>CM070023.1:33058370-33585870 GCA_036247105.1 Cirrhinus mrigala
GTCCAGACCTTCATCCAACATCATTGGGGAAAACTCCCTTCATATTATTATTCCATGTAAATAAATTTGTAATCTATGTTACTGAATTTGGGGCCAAACCACCGTTTAATAAATTTGACCATTCATGAGACTAAATAGTGCGCATATATAAATGTTAATTACTGTGTCTTCATCACCTTCATTCAGTTATTGATACTGAAAGAAAAAAAATACAGACTTGGAAGACTTTGGCTGTGTAACTCATTATCTGTAATGTGATCTCATCCACCAGCACCTAGGCCAGGGGTCAGCAAGTCAAGTTTGGCATCGGCCAAAAAAAAATTTCGCCACTAGATGGCAGGCCAGAACATAGTCAAAGGATAATTTAAGAAATTAATTGATGAAAAATGCAACTACAATTGCCTGTGACAGACATTTTCATGTGTGAATCTAACAATTCACACATGAAAATGATTAATGCCAACTGAGTAGTTCACTTTTAATCGCTTTTAAATAGCTTGTAAATGTCTGTGCACATTTTACTTTCACTTTCGAATTAGCGGTAATTCAGCGTCAATTGATTAAATTGACAACAACAAAACTGTGACACCACTGTAGTAGGCCTATCGAAGTGAACCCTGAGTTTTGTGAACCGTTACACCCCTAATATATATGCACTTATTCCTGTTCTGTTTTGAATGCCACTAAATTTAAATGATTTGGAGTGAGGGGAAATAAAATACATGTTAGTGTTTGTCAAGTTTCATGTTCATTTTATTTAGGCCTATTAGTATTTACATTATAGGAAAATGCGACCTACATGCGACTTGTGTTTTTTTTTTTTTTCCCCCTGACCTGGTGCAACTTTCCAGAAAATTTGGTAATTTAATTGTTATGCTGTAAAAGGACATATACAATGGGGACCATTTGCACCAATAAACAATGATATGTTCATTATTCTCACCCACATTAAACTTTAGCCTTAAACACTGTTATAATTATGAGAGGGTCCTTGGAAAATCCTCTCCCCTGTAAGGGGTCCCTAGCTCCAAAAAGTTTGAAAACCCTGTTCTAAGTGGAATTTACACATATGGACTAACCCTGTAAGGCTGTACTTATATGGAAGTCTCTGGGGTTGCTCAGATTCAGTTAGGGAGGCTACACCTTTGCAGAGATGGCAGGCTCCACCAAGGGAAGACATGGACTTAAAAGCTATACCATGGAAGAATATACATATGGGATCCCCTCAGGGTCACTGCATATGGACGCCCAGCCTACCACCGATTTTCAAGAATACAATGAATAAAGGCCTAGCGCTGGAAGGTCCGCCACGTCTGGCTGCCGAAGGTGATGGAGGAACTCAACAGGGTTTGCCCAACAGGGAACTCTCTGGAGCAAAATAAGCATGTACTATGACGCAGCAAGCCAACACTGGGTCGGAGCCTCCCTGTGCTTCTACCCATTGAGAACGCAGGAGGATACCAGCTCAACACGAAGGCTATAGAATTTAGGATATCACTTTTTAATAACTTTCATTAATAAATCATTAACAAACATTATGTAATGCTTAACAGATGATTAGTTAATATATATATTCACATATCTAATGTGAAATAATGTGATTGTTAATGTTTATGTTACCTAATAATTAACATTTCACGTAAATTAAAATGCATACAAATGTCATTAAATGTCAAATTCATATGATCATGCACTTCTTAAAAATCTACAAATGATTTTAACAGATGTTATACAATGACTAAAAGCTTTTGTTAATGCATAACACTTCTGCTGTTCTTGCGGTGTGATACGGGTAAGGTTAGACTCAGATTTGGTGGTATGGGTAGGTTTAAGGGTTGGGTAAGGGGTCAGCAGTGTACAGGGCCAATTTGATTACTAGGCAACAAGATTCAATCTGTTTATATTGCATTATTTTGATACATAAAAAAAAAAAATTTCTTGAAAATTAGTTGTTGTTGTTTTCCTCTCTTGTTGATGTATGATTCAAAGAATATTCTGTTTAATGATACAAATAGTATACTTATAAGTAGAGATGCACCGATGTATCGGCCAACAATCGGTATCGGCCGATAAAAGCAATTTATTTCACTATCGATAGTATCCTGTCAATCAAAAGGCAGCGGGCAGACTGCAACTCGTACTGTGAGTGAAAAAAAAATCTCTGAGGACGATAGCGCATGCGTATTTCCCATGCGTAATGCACACAACACCACCTACTGGCGACTCGAGGAAAACACAGGTAGTCACTGTCTCTTTTGATTTGGCAATTTACAAAAAACAGCAAATAGAATAAAATAAGTTTAACCGTGCAAAGAGAGAAACAAACTTCTATAGTTTTTACCACTCGGTTACATAATGTTCCGTAAAGCATTATATAATGTTTGTTAATGATTTATTAATGAAGCTTTTAATAATTGTAAGCCATGTCCTAATTGTTTGAAGACTTTTTAAAAAATGCATAATCATATGAATTGAAAGTTTGATGACATTTGTAAGCATTTCAATTTATATTAAATAATGATCTGTTAATCATTTGATAATGTTTAATAAGGTGGTTAGTTAACATTAGCAAGCAGATTATCTCATATTTCTAGATATGTGAATATATATTAAGTAATGATTAGTTAAACATTATGTAATGTTTGTTAATAATTTATTACTCAAAGTTATTTTAAAGTGTTACCGAATTCAGCAAATGTGTTTGGTGTCGCCCAGCCCGCAGCTCTACAAACGTCTGTCAGCAAGTCGCCATATGCCAGTGCCCAGGAGGATGCAATACTCTAAGTAGAGTGAACTTACAACATGAGCGAGTAGGGCATGGCTTGTGCTTGGTAAGCCAACTCTCTTGACAGAAGCCAAAGCAACTAGCAGCAAAGTCTTAATCGACAGATTATTTAGCTCTACTGACTGCAAAGGCTCGAATGGAACATTCTGAAGTGCTCTAAACACTAGCCATATCCCAAGAGGGTATAGAGGGAGGGTGAGGAACCTGACAACCAGGTCGTGCTTTCCTACCGACTTGCCCCCTATGTGGTCATGATAAGCACAAATTACACTAGCATGTGCTTTGAAGTTAGAGTGAGGGTTGAGGTCCAGACGTGGGTGCCATAGGTTTTCCTGTCTCTGAGAAAGCAGATCTTTCCTCAGAGGAACCACCCAGGGAGGGGCTGTTGCGAGGAGACCTGCTCCTCATCCTCCCTCACTTTGCACAGTGTCTGTGCCAGTAGGCTCACTGGGGGGAGCGTCTCGGTTACGTATGTATCCCCATTAGTTCCCTGAAGGAGGGAATGGAGACGTTGCATCGACTGACATCACGGGACTGGGAGAAAGCGCACGAAGATTGTAAAATCTTGTGAAGGTGTTAGGTATCGCCCAGCCCGCAGCTCTGCATATGTCTGCAAGTGTGAAGTGAGCCTTCACTTCACGGCTCACCTTGGCACTGGTACCCAATGAGCCAACTTCTGTTTGGAGACAGCATTCCCCTTCTGCTGTCCTCCAAAGCAGACAAAAACCTGCTCGGAGCATCTGAAGCTCCGGGTGCATTCCACATAAATGTGCAAGGTGCGAACGGGACACAGCAATGCAAAGGCCGGGTCTGCATCCTCTGGGGGCAGTGTTTGCAGGTTCACCACCTGATCTTGAAAAGGAGTGGTGGGAACCTTGGGCACATAACCAGCCCAAACTCTTGGCATGATTTGTTGATCGAGAATGCATGCAAGTCCCCCACCCTCTTGATGGAAGTGAACGTAATCAGGAGCGAAGTCTTGAGAGACAGATATTTCAGTTCAACTGAATCAAGCGGCTCAAAAGGATCCCTCCGTAGTCCTAAGAGGACCACGGAAACATCCCAAAAGGGGATGAGGTGCGACCACACCGATCGAGCATCTCTGAGGGTCCTCTCGGCGAGAGGAACACTATTCAACGAACAGACCCCACTTCAGAGTATAGGCCTGCCTCGTAGAGGGGACCCTAGCCTGAGTAATAGTATCCACCATGGCCTGGGGAAGGCCAGAGAGGTCTACCACACCCCGTCCAGAAGCCAGACGTGCAGGTTCCACAGATCAGGTCACGGGTGCCGGATCATGCCCATCCCCTGAGAAAGAAGGTCCTTTCTCAGGGGAATCCTCTAGGGGTGGCAAACCAGGTCCGGGTCGGCCAATACGGCGCAATCAACAATCGTCCTCCCTGATCTTGCACAGGGTCTGTCCAAGGAGGCTCACTGGGGGAAAGGCGTACTTGACCGATCCCCGGGTCCAGCTGTGTGCCAGCATGTTCGTGCCGAGGGGAGCCTCGGTCAGAGAGTAAAACATTTCGAAACCGCTCAGGTAAAGCAATGGGAGGACTTCTGGGAAGCAAACAGGTCTACCTGAGCTTCTCAGAACTGACTCCAAATGAGCTGGACCGCTGGGGATGGAGTCTCCATTCTTTGGGAGGGTGAGCTGTCATGCCTCATTATAAATGAGAGCCATGACCTTAGCGTAGCCATGGACATGTGCTCACAATGTGGGCATGAGCCATCCACGAGCGCCGTCTCAGCATGCTTACGGCCCAGACACGTGAGACAGTGATCGTGACCATCGTCAGAGGTAAGGAAGCTACCGCACACAGAAGCACACTGTTGGAAAGACATCTCGTGAGACACTCTCAACGACCATGCAAGCTGTTGGAAATTGCTGTTTTAGCTGGTATGCCCAGGGAAGGACCATAACACCTGTGCGCAACAGCGTGATCACTCCGCTGAATGCACAAAGGAAAGATTCCCGCAGCCGAGAATCCTCCGCAGCAACTGGTAAGGGTTTCTTCTTTTAGTAGAAGCAGCTCTTCGTAACTATCGGCTCTGAAGCAAAAATCTGAATGAGTGGATGCACGCCGCCATCTTATATACCCGTATGTACGGGATGTGGCTTGGCATGCAAATTCCACTCGCCAGTTCTCATTGGCCTTTTCTTCTTAAGCTCAGAGGTAATTGGGATCCCAAGTGAGACCCCGTGATGTCAGTGGACGTAACGTGACTGACTGAAAGAGAGCATATATTTGCGTAGGCCCTGGGACCAGCTGTTTGCCAGTGCATCTGTGCCTAGTGTTCCCTCGGTCAGGGAATAAAACAGCTGGCAGTAAGAGGTTCTGGGAAGCCAAACAAGCCTACCTGAGCGGCTTCGAAATGTTTCCAAATCAGCTGGACCGACTGGGGACGGAGTCTCCATTCTCCTGGAAACGCAGCTCATGAGAGCTGTTAGCTGCACGATAGAGCACACCTAGGATCTGAAGATCATGACCACCTCTGCAGTACCGTCACACAAACAGCTAGGCTTCTCCCAAAAGAACTGGCTCTTTTAGAAACAACAACAGAGATCAGTCTTTGTAGAGCTTGGCTCTGTAGCAAAAACTAATACAGCTGCTGCCTATTTATACCCACGCAGCAGAAAGAGGCTGAACAAATTAAATATACTTTACACTGTTTCATTTGTGAGTTATGATCTTACCTCAGTATCTCCAGTTTACAATGAGGATCCTCCAGTACAGCAGAGAGTAGATTCACTGAATTTCCTATTTTATTCCATGACAGGTCCAGATGTCTCAGGTGTGAGGGGTTTGATCTCAGAGCTGCAGCCAGAGCAGCACAACCTCCATCTGTGACACCACAGTCATTCAAGCTGTAAAGAACAATGACACATTCTTCACTCTCTCAGATTAGATTAGATCAGTTTAGTAGTGAATCCATTACAAATCGATATGTTTGATGGATTATTTGTTTTCATAGTAATTCATTAGCTCCACCCTCCTTGTTAACCTTGTTACCCTGTGTATATATACCCCTTTGTTTGTCTTGATCAGTGTCAGTTGCTGTTTCCCTGTGTATGCTCATGTCTTCATTTCTTGGAGCCTATTTCAATAAGAAAGTTCAACTGGCTCTGAGTTAAAACTTGAACTCTAAGTTAACTCAATTCCAGTCCTCATGCCCTCATGTATCTCTTATCATGTACGCTGTTTGTTCTATTCAAACGTTAGTGCCATTCCAGGTTTGAAGTGAGCGTATATGTTCCATTTAAAGGTCATTAAAGCATGTGAGACATGAAATTAAGTGTCACTGCACTACGCCTACCTGGCGATCCATAACTGTTAAATGAGTAAATTGGTAAATTAATTATGAATGAACTTAATGTTTTTACATTGACTAGGTGAGATTTGACTATTGATCAATGAAAACAATAGTTTTACAGGGGAGACAGTTACAGAGACCAGGTGCATTTGATATACACAAATAGTTATTTGATTGATTTATTTAATCTCAGAGTAACACAAAATGTGATAAATCTTACAAAACCAACACCTTTATCAATGACATACTGTACATGAAAGACAAAGCTGCAAATCTGTTTACAAAAAAACAATACAATGCAAAAATTAGAAAATATTGCCTACAGACAATTAACAATTACGAGTAATATATAGTGAACTAAACAACTGTGACTGGCATATATTACTCTTACTTATATTATCCTCTCCTAACGGTAATAACCATAGCAAGAATTATCAGTCAGGTATAGGTGAGCCAGGCACATATAATGTCGCTAGGCTGGTGCATATAGTGACTGCTCACTTTTGCGATGTGACCATAGGCGAAAAAATATAGGTGAATATAATGGTGACAGGTCACTAGGATGGCTCATTTAACGGTCATGGATCGCCAGGCATGCTAGATAGACAGACACATATAACAGTGTCCTGCATGGAAAGATGTTACCCCAGTTGACAGTTATCCATTTTCACCTGTACAAGCAGTAGTGAACCGTGACTCTTGAACCTAGGCTCTCTCCCCTACCCTCAACAGGGGGAAATAAAACAACTACAAGCCTAGCTTACGGTGTTTTCTGAAGGTCCTCTTTGACAATTCCACCTTTGAAATAATATGAATTCATCCTAGGCTGGAAGATTGTGCATTTTTTAGCAAAAAATGTTTGTCTTTTTGTGGCTCTAGTAAACTGCTTCACAGATTACAAAAGACTGCACTTTCTCATTCCGTTTGCTCTGTTTTTATTTGCAAACAGAGACGCGGCAACTCACGCACGCTGCTTCTCGACCAGTGTGTGATTGCCTTTCAGAAGTGTAACAAGAAAACAGCGCAGTGAGAGTGACTAATAAATATATCATCACACAATGGGTCTGTGCACAAAACGAACAAATGTAATGTGTAAATGTAACCCAACACATCATGACAGCACTCACAATGAAACAACTTAGCGACACACACTTCAAGCAGTGTTTATTATTAATATTTTTGGCACATTTCATAGCTGGACCACCAACCACAGAGCTGGACGGAAACATTCAAATATGGAGAAAATGGCCGTCGTTCATTTAACCCACAATTTCTTTATTTCCACAGAAATTGTATTTATTTTATTTAGATGGTGATTTTGAAATGATGAATTGCTTAAATAAAATTAGATTTTTATATATATATATATATATATATATATATATATATATATATTTTTTTTAATAACATTTAAAAGTAATAATATTTAAATAATATTTAAAAATGTCGTCACTTAAAAAAATAAAAATAAAAATTGTAAATATTGTTTTTACAATACTGTAGGTAGTTTAGGCCCTCTCTGTTGCCACCTTGTGGAACAAGTGATTTGTGCCAAACCAAGTCAATGTGCATGTGGGACCGGTGCATCACAGTATGCACGGTTACAAAAAATGGGTGGTGTGCGTAAAGTACATGCATACTATTCTGGTGATGAAATTTGAGTCCCGTGCACTACGCTGACCCTTGTGTACGCATAAAAAAGCAAAAAAAAAAAAAAAAACTTAACCACAACATTTGGAAAAGTAAGCACAGAATGAGGAAACAAAAAATAAAAAAATGGGCAGAAAATGTCTGAGAACACAAAAATAAACAGAAATATAACTAAGGACAACATGATTTTGTGTGCAATAAATTTATGCGCATTATTTTTTTAAATGCATTATTATATTTTTGATCTACGCTTATTTTTTGATCTGTGACCATTGTTTGCTAATTCTTAACCACTGTTATAATATCAGAGGTCAAAACTGGCAGGGCAGTGTGTTATTGAACTAATATTCATTTTCATGGTATCCCACAGGCAAAAAAAATAAATAAATAAATAAAAAAAAAAGTGTGGCAACAGCTAAAAATAAAGTACAAAAACATCCGTGTTTGTGACTAAAATTTGCTTGCATTTAAATCCAACACCTCACCTTCAACACCTCACCTTCATATCCAACATAAATATATATAGATATAGATATAGATATAGATAGATAGATAGATAGATACAGGGGTTGGACAATGAAACTGAAACACCTGGTTTTAGATCACAATTAGTATGATATTGGGCCTCCTTTTGCAGCCAATACAACATCATTTCATCGTGGGAGTGACAAATACAAGTCCTGCAAAGCAGCCAGAGGGATTTTGAGCCATTTTCCTCTTGCAGAACAGTGGCCAGGTCACTATGTGATGCTGATGTGGGAAAACGTTTCCTGACTCGCTCCTCCAAAACACCCCAAAGTGGCTCAATAATATTCAGATCTGGTGACTATGCAGGCCATGGGAGATGTTCAACTTAATGTTCATGTTCATTAAACCAGTCTGTCACCAGTCTTGCTGTGTCAAGTCAAGTCAAGTCAAGTCGAGCTTTATTGTCATTCTGCTACATGTGTGGGCATATAGTAGAACGAGATGTTGTGTCTCACAGGACCACGGTGCTACATACTAGTTAAGCAATATAAACATACAACAGTACACGAATAAGAGAAGCGATTACAGACTTACACAATGGTTAACCATTTGACTATACATACTATAAATACTATAATAAATAGTGGACTACACATACAAAACTTTCAGACAACAAAAACTTTACATAAGTACTGTACATGACGTTTTACAAAAGAGACATATGTACATGAAATTGTGCAAAAGAGATATTTTGTGCATTAAATTGTGCAGAAGAGAGATTTTGAGGGAAGCGGCGCATAGTGCAATGCACAAATAAACATATATAATCCGATTGAGTCTTTGTAGCAGCAAGTGTTTATAGAAAGTGTCTAATGTACATAAGTGTGTTGCTACAAGTGGTTTGTATAGCCCACTCACCTGTGTGTAACACACTCAGACTTGCGCTTTGAAAGGTTGTCAGCAGTTTTAGAGAGTTGGGGGGAGGAGGCGGCTGAGGTTTTCATGGTTTCAGAGGGGGGCAGGGAGATTGGAGTTAAGGACTCTCACAGCCTGGGGGAAGAAGCTGTTGAGGAATCTGACAGAGCGAGCTTTGATGCTCCGGTACCTTCTACCTGATGGCAGGAGCTGGAAGAGATTGTGGGAGGGATGGCTGGGGTCCTTCACGATGCTGGAGGCCTTGCTGGAGCATCGTGCAAGGAAAATGTCCAGGATGGAGGGGAGAGGGGCACCGATGATCTTTGCGGCTGTGTTCACTGTCCGCTGTAGGGTCTTGCGGTCAGCAGCACTGCAGTTCCCGTACCAGACAGTGATGCAGCTGGTCAGCACACTCTCAATGGTGCCCCTATAGAAAGTGGTGAGAATGGGTGGAGGGAGACTTGCCCTTTTCAGCCGGCGGAGAAAGTGGAGGCGCTGTTGGCCCTTCTTGTTGAGCGACGTGACGTTGGTGGTCCAGGTGAGATTCTCTGTAATGTGCACCCCCAGGAATTTAGTGCTGCTGACTCTCTCCACAGCCGAGCTGTCGATGGTCAGTGGGCGGTGGTCAACAGAGTTCCTCCTGAAGTCCATCACAACCTCCTTTGTCTTACTCACATTGAGGGACAGGTTGTTAGCGCCACACCATTTAGCCAGCTGAGCCACTTCCTCTCTGTAGTGTGTTTCATCGTTGTTGCTGATGAGACCTACCACAGTCGTGTCATCAGCGAACTTGATGATGTGATTGGAGCTGAACTTGGCAGTGCAGTCGTGGGTCAGCAGCGTGAAGAGCAGCGGGCTGAGAACACAGCCCTGTGGGGCACCCGTGCTCAGTGTAGTAGTGCTGGAGGTGTTGCTGCCGACACGGACTGACTGGGGTCTACCAGTTAAGAAGTCCAGGATCCAATTACAGAGGGAGGTGTTAAGGCCCAGCAGGTTTAGTTTGTGGATGAGCTGCTGAGGGATTATTGTGTTGAATGCTGAGCTGAAGTCAATGAACAGCATTCTAACGTAAGAGTCTTTATGTTCCAGGTGAGTGAGAGCTAGGTGGAGAGTGCTGGATATTGCATCGTCCGTGGAGCGGTTTGGGCGGTATGCAAACTGGAATGGGTCCAGTGTGTTTGGGAGACTGGACTTGATGTGATGCATGACTAGCCTCTCAAAGCACTTCATCATGATTGGAGTCAGTGCTATGGGACGATAGTCATTCAGACAGGACACAGGTGACTTCTTTGGTACTGGAATTATGGAGGTGGATTTGAGACACGTGGGCACGACTGCCTGGCTCAGCGAGGTGTTGAAGATGTCTGTTAGGACATCCGTCAGCTGTGCAGCACATTCTCTTAATACACGGCCAGGTATGTTGTCAGGGCCCGCAGCCTTTCGTGGGTTTATCCTGGATAGGGTCTTCCTTACGTCGGCTGCAGAAAGACAGAGTACCTGGTCGTTTGGAGATGTGTGGAGTTTCTGTGCAGGAGTGTTGTTCTGTATCTCAAATCGTGAGTAGAAGTGGTTGAGTGCATCTGGCAGGGATGTGTCATCGTCACTGGCCTGTGGCAGGGGCTTGTAGTCAGTGATGGTCTGAATGGCTTGCCACAGGGACCGAGTGTCTTTACTGTCTCTGAAGTTATTGTTGATTTTCTGAGCATATTGATGTTTTGCCTTCTTGATGCCATGAGACAGATTGGCTCTTGCTGTTTTGAGAGCTGCCTTATCTCCCGATCTGAATGCCTCATCTTGGATTTTTATTGTGTATTGGTGCATTATTATCCTGATACAGAGCACTACCTTCAAGGTACAATGTTTGAACCATTGGGTGCACATAATGAAACTTTACACTCTGCTCTAACTGGTGTAATGTACAATAAGTGAAGATTGGGCACCAGACAGCGCAAATATAGCCATGAGACCTCCAATACTATATTGGCGAGTGTTTCAGTTTCATTGTCCAACCCCTGTATGTCTGAAGAGTTCACATGCAAAACCAGCTAAAAACCATATCGATCAAAAATTAGATAATGATACTGAGTGAATGCTCTTGACACATATTATATGTCCATCAAATACTTTTTCTTCAAACTCGCTAAAATACCAGCCTCAGCCCAATCAGAAGTACCGGTACTTACATAGAAACCTATACATCTGAGCCTGATAAAAATCTTCATATATAGATCTGTTCTTTTGTTTTCAGAACTGCGTTTTGCACTTCATATATACTATTACAATGTGTAATAAACTATGACATATGATCTTACCACAATTTCTCCAGTTTACAATTAGGACCCTGTAGAACATCAGAGAGCAGAATCACAGAAACTCCTATTTTATTCTTAGACAGATTCAGATGTCTCAGATGTGAAGGGTTTGATCTCAGAGCTGAAGCCAGTGCAGCGCAACCTTCATCTGTGACACCACAATCACTCAACCTGTAGAGAACAATGACACACTCTTCACTTTCAGATCAGAACAGTTTAGCAGTGAATCCATTAATAAAGTACAAACTTAAAACACAAATCAGTATGTTTGATGGAATATAGGGCTGAGGTTTAAAATGTCACAGAGCAGAAATCATGATCATAAAACATCTAAATTCTAGGTCAAGAAGGATAAATAATATTTATTTATTGCACAATGTCTGTATTTTTTTAAATAATGTATGTCCCATGCAAAATCTGCTTTTAAATAAATAACACTGTTCACCACATTGCTGATTTTTATGTATAGAGAAGTGATTTGTGTGTGATTTTGCGCATTTTGAAAAGAGTCACTGCAGAAAGGTAAACATGAATCATGATCAACAGTAAGACTGAATCCAGCATGTCCACTGCTCACTGTGTTGAGATTGAGTCTGTTTAAAATCAGGAGACTGAAATGTTGATTGTGATGTGAAAGTGTGTGTTTCAGTGTGACTCTCAGTCCTGCAGTATCATGTTACTGAGGAGCAGCTCAAGAGTTCAGTCATTTACAGCTCAATCAACTGAACTCACAGCAGCAGAAAGAGGCTGAACACTTTGAATATACTTTGCATCGTGTTTCGAGAGTCAATTAAATTATTTTACCTCAGATTCTCCAGTTTACAGTGAGGATCCTTCAGTACAACAGAGAGCAGAGTCACTGAATTTCCTATTTTATTCCTAGACAGATTTAGTTCTGTCAGCTGTGAGGGGTTTGATCTTAGAGCTGAAGCCAGAGCAGTACAACCTTCATCTGTAATGCCACAATCCTTCAACCTGTAGAGAGATAAAAATCATGTTTGTTAAACACTATCAATAGCTATCAATAAACCAATCAAACAACTCGCGGCAATTAACAACTTGCAATTCCAATATAATGTATTCATATCGTGAGGGGGAAAAAAAAAACTACGGTACATACATATTTGTATTTGTATTTGTATTTCTTAATGTCAAACTCTTTGTTTCATGGTTAAATTCACAAAAATAAACAAATATTAAGATAAAATTTAATCTATAAATAATAACACAATTTATGATCCAATAAAATTATCATATGAATGTAGTAATTGCTTAAAAATAACTTTGAAAATCATCTAGTTTAGGCCTGGGACAAACTAGATGATTTTCAAATCTTAACTGATTTTAAAACCATGGGAGACCACAAACATGATGACAGTTTTAGCCGTTTTTTAGCCTTATAATCATCTGAACACTAGATGATGCACACTAGATGATCCGACCTGACCACAAGCCCACACACTAGTTGATTGTAGGAACAATTTCATAGTGACAAGAGATCTCATGGAGATTAAATGTGACTAGAGTAAAAACATACATGGGGAACAATCAATATTGTGAGCTGGTTCTCCTGGCACACATTCTGTTGTGCAGTAAAAAACAAAATAGGGAAAAAAGAATATTGGTGATGTTCTTTTACAGTACTTTACTTTTGTAGCATTTTTGTGCCTGCCAAGTTTCAGCTATAGATGCAGTAGGTGAAGCTTGTTCACTCTCATTGGCTATCACGGGTATCATGTCACATTTGATATTTAAGAATAGAGTCTAGGGACACTCTGTCTCGATCGGGAGCAGTTAAATAATCGTAATGACACTACAAAATAAATCATTTTTGGGACAAAAAAATAAATAAATAAAATAAAATAATTATAACAGCAAGCCTGTTATCGGGCCACACACCCCTCCTCCCAAGCATTCAGGGGTGCAAATCAGACATAAAATCGACCTTAAAAAGTGTGTGGCCAGCCTAAAGCTAATCTACATGTTGGACTATAAATTGGCAAATAGTTAAGGTGTTTTAATTTACGTTTAAATCCAGCTTGTGTCATTCAAGATGCCCTTCTGTAAAATATCAAATGTCCAAATATTATCAGAATCAGAAAGAGCTTTATTGCCAAGTGTGTTCACACACACAAGGAATGATGTACATCATTATAATTAATAACTACCTTGTAGATTTATACTGTTCTAAAGTGTGGGTTTCAAATGCTACCTTTCTCCATTAATTTATACATCAAATATTTTTTAGAAGATTCGAGCTGCTTCTTCACTTGCTTGGTTGGTCTCAATTTCTGATTGATCTGCAATGTCAGTAAATTCCTCCATTATATGCAAGAACATTTTTAATGGCTGGTAAACCTCTATTTTTTTTATTCATATGCAAGTTCTCTGGACTTATTTGAATGTCTGAGAAAAAAAAAAAAAACTTCAGAGTCACTGCATAGAAAAAAAAAAAAAAGTCAAAATAGTGGCCACTGAACTCTGGACAACATCTGTAGCACTGAAGACTCGTAAGCTTTAAACTTGATTTTTAGTTTAGAAGTTTTAACATTGTTCTCAGTGATACTTACTGAACTGATCTGGATTCTTTAATAACAGGCAGCAGCTTCTGAAATACTTTCAGTTTTACCATTTTATTGCTTTCTCCAATAAATCCATTGATATTAAACTCATCCAGCTTCTTCTCCGATGTCAACAACACAAAAACTAAAGCTGACCACTGAGATGAAGACAGTTGGGCTTCCTTTATTTTTCCAGATGTCAGGTACTGTTGTATTTCCTCCACTAGTGAACAGTCGCCCAGTTCATTCAGACAGTGGAACAGATTGATGGATTTCTCTGGAGTCTCAATGGTCCTGATCTTCATCTTGATGTACTCAGCTGTTTTCTCATTGCTATCAGAGTTGCTTCTTGTCAGTGTCACTAGTCCTTGTAGGAGAATCTGATGAGACTCCACTGACAAACCCAAAAGGAACCGCAGGAAAAGGTCCAGATGTCCATTTTTACTCTGTAGAGCCTCATCCACAGCTCTCTGATGCAGTGCAGGTAATGAAACATGTTCTGATGAAATGAGTTGAAACCAGTGCTTAACTTTAGACAACAAACTCTGTTTGGTGATTTGGTCAACACATTTCTGTTGTTGTTTGTACATGAGAGGTGCACATATAGAGCTGCTAGATGTTCCTGAATGCTCAGATGAACAAAGCAGAAGACTTTCCCCTGATACAAGCCAAACTCCTCTCTGAATATCTGAGTGCACAATCCTGAGTACACTGATGCTTCGGTCACATCAATGCCACACTCTCTCAGATCTTCCTCATAGAAGATCACATGGCCTCTTTCCAGTTGCTCAAAAGCCAATTTCCCTAGTTTGAAAATCATCTCTGTCTTATTGTCTGTGTTCTTCACATTATACTTTGTGTCTCTGATGTTAATCTGTTCCATCAGGAAGTGTGTGTACATTTGAGTGAGAGTCTCTACTCTCTGCTTGACTCAACATCTTCTCTAGAACAGTGGCTGAGATCCAGCAGAACACTGGGATGTGGCACATGATGTAGAGGCTCCTTGATGACTTCAGGTGTGAGATGATTGCATTGGCCAAACTCTGATCATTGATTCTCTTCTTGAAGTATTTCTCCTTTTCTGGCTCAGTGAAGCCTCTTACTTCTGTCACTCGATGGACACACTCAGAGGGGATGAGATCAGCTGCTGCTGGTCTGGAGGTGATCCAGATGAGAGCAGAGGGAAGCAGATTCCCCACAATGAGGTTCATCAGCAACACATCCACTGAGGCTGATTCGCTTACTTCACACAACCTCACATCGCTCTGGAAGTCCAGAGACAGACGACACTCGTCTAGACCATCGAAGATAAATAATATTTTATATTCATTACTGGATATTTCCAGTTCTTTTGTTTCAGGGAAAAAGACATGAATAAGATCTGAAAGACTCAGTGTTTTTTCCTTCATCAAATTCATCTCTCTGAAAGGAAGTGGAAATACAAGCTGGATGTCCTGATTCTCTTTCTCTTCAGCCCAGTCCAGTATGGACTTCAGCACAGAGACTGTTTTTCCAATGCCAGTGACTCCCTTTGTCAGCACAGTTCTGATGGCTTTGTCTTGTCCAGGTAAAAGTCTAAAGATGTCACTGCATTTGAAGGCTGTGTCCTCTGTTGCTGTTCTCCTGGATTGTGTCTCAATCTGTCTCACCTCATGCTCATTACTGATCTCTCCACTCTTACTCTCTGTGATGTAGAGCTCTGTGTAGATCTCATTCAGGAGTGTTGGGTTTCCTTGCGTTGCTGTTCCCTCATACAGACACCCAAACTTCTTCACCAGATTTGATCTACACATGCTGAGGACTTCATGGCTGAAAAATTAAAATACCACATTTATTGCATATTTAAAGAGTTAAATGTATAGAGTATAGATTTTTATTTATTTATTTTTTTACAGATGAAACCCACCATTATAGTTTATACAATGAGACAGTTATATATATATATATATATATACATACATATATATATACATATACATATATACACACACACACACACACACACACATGTAGAAATGTGTGATGATGTATTGCATAAAAATTTACCTGACCCCATATGTGCTTTCACTAAGGTCCTGTGGTTGATTCATAGACTCATCACATTTCTTACAGATGGGTTTTGTTATGGCTGATGGCAGGACTGACCTTAAAAATCATGAAGAGAATCAAGAATCAGATACATATACTGGTGGAATATTTTTTTCTCATTACCTTAATAATTCTACCAATAGCCATGAATGAGTTTATGATCAATGCACTTAAGGGTCACAACTGTAAAAAATAAATACAATTTAAATAAAGGTAAATAAATACATAATTCCACTCTGTGCTCCAAAACTGCTAATTGTCATTAGATTTACTGGATTTTATGACCAGTATGCTTGTTTTTTTTTTTTTTTTTTTTTTTTTTTTTTGTTTGTTTGTTCTTTTAACTCAATAATTCATCTAACATTATAATAGTTTATGATAAAGTTTAGTTTAAAAATCATTATAATCATATATTTTACAAAAAAATGTATACTTTTGTCTAAGCATTGTGTTGTCACTCTTAAAATTCACTAAATAACCAAATGACTCGTCACTCTTCAAAGATACACAGCTGGGCTCTGGTTCTGGTCTCTTCTGATGAACTGAACTATAACAAAGAGAGATGACAGTGAATTTATTCATATTCACTTTTTATTAATATGTATAATATCATGATCATATCATGATCATTAATGTCCTAAAAATACTATCAAAGAAATCTTGCCAAGGAAGCTATGGTCTTAGAGTTTTGGTTTTATATATATATAGTTGAAAAGTTGAAAGTTACTTTTAAAAAAGTTAAGTCAGTTTTATATATATATATATAAAACTGACTTAACTTTTTTAAAAGTAACTTTCAACTTTTTAAAAAAAGTTTAAACTTAACATTAAAAAAATAATAATAAATAAAAAACATTATCATGTAAAAAAAAAAAAAAAATTAATAAAGTGAGTGTTTATTTATTTAAAATACCTGCATCTTGGAGAAAAAATTTCATCTCTGGACGTTTGTGTGTCATCCATGATAAGACAGAATCTGATCTTCACTACTGACTCTGAATGGATGTAAACAAACACAATAAATAATCTGAACTGTTCCTGAGAGTCGGAGAAACAGAATCACGAGACGCAGCGTTCACTCTAATACACACAGTTAGTCAATATACACGTTAGACTAGTGGTTAACAAAAATGCTAAATTAAAATACAGACAACACGCAACATCAACGAAACGACATTAACTTTCTTACCATGATATTTTACATCAATATAAAAGTATACGTCCTTTAGAGAATATATAAATGCGCAAGTTACATGTAAAGCGTCGAGACACGAGCACCCACCTTGATCAACGTTTAATTACATACATTCACAAAATCCTCTGTCTTCTGTCAACTGGCTACTCGTAAATTCAAACCTTTACTTAGCTTTGTTAAAGGTTTCTATGAAACACTGATACTCCGTATTGTAAATAATATTTCTGAGAGTTTAAATGACGAAAAATAAACTCTAAAAGTTTACTTTCACTTTTCATTTGGGCTGAGAGCGATGATGTCGACACGTGATTCGCTCATTCTCTAGCCTGATCTGATTTGCTCGACGGTGCACGTTTGGTCCCTAAACAAATGATCAATCATTGACTTCGTATAATGTTAGGATATAGCAGGGCAAACTTTTTTTTTTCTTTTTTTTTTGGTTAGATATATTCGCCTATAGTGCATAAGGAAAACTCCAAATACAGTGGATAAACTTGATGTCAAATAATTCATTCAAATTACTTTAGTATACCTTTTTTAAGCATTAAAATAATAGTAATAATAATAATAATAATAATAATAAACAGTTGATGGTGGTCATTGACTTCCATATGAAAAAAACAGGGGTCAGAAACAGCGTAAAGAACAACAGAGATAATCCAACAGAGTAATCTGTGGGTGGGCAATGGTCGGGGCAGGTGGCAGACAGAGTAAACAATAGTCCAGAGAAACAAAGCAATAGGTCCAAAGGCAGGCGGCAGGGAATCAGATATCTAAACAGTCCAGGTCAAACACAGAAAATCCACAAACAAGGTAAACGCTCAGAAATGTCTATGAATCACATAGCGCCAGCCCCCCAACACTAAACAGTCCAAGAGAGCAGTGGAGGTGGGGCAGGACGAGTCGAGGGATGGAGGACCAGGTCCATGTGGGGATGAGGGGCCTGGGGACTGCGGCAGGACCGGCATAGCATGGGGCCAGGGTGGAGCCGGCAAGAATAGCGACCTCCACGGCGAAGCAGGAGCCCACCAGAGCGGTTTAGAAGCCCACCAAGGCAGAGCAGATGAAGCAGATGCCCTCCAGAGTGGCGCAGATGGAGCAGATGCCCTCCAGGGTGGAGCAGGAGCCCACCAGGGCGGAACAGGCGGCTCTGGAGCCCACCAGGGCACAGCAAACAGTCCTGGAGCCCACCAGGGCACAGCAGGTGGTCCTGCAGCCCACCATGGTGGTTCAGACACCCACGGCATAGACTGGGACCTGGGGAAAACAGGGACAGAGGAGGCAGACAGAGTGACAAGGAGAGAGGCAGGGAAAACAGCAGGCTTAACAGCAGTCTCTGTGGGCACTGAGCAGATAGACAGGGCAGAGAGTTCTATGACGGCCTCCATAGTCATGACGGGACGGGCAGAAAGTTCATTCGTGGCCTCCATGACCGTGAGAGGAGGGGCAGAGAGTTCATTGGTGGCCCTTATAGCTGTGACAGGACGGGCAGAGTGTTCACAGCTGAGGTCCTTGGCTATGGCAGGCAGGGCTGAAAGTTTATAAACGGCCTCCGTGGCCGGCTCAGGACCTGGCAGGAGTTCGCAGATGGCCTCCCTGGCCATGACAGGAAGAGCAGAGAGTTTGTTGACAGCCCTCATGGCCGTGACAGAACAGGCATAGAGGTCACAGGCTGGATGTGTGTTGCTGGGCGCTACCACCGTGCAGGGAGCTAGAGCAGACGTCCCCGTTTGGTGAGGTTCCGCAGCCTCAGCTGCCACCTCTGGGGAAACTGCGGCGGGCATCACAGCGGCGGGCATTGACTCGGCTCGTGAAGACCAGCTGTGACTTGACCTGGCTTGTGAAGATCATCTGTAACTTGACTTGACTCAGGAACATCAGCTGTAACTTGACTTAACTCAGGAAACAGCTGTAGCTTGACTTGACACAGGAATGACCGGGGTTTGCGGTAAACTAAATCTCGTGGCCGCCATTACCGCGTTGTCACATTCCTCCTCAGTGACGCCCACAGTAAATGGTGATCCCACACACAATAAAGCAAAGTCCATAAACGCAGCGAGCGATGAACGCGGACCCTCATAGGTCGGAGTAATACGCGATGGCGTATAAAAACTCTCTAATGTGGTCCTCGAGCGATTGTGTGCACTGTTCGAGGGCTAACAGTATTCTATCAGTGTTTGCGATTGAAAAATTGGCTTTGAATAAATCATGTGGTCCAGATCAAATAACATTTGAAGCATGCTTGTCAAAGAATTTTAGTGCTACTTGCTCTCTGTTTTACAGGAGTTTTTAATACATGGCGTGTTAACTGAATTTATGCTATCTGTGTTATTACTGCCAGTAATCAAAGATTAAAACAGGTAAAATATCTAGTATAGAAAATTATAGGCCAATTGCATTGGCTAGTATAATTTCAAAAGTATTTGAGCGTGTCCTTCTTGGATAGGCTCAAAGAATATTTCATTACTATGGATAATCAGTTTGGTTTTAAAAGGAATCATGGCAGTGAGTTTAGTTCTTCTTCTTTTTCCCCCCTCTGTCTTCTCTTTTCCAGCCTCTGGGCCCCAGTTGGCTGTGACATCTCAGTCCCTGTCCTGTGTGGTTCGGATTGGCTGTGGGTGGGTGTGATGTGTGGCCGGGGACCTTGTACCTTCAGCTGGTGACAGCTTTGCCCTGGATTTCTTGCCACTGGCTGGATCAGCACTACATGTCTTGCTTTTTTTAATGCATCACACATTAGTTGACATACATGTACATCTATCATGAAGTTAACAATAAATGCAGGAGAAAGAAAAGAAGAAAAGGAAAAAAAAAAAAACGGTTATACATACACATATAGGGTAAGTGTAAAATGGGCATTGTGGCCTGGGGTTTGCTTGGGGCTGGTTCCACTCTGCACGTCACGCTTTTTTTTTTTTTTTAATGCATCACACATTAGTTGACCTACATATGTCTATCACGAATTTAACAATATATGTAGGAAAGGGAGGAAAAAAAAAAACAAACAAACAAATAGGGTAACCAGGACATGTGTGTGGCGGCCCAGGGGTGGGACTTTGGGCCCTGTGCCCCCGCAGTGCCTCTCCTTGATGGCCATCGTAGGGTGACATGGGCAGGGGTTTAACTTGGCCGTGCTCACGGAGGGCAGCTTTGTAATACCTTACCGTTTAATAGCTTTATTATTATTATTATTATTATTATTATTATTACTATTGTTGTTGGTGTTGTTTTTATTAATACTACTAATAAAAAAGTAAAATACTATTATTATTATTATTATTATTATTATTAATTATTGTCCTCTTCTTGATCCTCAAACCTCCCCCTCATTCCTGATTAAATGAGTTTATTTTAAATGTTATTATTGCTACTGTTATTATTATTACTGCCATTTGTCATCTTCCTCACCCTCCAACTACCCACTCATTTACAATGACTTGAGTTTATTATCATTATTGCTACTACTATTTCTATTATGATTACCATCCACACCCTCCATTCTCCAATTTTTGTTATTATTAATACTATTGGTATCATCATTGTTATTATTATTATTATTGTCATCATCATTATTATTGTTTTCTATTATTGTTATGTCTGTTGTACTTTTCTACATGTTCCTTTGTTTATATACTTCCAACCTCGACACCCAGTTACACCACTTACACACACATATACACACACTCACACAAATCATGTTGGATGTCATGTATGCTTTTTTGACCTTGGTTATTTTGTATTTGATTTATCACCTGTAAGTAGTATATTTGTTGGCAATAAAAAAAATAAAAAATAAAAAAAAAAGAATCATGGGACTGATATCTGGATATATTAATTAAAGGAAGTGGTTAGTAAATATAATAAGCAAAATTCTACAGTATTTCTGTGTTTTTTTAGATGCTTTGAAGGCATTTAATCAAATTAATCATACTAACCTGTTTATAAAATTACAAGAAAGAGAGGTTCCCCTTTACTTGTAACCTGTATGGATGATCTTTCTTTAAAGTTAAACGATTGTAAAACTGGATGTGTTATAGGGGATTGTCTTATAAATCATCTGATGTACACTGATGATTTAGTTATTCTTTCCCCTTGCAGTGCAGGATTCCAACAGTTGCTCCGTATATGTTCAAGCTATGGTGTGCAGTTTGATATTAAATTTAATAGCAAAAAGAGTGTGGTTATGATTGTCAAAACTAAAGAGGACCTTAAGCAAAATTTTCCATCTTTTTATTGTGATCAAGTATTAAATTTGGTGACTAAAATAAAATATTTGGGTCACATTATCAAAGATGATTTGAATGATGACGATGATGTGCAGCGCCAATGTTGTAAGTTGTAAGGACAAGCAAATATGTTGTCTTGTAAATTTTTTATGTGTACAGATGAGGCTAAAATAGCTCTTTTTAGAGCTCATTGTACTTTCTTGCATACATTCTTGCGCACTTGTGGTGTAATTATAGTAAAGCTAAAATGAAAACGCTTCAGGTAGCATTTGACAATACAATTTTGCTTGGGCTCCCAAGGTGGACGAGTGCAAGTCAGATGTTTGCATTTAATAATATTCCTACTTTTCATGCTGTGTTAAGGAAATATGTGTGCAATTTTATGTGTAGATTGAGTAATTCAAGAAATTCAATTATAATCGTTTTAAGTGATCATACATTAAGTGATACTAAGTACTCCTCCTGGTACTGGAAGCACTGGAATGAATGTTTGTATGTTTTTTTTTTTTTTTTTTTTTAAATAGTGTTGTGGTATGTATATTTATGTTTGCATTGTTTTGTATTTTGTTACTTTTGTGGATATGGACCTAAGAGTCTGAAATAAAGGAATGATATGAATAAACATCTTAAAGACATCTAATACACGTCTATTTAACATATGATAGGAAATGTCCTATAGACGTTTTGCAGATGACCAAAGACTCTAAAAAAATGTCTTGCAGATGCAAATGCAGACATCAAATAGACGTCTCCATGATGTATGTGTGCTATCAGGGGAGGCTCGAACCTGAGGCATGGCTCAAATGCAGAGCAAGAATTCCCCTTATGAATGTACAGTGTGAAGGAAAAAATTAAGGAAATAGAGGAGGAGAAGAAGGGGAGGAGGAGGGATGCCGGAAGAATTGTTACTGGGGCTGTACTGGTAATGATGATTGACAGGACTGAATGATTAGGCTCCTCCCAAACCTAAGAAGACTGTCCTCATGAACTGGAAAAATAAAAATAATCTTAATATCAACCAATATAGAGATCGTTTGTTGGACTATATTAGTCTTGAAACAGCTTCTGCTGCCACATTAGATCAATCTCTCTGGGCTTCTTTGATCAGCTTCACCACCTAGTGTGAGTGGGGGTCACGATTCTGTCCGGCTTTGGTCTTTGTTGTTGGCGTGGGGGGGGCATATGGGCTTGGGGCATCTGGGAGTTCCCTAGGGGTAGGTTTCTTGGGGGGTTCGGCGCTGGGGTTGCGGTCCTGGCCTGGATGGGGTTTTGGTGGCTCTTGGGTGTTGTTTTTCTGGCGGCTGCATGCGGTGCTGCTGGGGATGCGTCGGTGGATCCGGGGGCCTCTTTAGCTGGTAGGGACGTTGTTACCATCTGTCAGTATCCACTCTGCGGGGGGGGACCAATAGAGGCGGAGGACAGGCTTAACCTGGGTGTCTATTGCCTTCTGTAGTCTGGGAGTTGACTGAATGATGGGGTGGGGGTAGTTTTTTCCTCTGCTGTGGGGTCTGGTGGGCCACCCCGGGCTGCCGTGGGCCCTGGTCTGGATGGGCCTGGGCCCCCTGCCCTGGGCAGATTTGGGGCAACGGGGGTGCCTAAGGGGGTCAGTGGGGGAGCTGGGTCCAAAGGGGGGGCACTTTGCCCCCTCCGATGCTTTCCTCCCCATCCCTAATGCTTCCCTTCTCCCGCTCCATCATACCAACATACAGGTAGGGTTTTGAGGTGCGGGTGTGTCGCTGGAATGCAGGGGAGGTGGTACTCCTCTGTTTTCTCGTGGCCACCTGCATCTCAATCATACATCACAACTTAGACACTCTCATTACTTACTATCACATGACACATACATATAGGGCCTTGGGGGTGGGCACACTGAATGGCGTCCAGAGGGCGGTCTGTTCATTCAGCCTTCTCCCTGGTGCCGGTGCTCACTTCTCAATTTTAAGTTACACATAGACATTGAGGGCTCTTGGGGAGGGGCCGAGCTGACACGAGCTGGCGGAGGATGGTTAGTGTCTTGCCCCTCCCCTGTTTTAAAGCACTTTAGAACAACACACACCAACACTACATTTGAGCGGGTGAGGTGAGGCATGGGGTCTTCTTTTTTTTTTTTCACACCCCTGTTCTCTGTTCTCTGTCCGGGGCTGGGGGCTGTGAGGATGAGCTGGCCATCCGGTCGGGGTCTGGGCTGGTGGTCTTCTCTGCTGCTGCCTCCACACCAGAGTGAAGGGGGTTTAGCTCCGGGGTCTGGCGCTGATTGCCCCTCTGGGGGTAGTGGTGCCTGGATCCAGGAGTATAGAGTACAAATGGGGAGTGTGAGTGTGGGTACAGTGTCCATTTTTGTGTGTCTACATGTGGGGCGAGTGCGTGAATATTTGTTTGCGTGCATGAGGGTGGGAACGTATGCTTGTGTATATGTGTGCCTGTTTGTCTATGTCCATGTGCCAGGTCGGGCCTTAGACTCCGCCTCACTCATCATCTCGGGCCCCCCCACCCCACCACTACGCCCTGCTGGTGGAGGATGCCCCCGGCCGCCGGTGCGTTGGTGGTTTCTCGCTCTGGGGCGGCATGCTCGGGTGAGTGCTGGCCCACTCTCGGCGGTCGCTTGGCGGGGCCTGGCCCTCCTGGCTTTGCTGGGCCCCGGCTGGGGGGTGGGGGGCCCTTGGATCGCTAGCCCAGGGGCCGGTCTGCTCTGGTGTGGCCGACTGCCGGCGGAGCCTGCGGGCTTGCCGCCACGGCCCTCTGGGGCGTCTGCACTGTGACTGCCGGATGACCCCCCTCCAGGCTCTCCTCTGCCCTTTTCTGGGTGGGGGCCGCGGTTGTCCCTGCGGTGGTTCTCCTGGGACTCCCGTGCCCGGGGGGGCCTCCGGATGTTTGGGGCCCGTGTCTCCTACATGTCTGCTTCATGCCTTGCGGGATGGGGCTTTGGTACCCACACACACTATTAAGCATTTACATGGAGGAACCTTATGAACACAAGCGCGCTCACAAACACAGGTGTGCACACAGGTGTACACACAAGCATTCACATTGGTGTAAAAACAGGTGCTCACAGACACACACTGTCTTGATCTGCTGTTGCTTCAAAACATATTTTGTAATATTAGTTATGTGTGCTGCGCAATAACATTTAACATTTAGTATTTACCGTGATTCATACTGTTGTTGGTTGTTGCTGCAGTTTCTCTGCTGTTGTGTCTTCTGTTGTTTTCTCTTTTTGCCAGCAGGTATGGAAGCAGATTATCAGTTTTTCTTCTTTCTCTCTCTCTCTATCCTCCTTTTCTTTTCTTTTTTTCTTCTTCTTTTTTTTTCTCTCTCTCTCCCCCTCCTCTGTTGACTTTCTCCCCAATTTTTTATTTTTTTTTTTTTCTCTCCTGTTTTCTCTGTCCCCCGGTCTTGTCTGTCATAATATGGTTAAATAAAAAGGTATAAAAAAGTAAATTAATTTATTAACTAATTAATTACATTATTAAAAAAAAAAAAAAAGGGCTGTGAATAATGATAACATAGCTACACATACACACTGTCATGTGTTATCTGTGTTACTGACAGGCCGGAGAAAAAAAAAAAAAAAAAAAAGGCTCCTCCCAAACCTACGTTTGGAACTTCATTAAAATTCCAAAACCAGAGACGGGCACAGAGAACAGACACACGATAATCATGACCAAACTAACAATCAAGAGACTAAATATATGCAATTAAGGCTCTTTAGGACATGCAGGTGATAAATAAATCAGTCAAAAATCTTTTGGGCTCATTGCATCTGCAATATATTCTAAGAAGGAGGCAAGAACATCAGGGTGTTTCTGTCTCTCATGTGTAGCGTCACAAACTCTGACTCTGTACCTGCATGACTGCATTGAAGAAACATTTGTTGCCCAGATTACTGGGACTCCTGACGGATAAGACGCCGAGCTTCCTGTGACTGCTGCTTTCTGTCTTTTGGGACTGTCATTATGTTCTGAGCTGCTCCACTGGTTCTCCTTCTTTTCTTTCTCTTTGTCCAGCGTTTGCTCTGTAGGATTTTTCACTAAACTCTCTTCTTTCTTACTTTCTGCATCATTCATTACTTTCGGCCTTATTCATGAAACATGAGCAGAACAAATGTTTGTGTAATTTGTTTGTAAAGCTGTTCTGGCGTAAACTTTAGAATTCATAAAAATGTTCGTATTTTCAAAATGTTAGTCGGTACGAAAGAAATGTACACCTGCTCCCTACCACGTGTAAATGGCGCATACAACTTTGTGTTCTTTTTGGCAAACTGATGACATTTATGTCAGATTTGTTTAGAACAGGAATGAAAAATATATGTATAAAACAAACAAATTATAGTGGCATTTGTTTTAAACTGCATTTATGATTCATGCCAAGCCTAAACTAATATATTTAAAGTGCTGAAACTACTACTAGTAGGAAATGTGTTGTACAAATACACTTGGGCTCACATACCTCTGTCAGCTGAAATGTGTGCTCTTCATACATGCTTTAAATGCTTGAGGTTAACGCCATTATACAGTATAGGATGCTTTGGATCAATGTTTTTAGCTTGCACTGCAACTATACTAAAAGTGAACTTATAGGTATACTGATAATTTACTAATTAAATACTTGTAGTAGCATTTTTAGTACACTTTGAATTATAGTCTCAGTAAACTACTAGTTTAATGGTTTTATACTGCAGGTATACTCGTAAGTTTTCTTTAAGTAAACTTTACATCATACTTTAAGTATACTACTATGTCCCTATCTAGGTATTAATTTGCATATATTTTGTTATGAATATCTGAACATACAAAACATCAAAAGAAAGAACAGGATATCTGCTTGTAAACAAAAACATTTTATTCTAGCTTCATGTATTCCTTTTTTAAACACTTGAATGTGGGTACGTTTCATAAATAAAAAATAAAGAAATAAACAACGCCGTCCATACTCCTGTCTGCCGTTGTTTGACCCTGCCTGCCTGACCATGTCTATGTCTCGTCCTGTTAATAAAAGTTTGCATATGGATCCGCTCGTCTCTTGTCTCGCTCCCTCTGTTACAATTTTGAACAAAAAGCTGAAAACAAGACTATGAATTGGATTCAGAATGATATAATCAAAATGTAGATGGAGTTAATCGACACCACAAAGCTTGACATTATTACCTCTTCATTGGTCGACATTTTATTCCACAGTTTTGATGCTGTTTTATGTTTTGTGATCCTGCTAGATTACACGTGGAAGCATCTGTTGTTTCAGTTTCTTCTTCACTTGTGTTGTTTTGTAAATTCTGTACAGAAGATGTGTACTAGTGCTCCCTACCATATAACAATGAAAACACAGATTCTAGAAGCACAAGTATAGCTCAAATGTATTTGGACTTTTTCTAAGTATAAGTCAAGTATACTTAAATATAGTCATTTCCTATGTTTAGTTTAAAAGACGTTTACTAATAGCACACTTGAATAAACTTCTTTTTCACAAGGGTTGACAGCCAGCATTAACCCATACTGCTGTATTCTCAGAAGAGTTTGGGTGGTCTGGTACTACAGTCTTCTTGATCTGTAAGATCCATGGTCAAATTCAACCACAGTAAGGTTGACAGTAAGGTCTACAATTGTAGACGAGTCAGTGGATTGAGCCTCTGTCAGTGCCAGACTCCCACACAAGAGGGCACTAGTTTCTCTGTTGTGCACTGAATCACCTACTTCTACACTTATTGTGCCCTGCTGTGTCCCCCATATGCCACAAAAGTAAAGTGACCTACTTTACTGTAATGCACACACCTGCAAACAAAAAGCTTTTAAGGGAGCAAATGTACACTATGATGAGCCTTATTTTCACAAAAGTGCTTAACTGGTCATGCAGTGTGAGATTTGGGTTACACATACCAAATGAATATTCATACAGTCATGCTTACGTGTTTTGTAATTACATCCATAAGATCCAGTTTCTGTCTGTAGAACAATCAATCCGTGAATCTTATTACAATTTGATGTTTCCCTACCTAAACAGGTAAGTTTTGGCATACACAACCTTGTGTGTCTGTCACAATATACTGTACTTTCTGTGAAGTGCTATATAAATATGCATGTTTTGTATAAAACACTGTATAAACAAATGTTACTTGTACATGTACTAGCTGTATCTTAATTAATTTAATTTTTTTTTTTTAAGACTAGTCATATAAAAAAGGCACAGACCAGTTGATTGTGCCCAGGTATCCTATATTTTATCCAAGCATTTTGTTAATGTTTATTGTTTAAAAAAAAAAAAAAAAAAGTTTTACCTTACTTAATAATTTTATCTGGAGTTGCTTAAAATATGATTATATTTACAGCATAGGATCTGACTTTACATGGCACTTAGGATTTGGCTATTCTGAAACTGAATAAATAAATAAATAAATAAATAATAATAATAATAATAATAATAATAATAATAATAATAATAATAATAATAATACTTTTGTGAAAAATGTCTGCATAGACAAAGTAAAATGTAGAGTCATGCTACTATATGCATATTGCAAAGAAAAAATTCCAGATGATTTGATATGATTCCAGTGAAGCACTCATTTTACCAGCCTACTTCAGCCAATCAGATCAACAGTTGGGAATGTTGAAATTTCTTGCAATATTTGCATCTGATCATCAATGAACAGTCCATGGTTGGAACATTTTTACCATCAGTACATCATCAACAAGGACAGATCTTGGAATTTTAAAAATTTTGACTATCTACTCAAAACTAGTAATTCTCATGCCAGCAACAACAGTTGGTGAGTAAAATAGTAAGAAAACCAACACAGGCTGTCTAAATGAAACCTTCACAGTGCTCAACACCCACTTCAAGCTGGTATAGTCAAATGGATGAAGTAAAGCTCCATATGCACCCCAGCTGCTCCTTTTAATTGATATGATTTCACATGGGCAAATTCCATGCAATTAATAGCCTAATTATATTGTTTCATTAGTATATGTACCCCCTTATGAAAAAGAAGTTAATTCAAGTGTGCTATTAGTATACTTCGTTTAAACTAAAAATAGGAAAGTCTACCTTTTATGTACTTCTCAGAAATATACTTAAAATGACATTTAAGTATACTTGACTTATACTTAGAAAAAGTCTGAACATACTATACTTATACTAAATATACTATACAAACATACTATCAGAGCTATACTTGTGCTCTAAAAATCCGTGTTTTCATTGTCATACACGAGAGATGCTATTACACATCTTCTGTACAGAATTTCCAAAACACAAGTGAAGAAGAAACCAAAACAGATGCTTCCACACTGTAAAAAAATGCAAATACATATTTTCCATTTTACGAAACATTCTCAAATACTAAAAAATGCTATTTTCTTGAAACTATATAAAAACCCTTGTCAGACCAACAAAATTACCCCAAATGTTGTCCCAACTTGTCAAACACGGTTGTCTGAACAAAGAATTTCATACTGTTGAAATTAAGGCTTTGTAAGTTCCCAGCATGCATTGCAGCATAAATAAATTATCCAGTTACTATTATAGGATTATTGTTTTGCTGTTTGCTGACTTCATTTAAACTTTTTTGTTGTCGTTTTGTCATTATTGTTAGTTATTTGTTGTACTCCCAGGTGAAAAAGAAATGTATTTACATTGTACTTTTTTGGACATACTTAATATTGTAACGTGGAGAGGGAGACGAGAGGCGAGCGGATCCATGCGCGAGCTTTTATTGGGACGAGACAAAGACATGGTCGTACAGGCAGGGTAAACAACAACAGCAGACAGGTTTAACGTAGGCGATGCACAATAGAAGTCCGTGAAACAGGCGAGGGTCGATCCGTGGCAAACGTAATCCGTAAGGGGCTGAGCTAGGAGAATAAACCAATAAACAAGAGCGAGAGTCCGAAAAGGCAGGCGGCTAGACAGTCGAAAACGAGATAACCAGGCAGGAGAACAAAACACGGGAACAAGGGAAACTAGGAAACGCTAATAACAGGGAAAACAAACAACAATACTCCGTGGCTAGCGGAGTATAATACTTATAGCGCGCCTGATTGGCTAAAGGAGGCAACGCAATCGGCGCAATGGGTGATGGGAGTAATAGTCCAAGGTGCAATGCAACAGTCAGTATGATGAGAAAGAGCGAGAGCGACATCTGGTGGTGAGCGGACCGCAAGCCACCGACCAGATTCGTGACAAATATATTTAAATTGCACTATACTAAGTACATATTAAATGTATTATTTTTAAACAACTTTAAGTATATTAAGTGCATTTCAAGATATGTTTAAGATCAATTTTAATCTATTTGCAATATATTTAATGCATTAAAATTGTGTTAAAATGGACCCACTTCAAGTACATTTAGTGTATTTTAACTATACTTCCCTTAATTTCATTTAGAGTACACTTAAATGTTGTACTAGAAGTACATTACAAAGTTATTTTAAGCTAATAATTAATGCATTCCCAGTATATTTTAAATATAACATTAGCTCATTTATAATGTATTTTCATAACACTGAAGAATTCACTATTAATATATTAAAAATATATTTTACAAAATCATTTAATATGCCAGAAATATAGGTTTAATATATTAAAAATATACATTTAAAAAAAAAAAAACAAATTTAGTATGCCAATAATACATTTTTTATATATTAAAAATATACTTTTTATAACTTTTTTCTAGTTTAATATATTACAAATATAATGCAAACTACTGTTTCTGTAAAGACAGTATCAAATACACATTTTTTAAAAGTACAAAACTTTTATTTAATTTGACAATTTTTTAGCCAAAATATGTTCACAAAAAATAAAGATAAGTGATCTGCAGAGCTCCATTTAACACAAAATAATAAAAAATAAGTCACTAAAGAGCATTTGTAGGAAACTAGCAATGGCATCAAACAACTGAACCACATATGGAGCCACAGAAGACAAACAAATGCATTTTTAACAAACTAGCAATAGCCAAACAGTTAACCAAGAACTGTAACAACTCAAACATCACATCTTCATCCTTCCAGTGGAGAGTGACTGTTCTTTGAGGTTGACTCGTTGTTGCACTTCCTCCAAATGAGGGCCCGCACCTCAGACACTGTCGTCTTTGGGAACTCTTTTATCACAGTGTCTGTGAAAGGGGAAAAAAGAAACTGTAAAAATGTCAGCAAAATGAATCCATGTTACAAAAACAGAAAAAATGTTTTACAACACAATGTGTTTTCACATTTAGTCATTTTCTAATGCCTAGTGGTCTGGCTAAAGTACAGTACAATTCAGGACTGTAAACCCTGATCCGGCTTGTGTTTTCGCTGGCAACAGTACCCTTACTTGATAGACTTGGTCTATGCTGGAAAGTAACGAATCTCCATCATTCTCACATAAAAACAACAGCAACTCCAAACAACACTGTTACTCCAGTGTTCTGCACTGCAGTAAATATAACCCACGAACAAACAACAACTTCAGGGGTCCGGATTTCATCATTGCCAGTAAAGCATTATTAACATTCTTAGCTCTTATATATGGACCTGACTGTGTTTCACAGTACTTCAGCAAAAAAAAAAAAAAAAAAAAAGTTTAACTTCAAATAAAAATTACACTGCGAACTATTACTATATAATGCATAACAAATATTTATGGTATTAATATTTGCTATTGCCCCCCTTGACCTGTAAAGACAACTAAAAAGTAGTATACATACTGTACCTATGAGAACAGTGACCTTGTAAGGGTCCAATTGGTCTTTCGAGGTCTGAAGCCCCGATTTCCCTGTAAGAGTACATCTTGCTAGTTTCTATTTTCCAAAAATTAGAGTGGCTAGTTCTTGCGTGAAAAAAGAGAAACTTGTGACTTATTCAGTCTGTCATCCATCCTCTTGGACACTGTGGACATCTGAATCAGCAAGAGAAATCTGGGTAAAACAAGAAACAACAACTATTATAAACTGTTTACTTTTAAATTCAAATATAAAGCAATGACTATGCTAATGGATTTTCTAAATGGTTAAACATATACAAAAACACAAAATAATTCTTACAGTCATGAATTTATTATCATAACCTTTTTCCTAACCATTTCTGAGGATTCAGCTAGAGACAGCTCACTGGAACTTGATCTTGAGCTGTATGGGCCTCATGGACTCTAGGACATCTTTGAGAGATTATACAATCCCAGGAAGCTCTACAAGACAAAAAAAAAAAATACACACATTTGTGTTCTTCTTCATTTTTAGTTAATCAAGGTCTATTGATTCAATAAAATGTGTTTTCTAAAGAAGCATTGCTGTAACCTTAAAACTTTTGTTGTGCAAAGACAGGAGACTCTAAGGATAATTGCAAGTTGGTTATGGCTAATAAGGTTTTGTTAAATTTATAAATATAACAAACAATCATATACCATAATGGTAATGTGGCTAAAAAGGTTACATTGCCTTATATTGACATAACTGTTAATAAAGAGTCACCAAGATGACTTTTCCTTTCCATACTGGCTGTGGTACCCTATTAAAGACAAAAATACTCTTATATATATATTATATTATATATATATATATATATATATATATATTATATATATACACTACCGTTCAAAAGTTTGGGGTCAGTAAGACTTGTAATAGTCTTTAAAGTAGTCTCTTATGCTCATCAAGGCTGCATTTATTTGATTAAAAATACAGGAAAAAAAACAGTAATATTGCAAAATGTTTTTACAATATAAAATAATGTTTTTTATTTTAACATACTTTAAAATAGAATTTATTCCTGTGATGAAAAGCTGAATTTTTATCAGCTGTTACTCCAGTCTCAAGTGTCACATGATCCTTCAGAAATCATTCTAATATGCGGATTCATTATTAGAATGATCAATGTTGAATAATATCAACAGTTGTGCTGCCAAATATTTTTTGGAACCTGTAATTTTTTTTTTCAGGATTCTTTCATGAATAACAAGTTTAAAAAGTACAGTGTTTATTCAAAATATAAATATTTTATAACAATGTAAATTATTTATTATTAACTTATTTACTTTTAATTATTAACTTAATACATCCTTGGTGAATAAAAGTATTAATTTCTTAAAAAAAAAAAAAAAAAAAGAAACAATAAAAATGTATTGACCCCAAACTTTTGAACAGTAGTGTATATATATATATATATACACATATTGGAACATCGGAAATATTTCTTCAATAACAATTAAATATTATGTTAATAAATGTGTTAAACAAGTGTTTAATAATCAATCTATTGGGAAGGTTTAGGGAAGAACTTTGCTGTCCCAAAAAGGCAGCATCCATTTACATTTTTTTAATAAATGCTTGTAAATATATTATTGATATTTTCACATATATCTGTTGCCCCAAACTACAATCATATGGTTGTATAGATGGTCACTCATTTTTTTTTCTATGGATAGATGTGTACATAACCAACAACGATTCTAAAATACCCAGTTAGTTTGGCAAAAGGATTCAAAATTGGGTAGATCTTACCAAAATCTACATTAACAAGTCTTACTAAAATATACTTTTACATATTTCAGTCTACTGAAGGAACCAGTTGGACACCTGAAAGAGAACATACTTTATGAATCTCCTTCTGAGAATAAGTGGCAGCCAACCATTACTCATATTAAAAAAAAAAAAAACTAAATATTTTATATGAAATGCAAACACTGCTTGATTGTCTCTGCTCTGTATTTTCAAACAGGTCAATGTCAGTGTTATCTGAGTCGTCTGACACTGGAGTAGAGGTTACAGGTGCTTTCTTTCTTTGCAGGTTCTGGAGGTCTCTTTTAAGTTTGTCTCCCATTGCAGCATCAGCTGCACTTTGAGATTTACTTGCACTCAAAAAGCAACACATTAAAATTAACATTTCACCAATAAAAATAAAAATACATAAATAAAAAAAAATCTAAAACCTTTATGGCTTCAGGTGTTTTTTTTCCCTTTCTCTGCAGTGGTCTTCCAGATGTCTTCTCCTCTCTTAAAAGCATCTCTCTTCATGATTAAGTCTTTGTAATTACAATTACACACACACACACACACACCCCATTTCATTTAATTTCAGTGTACAGTTGTATTTGATTTGATGGTAACTGGTGTACGTTATAGTGCTTATAACTTAATTTATCGATCTACCTATAGTAAGTTTACTCTTTTTATGAGTAAAGACAACAGACAATACTTTTATAAATACTTTAATCAAACAGGAAAAGTCACTTTATAGAATAAGCATCAGAAGTTTCTAGACCTAACGTTAATAAGTGTTGCTGTTAACGTCAATAGTCCACGTACTAACATTGAGATATGCACACTGTCCACGTGGAAAAGTAGTTTATGCACCCAAAGTGATCTTAAAGCTAGTCGCTAATCGGTAACAATAATAAACTTAACTGACCACCAAGTAGTAGTATTTTTGCTACCAGTATCTTGGTCTGTCCATGTCGGCCGCGACTTGTCAGGCGCACCTCTATGTAGCCCTCTTCACTTCTGAGTTGTTCGCGGGAGCTGACCTGGTACTCTGCTCGTCTGTGTTCTCTTAAAATAATATCGGTGCTGTCCACCTTCACTATGTCCGAGTCAGGGAAATAAAACAAAGCACAGCTAGGAAACGACATGATTTCCGTTGAAATATCGTATCCGTTGCCCACTCAACTTGTGCTCATCTCCCTAAAATCTGTGATTGAACAATTGCCTGCAAATTGTATAGCTTGCTTCTGATTGGCCAAATTGAACTGCAAGGAATCGGCTGTGATTGGTCAAATTGAATGCACTGCTACAAAAAAAAAAAAATATATATATATAACGTTATATATATATATACCTGTTACCTGCACTTACAAGATAATAAGATTCCAAAAACTACACATAAGAATGCAATTGCATATTCATATAATGTATGTATTACTGTTTTTATAAAATATATAAAAATTTTACAAATGTTTATCAAAAAAATCTTTGAAAAGCAGTCTAATGTTCATTACATAAACATTTAATATAAACTGCAGTAGACCTTGCAAGTTACATATACTGCCAACACAATACACATAATATATACATGAAATAAGAGTACATTAAGTATGTTTTCTGTAAGTGCACCAAAAGTTTAACAAAAGTATGCTGTTGTTTTAACCTAATTTTAAAAAGTGTAATTAAGCATATATTTACTACCAAATTATTTTTAGTAAACTTTTTGTAAATATATTTAATGTGCATTTATTTCTGCATAGTTCGTAAAAGTGTAATTAGGCATGTATTTGTTACAAAAGTACTTCTAGTATACTTTCAATAAATATATTCATAATATCTTTGTGTTTAGCACATTTCTTAAAAGTGTAATTAAGCATATATTTATTATCAAAGTACTTCTAATATACTTTTTAGAAATATATTTACAATATATTTGTGTTTAGCACATTTCTTGCAAGTGTAATTAAGCATATATGTATTACCAATGTACTTTTATTATACTTATTAGAAATGTATTTGAATTGTACTTCATTTTAGCACATTTATTAAAAGTGTAATTAGGCATATATTTATTACCAAAGTACTTCAACTATACTTTCTGTAAATATGCTTAAATGCGATTTAGTATATTTTAATGCACTTCAAATAAGCACGTTGGTAATACAAATGTATTAAAAAAAAACACACTATTTGAATTTCAAATACATTTTTAATACATTTAATGCTACGTCTTTTTCACCTGGGCTGTGACGTAAAGATCCCATCTTTTTAATATTTGCTGATTGCCACCGTTCTTGAGGGTTGTGTATCTAGTTTTGAGGCCTAGATTCTTTTCAACCATTTCCTTAATGTCTTAGTTTTGTAAAATGTGTTACAAACAAAGACAACATTGTTTACATATTAAACCAAGTTGTTTATGATAATTTGTATGTTCAGATATTCATATAACAACATACATACAAATTATTACCTAAATAGGGACATAGTAGTATACTTATATGAGTATGATTTAAAGTTCACAAAAAAGTGAGTATGAGTAAACTTGCTGTATAAAACTACTAAACTAGTAGTTCACTTCACTTTTAGTATACTTGCAGTATAAACTGAAAACTACTGTTTACTACTGTTATACTTAAAGTATACTTAAAGGTATAGTTTTATATACTAGAAAGTGGGCCAATTTAGTCCCAAGGAGTATTAAAATAGTACACTTAAAAGTATACGACTAGTACACTGATATTTGTATACTTACTACATAAAGTATACTTAAAACTATACTTGAACTTCACTGAAGTATGCTTAATAAAATGGATTTGAAGTATACTTATTTTTGGTAGGGGCCATCAAGTGCTATTCTAGACCACAGCTTGGGAAAAGAAGGCTTTGCTCACAACAACAGGCTACTTTGGTCTTTTTGGACTTATGGGCTCATTAGTATCCACAGGGAACCTGCTTCCATTTGAGAGTAAAGTGTGTATCTGAGCCATTCTACAGAATTAGTTTAAAGTCCGAGTTGAAACATCTTTAAAACAACGTCTTTTCCCACAAATTTTGTATGTATGCAAATTGTATAATATCCAAGGTACACATTTCTAGTAATTGTGCCGTTAATTCTCATATTGTAATTTCAAGAAGTTTTGGAAAAGGGGAGACCAGGGAGTGTTATAACACAGGGTTTGTTGTAACACTGTCAGTTTGACAAGTCAGAAATGAGCTGTGCCTCCCGTTCAAAGCCTGTAAGCTGTCATCAGCTCTCGCTGCCAAGGCTTACAGCGCTGCGGGCCAGGCCGCCTCCGCCCTGCAGGCCATGGCCATCCTGCAGGTACATCAGGCCCAGGCGCTGAACAAAACTACATGAGGATAGTTCTGACTCAGGGGTTATGCAGGAATTGTGCACGGCTACCGATTTCGCTCTCTGGGCAATGAAGGTCACAGCACGGCCCTCGATCAGGTGATTTCTACCATGGTAGTCCAGGAGCGCCATCTTTGGTTGGACCTGGCACAGATGAGTGACGCTGACAAAGTCTGCTTTCTTGATGCACCCATCTCCCAGGCCAGCCTCTTCGGTGACACTGTCGAGGACTTTGCCCAGCAGTTCTCGGCAGTACAAAAGCAGACGGATGCTATCAAACACATCTTGCCCCGGCGTGATCTTCTGAACACCAAGCCACCGGGTGCTAAGTCTTCGTCTGTCCATCGCTGAGGGCACCCCTCTGTGGCCTCTACACCCACTCTACCCAAGGAAACACCAAAAGAGGGAACCCCTTAGCACGGGCGTTGAGCCAGCCGTAGGAGAGGGGTGCAGCCCGCTCCTCAGGGTGACACTAAATCTTCACAGAAGACCGCGAAGCGGTCTGGGAGACATCGACATCTGTACTGCTGGACCTTCGCCCGTTTCAATCATTGCTGCAGGGCAAGTATGTGCAAACGTAGCGACGGTAGCGTACATCAACCACCAGGGCGGTGTTTGCTCCCGTCGCACATCGCAACTCGCCCGCCATCTCCTCCTCTGGAGTCAAATTGCTGCGTGCCATTCACATACCAGGAGACCTGAATCATGCAGCTGATGCCCTCTCACGACAGCTCACCCTCCCCGGAGAATGAAGGCTCCATCCCCAGGCGGCCCAGCTGATCTGGAGCCGATTCGGGGAGGCTCAGATAGACCTGTTTGCCTCCCAGGAATCCTCCCACTGCCAGCTGTTTTACTCCCTGACCGAGGCTTCCCTCGGCACGGATACACACAGTTGGCCTTGGGGCTTACTCAAGTACACCTTCCCCCCAGTGAGGCTCCTTGCACAGACCCTAAGCAAGATCAGGGAGGACGAGGAGCAGATCCTGCTGGTTGCACCGTTTTGGCCCACCCGGACATGGTTTGCTGACCCCATGCTCCTCGCGACAGTCCCTCCCTGGAGAATTCCCCTGAGGAAGGACCTTCTTTCTCAGGGAAGGGTACCATCTGGCACCTGCAGCCCAATTTATGGAACCTGCATGTCTGGCTTCTGGATGGGACGCGGTAGACCTTTCTGGCCCTCTCCAGGCTGTGGTAGATAGTACCACTCAGGCTAGGACCCCCTCTACGAGGCAGGCCTATGCTCTGAAGTGGGGTCTGTTCGTTGAATGGTGTTCCTCTCACCGAGAGGACCTTCAGAGATGCTCGGTCGGTGTGGTGCTTTCCTTCCTGCAAGAAAAGTTGGAGCGGAGGCTGTCCCCCTCCACTTTGAAAGTGTACGTCACTGCCATCATGGCGCACCATGATGCAGTGGATGGTTCATCTCTAGGAAAGCATCACCCGATCGTCAGGTTCCTGGGAGGAGACTAAATCCTCCCCGCTTGCACCTCATCCCCTCCTGGGGTCTCTCCGTGGTCCTCCTGGGATTGCGGAGGGATCCCTTTGAGCTGCTTGACTCAGCTGAGCTGAAATATATGTCTCTTAAGACTTTGCTCCTGATTGCGCTCACTTCTATCAAGAGGATGGGGGACCTGCATGCATTCTCGGTCAACGAATCGTGCTTTAAGTTTGGGCCGGCTGATTCGCACGTGACCTTGAGACCCCAGCCCAGTTATGTGCCCAAGGTTCCCACCACTCCTTTTCGAGATCAGGTGGTGAACCTGCAAGCGCCGGAGGATTTGTTGTGTCCCGTTCGCGCATTGTGCATTTACGTGGAATGCACCCGGAGCTTCAGATGCTCTGAACAGCTCTTTGTCTGCTTTGGAGGTCAGCAGAAGGGGAATGCTGTTTCCAAACAGAGGTTGATGCATTGGGTGGTGGATGCCATCACCTTGGCGTACCAGACCTCTGCAGAGCTGCGGGCTGGGCGACACCTAACACCTTCGCAAGATTTTACAATCTTCACATGGAGCCCGTGTCCTCCCGTGTGTTGGGTAACATCAGGTAATTTGAGGGAGGCCGGCTCAGTGTTGGCTTGTAGTGCCATTCCCCTTGGATCCATGCGCTTCTCCCAGTTGTACTCCTCGGTGAACTCTGGGTCCACCATTGCCCCCAGACTAGACAGAGTGGTCTGTCACTGCGTCTGGTTGTGGGTTTCCTTCCCCCCTTCTGGACTTGGCATTAATGTCTCAGTATTTCCACATTTTTTTTCCCATCATGTTCCTCTTTTTCCTACTTTCCCAAGTTTCTCCACAAGACTTTACCTTTTGTCATTGTGCATTGTGTTGATGGTGACTGACTGAAAGGGAACGGAGATAATACTAAAATACAAAAAATTTAGAACTGTACTCAAATTTTGTTTATTTTCCCCAAATAAAGGATTATGTGTTACCTTTTGTCAATGCTGACATGTTGCGGTCGTAACTGTTACAATAGTGACATTTTTATGAGATAACAACCCCCCCCCCCCCCCCCCAAAAAAAAAAAAAAAAAAAAAAAAAAAAAAGATGTCACTACTAAAACTTCACCTTTTCGGTCGTGACTGTTTCGATATTGACAATTTTAGATACATTTGAACATTGCTCAAAAATGCACATGGTTAGCTAGCATAGTCCTGAACAGTGGTACACATATAAAAACTAAATGTTATAGAATAACTCTCAAAAAAGTGTGTTTAATGATAGAAAAATGGTGTTTGATTCTTTAAAGTGGTGAGGGACACATAAATATTTTATAATCATAAATGTAGGGCTGTAGTTAAAATCAGTCTCAGCCAATGGACTAAAACATACACTGTTTTGGTTGTGACAAAAATGTGGGACACTTTTTTTTTTTTTTATAAAAAAAAAGTTTCATAATTTACAAAGATATTCAAAAATTCATTTATTTTATTTATTTATTTATTGAACTTCTTGATGATGATTTTATATACATTAAGCTTACTGATATTTTAAATATTATTGTGGGTTTAAATAGATAAAAAAGGATCTTAGTAATCATTAGAAAACAAGATCTGAATATTTAAATGCTTTTGAATTTTATTACATTTTTTTGCCACTATATGGGCAACAGAGAAAACATATTATCTCTGCAAGTCTGACAGGAGACTTTAAAGACTTCAAACAAATGCCCTTCAACACAAAACAAATAGTACGCACAGTCTCAAATCTCTCTTAAAACACACAGACGCAAATCAAACTACTCAGAACACAAGATGGCTGCTGAGGAAGTGATGTCTTGATTTTTAAAGTGCTGTGCACCAATCAGGAGACAGCAACAATCAGCCTGTAGGAGCCAATCAGATGACATTTCCTAGACAGTCCCAACACAACAGAGAAATAATGCAGCTTGTTTGTATAATTTGCCCAAAACTGGCACATCACTAAAGGACTTTTTACACTTTAAATTGTTAACCCTGGGTCATCCTAAACCCCGGATAAATGGAATCCTGCTCATACTGCTCATCCTGCTTTCACACTGCTCATACTATACCTGGGGTTAACTGTTAATCCTGGGTATTCCTTAACAGACATTTCACACTGTACATTCCTAAACCCCGGGTTCACGTTCTTATTTGCATATTTGTGGTATTACTGTCACTGATTGGACAAACAGCAGGCAACCTGTTTACACTGCTTTTCACGTGTCTTGTTAAAAAAAAAAGTCAAATGATGCCCAGCCTCAGCTAATTTATCAGTCATTTCCTTACATGCTCTGTTATTTCTGAACATGACATCCAATTTGTCTTGAACAGACTTTTTCTGACCATAACTGTAAGAATAATACCGCCTCCTTATCACTCCAGTTCACACACTTTCCGTCTTTTGACATTCTTACTTTTCTCTGAACGGCTGCTGTTTACATGATGTGCATGTCCTGTTACTGATGTAACATGAGCCTCGCTGCTCAATTTCTGATTGGCTGTCTGTTGCCAAGCGTCCAGCAGCAACAAGCAAACACCGCTCCGTTTCACACTGAACAAACTTAGGACCGCAATGTGGGGTTAACACTTTAACACAGAGGAGGGTTTCATAACCCCGGGTAAAAAGCGGTGCTAACACCGCTTTCAAATTACTGGTGTGAAACGTTTCTTTACCTGGGGTTAAAAGTAGCATTATGAATGACGATAACCCGGGGTTAAGCGCAGTGTGAAAGGCCTTTAAGACTTAATGAGCTCTAAATTGTGTTTCTGCTCAATTCAGTTCAGCATAATCCAACCCTATTCCCGGAGGCCCCACAATATTTTTACATTTTGGATTTCTACCTTAACTGTGGTAGCGTAACCCTTATATAGAAACTTAAACCATTCTTCCCTATTTATAACAATTTTTGACATGTTATGGCAATGCAGTGAATTAAAAATTACAGCATTTGGCACACTATCAAAATATGTATGTTTTACCAGTTATCATCCAACACTCAATTCCCCTGAGGTCCAGCTGAACTGGAGTGACAAACAGATGAAAAACAAGATATTGTTGCCACAGATTATTAATATGTGTTTTATTAATGATATCATTTTAATAATTAAAATTTCTTAGTTATTTCAATAATATTAATAATAAATTTGATCCCTCATTTTGCGTAAATAATGGCATTGTTTTACTAAATTGTTTCCTTGCATAGGTATCAACTGGAAAAAATAAAAAATAAAATCTAATAAAATTATTTTCAAATGATTTATTCCTGTGTATCGTATTGTGGACTCCACAATTCTCAAAATGCCAGTGTAAGTTTGCAAGTTCATTATTTATTACTAGTGTAATGATGTATGAAGCACAGCTCACACACTAGTCACTTTCACCAAACACTTTCTTTTGGAAACACTTTCTTTTCGCAGGAAACTCGCATGACCAGCTTTAGCATGATGTGCTCATGACTGGCAAGCTAGTAAACATCACTGTCAGTCTATTATCAGATTTTTTCCATGAATAACTTTAACATATATTGAAACACCTTTGTGTAGTGTTAACTACAATGACTGAACACTTAAAATGCATGCTTATGTGTAAATAAGTCACAAGGACAAATTATTCATTTGGATCCAAAATATCTTCATTTTTTTGCACAGGGCTGATACAATATGATGGCTACACTGTTTTTAGAGATTAGATCCAATCACAATGTGTCCCTTACTAATTTGGAACCAGGACATGCAGATCAAATAATATTTTGATGACAAACGCAATTACACTTGTTGTGTACATGGACAACGTTCAGATACAGGTACAAGTTAATACAAAGTATAAACGTGGCCAGTTTGTCTAAAATGACAGACAATCTGAGAGATATAAACATCCCAAATGTTGGACTATAATATCAGCACTCCTAGAAAGATGCTTAACTAGTCATATTTGACTTGACCAGAACTGTTGTGTAAACTAAACTATTATTTATCACTCATTGGGATGTGTGATACTGGCTTAGGCCCAGCATTGCCACAGTCCCCAGCTGACCAATAGCATGTAAAAACACCACAGGAATAGATGAGTGTGATATACTACACCACAGTCAGATGGTACACCCATAGAGGCACTGGAGCACAAAGAGATTAGGATAATAAGTCAGAAGCCAAGAAAGGCCTTTCAAGAGAGAACGTATAAGATTGCAGCCCGCTATCAGGTTGGCTCTGGTTCGCCCTGGATGACATTGTGAAAGGTGTCAGTCTGTAGACCAAGTTACACGCTCATTTATATTTACTGTAACCTCGATTCTTCAACCTCATTTTTTGAAAGCAAATAATACAAAAGTTTTGCCTAAAAAATATAGATGGATTTTTAAAAAGCGTTATATATATATATATATATCTAACAATTTAGACATTGTTAAGGCCTGTTGTCTTTCAAAAAATATATAGTTTTAAAAATCCATATATTCTTTAGATTCTGCAAATGTAAATGGAAGGAACATAGGTAAATCCACATGAGACTCTGATGACAGCAAAGCAGTCAACAATTATTACAATAAACTGCTACAGAGAATATCAAACCTCTATATTTTGTTCATTTTATTTAAGAAACCATGAATATTTCAGTGTATGAAGTGTTTAGGTTATGCAAATGTGTACAAACTGCAAAAATGCAACAGAACGTCAAAAAACAAACAGCTTGTGAAGCAAAAAGATGCATGTTCGCAAGAAACAAACCCATCATTTTGGTGTTTTTAATTTCAAACCGTTGCATCTGGCTTAAATACAAGTACTTTGTCCATAATGTTGCTTTCTTCAGCGTAAAAAGCGGTCTGGCCTGAATCAGGAGAGGAATCTGCACAGATTAAGCAGCATTTACAAGCCAAAACAGCTTTAAACAAATATGTTTGTGTGGATTTTGATGTGAGTGTCAACAGGAGATGGGCTTTTTCACTGAAGGAAGCATTATTATGGATTATGAACTATTTTGGCCTTGCAGCTTTTCTCTTCTCAAGATGTTAACTGATTGACTGGAGTGGTGTGGATTACTTGTGGATTATGGTGATGTTTTTATCAGATGTTTGGACTCTCGTTCTGACGGCACCCATTTACTGCGGAGGATCCATTGGTGAGCATGTGATGGAATGACACATGTCTCCAAATCTGATGAGGAAACAAACTCATCTACATCTTGAATGGCCTGAGGATGAGTAAATGTTCAGCATATTTTATTTTGGGATCAACTGTTCCTTTAAAGAGGAAGTCTTATCTACAAACTAAAATCTATATACTAAGACTTTAAGTAAATAAAATGTTGTTGTTGAATATTTAGTCAGTGATCATGCTGTTTTATTGGCTAATGATTCAGAAATGACTGTCCAGGAGATACAAATGATGCGTGCTCACTGTGGATGACGTGTGCAACACTGATTGGCACCATTTAATAATTTAAGACATTTCACTGGATACAGGCAACTTTAGACCTTAAACGTATACCTTACAAACAGCATGTCTTATGCATGAGCTGATTACTTTAGTGTGACTTTTCAAAAGGACTTGTAATATATGCTGTCTGCTAAAGCATTGTTGATGGAAGAGACACAATGCAGGTGTTTTGCTTCATGCACATCTGATTATTTTCAGCATGTAAGCAGAACTTATTATTAGGAGTCAGTGAAATGTAGACATTCTGTAAATACCTGTAGAGACCAATTCACTTTTGATCTTCAAGATTCGAGTGTCGCTATGGTCTTTGTACTTTAGCTTATTCCATTTTTTTTTTTTTTTTTTTATAACTTAAATTAAGTTCAATATTTTATACTATTTTTTGGAACGTCATGAATAAGCAGTTGAGCCAGTATCACATTTCAGTAAATTTGCATTGTAGATGACCACATGACACTACTGGGTTACCAAAGCTACATGTCGTCAGCTAGTCTGCAGGTTGCAGTTGGAACAAGACATCATCAATTATTTAAGTCAGAGTCAGTTTGATTTGTCTCCTGTTGATTACACACGCTCCTGTTCAAGCATCTCACAGTTGTTTGTCAGTGTGATATGAAACAAAATTTTATTTGAATGAATGAGTGATCGGACGTAACATTTTCACCTGCTGGACCATAAAATAGATACATTTTCTCAGTCTGGTGAGGATATTACACTCACATGCTCCATTGTGAAAGGAATGATGTTGCAGGAAAAGACATTATATTGAACTATTTTGAACGGATTGTTTTGCAGTTGTGTGCAAGACTAAGCTTTTGCATATATAGGTTTTAACAATAATATTTTGCATAAAAATATGTACCACATGAGAGACAAAAAAGGAATGTAGAAGTAGAAAAGTAGAGACTTACCTGTTACTGTGTAACTGTAATTTAAGTACTGAGTAATATAAATTAACATGTACTTACTAGAAGGTTTGGTTTAGGGTTAGTTGGATGTAATTGTGCATAATTTACTCTTCTTACTGTAGTAAGTAAACTACTGGTCAAAAGTTTTTATGTTGTTGTCATCTCTTCTGCTCACCAACGCTATATTTATTTGGTCAAAAATACAACTGAGGGACTCGTATGTAACTATTACAGAAGGTTCAAATGCTCACTGATGCTTCAGAAGGAAAAACGATGAAGAGCCGGGGGGCTCTTTGATTTTGAAGATCAGGGTAAACTTATTTTGTCTTCTGGGAAACATGTAAGTATCTTCTGTAGCTTCTGAAGGGCAGTACTAAATGGAAAAAAATAGGATATTTAGGCAAAATAAGAAAAATGTACACATCTTCATTCTGTTCAAAAGTTTTCACCCCTTCTGTTTCCTTCTGGAGCATCAGTGAGCATTTGAACCTTCTGTAATAGTTGCAGTCCCTCAGGTGTCCTGAGTGTGAAAAGATGGATCTCAAAATTGTTAAAAAGGGTTCAAATACACAAGAATGGTGAAAAACCAAAGAATTTGTGGGACCTGAAGGGTTTTTCTGAAGAACAGCGGGCAGTTTAACTGTTCAGGGCAAACAAGGGACTCACTAAACAAAAAAAACACAGTTGTGGATCATTCAGGTAACAACACAGTATCAAGCATATGTAAACTTTTGAATGGGGTTATTTTTATAAATGTAACTATTATTTTCTCTTGTGGACTATATGTAAACATCTTTTATGTGAAATATCTCATTCAGGTCAGTACTAAATAGAAAAAATAACATGCATTTTGTATGATCCCTCTTGCTTTGGTAAAATAATTAACATTTTTGCAGATTCAAGGTGTATTTAAAATTTTTAACCTCAACTGTACATACATAAATAAAACTGTTTTCAACATTTAGATTAATAAGACTCATTATTAACAAGTGAGCACTGAAGACTGGAGTAATGATGTTTTGATGACAGCATTAAATTACATTTTAACAGATATTCAAAAAAAAAAAAAAAAAAAAAAGCAAAGATTACAATTTTCAATTGTAATAATATTTCTCAATATTACCATTTTTGCGGTAAAATACAGTAATAAAAGCAAACTTGGTGAGAAGAAGAGAGTTCATTTTCAAAAACATTAAAAATTCTGAATTATTCCAGCCCTTGACCAATAGTGTACATGTAACCAGTAACAAGGACACTGTAAAACAAAGTGTTTTATTATATTAATCGGTTTTACTATCAGCATATGAATTCACTGCTTAAAGAGATTGTTGGCATGTATATACAAGTATATGTGGAGTACAATATGTATCATTTGAAACAGGTCAACCCAGTGTACTGCCATTTCCTCCAAATCTTATGGAAATTCTCTCTTATAGTTAGATTAGATGTAGCCCATCACTGGTGAGAGTTAGAGATTGGTAAGGCATTATGTTCACATTTCCTTCAAACTCTTGATACAACATGTTGCTCCTGCAGTTTACCTGTTTCTACCTGGTTTGTTAGTAGCCTATCTAGAGTAGTAGCCTGTCAGAATCCCACACGATCTCTCTCATCAGGAACTAGTTCTAGTTACCACTGTCTCGGGTTCAGCACTCATACACTATTCATGGGCATATCACATCTCTCCTGCCCATCTTCAGGCTTAGACCAAACCAGACTCTTTTTGAGTTACTTTTGTGGCCTCTCTGTTTCTGTCATCCAAATGTCAATAATGAGTTTGTAGGCTATTTATGTTAAAGACATCTTGATATCGGAATCGGTGTGTCCTTCCTGCAAACTCCTAGATGTGATTCAGGAAACAGAGAAGCAGCTGCACTGTACGGTAAGTTTGCAGTGTTTCATCAGACTTTGCATGCAAGTCTTTCTTGCTTTGTGTGTCATGGAAAACCAAACAGTGCAATCCTATGTAACTTAATGATGATGGCTTTTAGATTTGGATTAACTGTTGTGGTGTTTGGCGTATTAATGAAAACATTAAACTTAATGGGAAATGAATTGGGATATTCAAAATTCTACTGTTTTTGGAATTAAAGATGTTTCAGTAGAGGGTACAATAAAATAAGTTTCTTATATCCAAATATCTTGCAATGGAAATATTTTTACTATCTTAAAACCATAATATATAATTGCTGTTTAAGAAAAAAAAAAAAGAAACTACCAGAAACTATTAAAAACTAGTAAAAACTGTTGGTTTGTATGCATAATGTTTTGATACACTGATGCTTTGATTGCATAAAATTTTAGCTCTAAGTACACATAGTTCTCAGACATGAATGTGCAGCTGCTTGTTTTTCTTTTTCTTTCTTTCTTTCTTTCTTTCTCGCTCATTACAATATTTAGCATGTTTGTTGATCAGTTGTAGATGCACTTGTCCATTTAGATGATTATAGTGCTTATGCAAATTAATTCAGTGCTAATTAAATTCTACTAATTATTAAAGGGTTAGGGTAATAAACTTTATTTAATTAATGAAAGCAAGCATTAGTTTTGGATTCCTGGCTGATTGAAATGTAATAAAACAACACAAAGTAACAAAGACATTACTGTTATGTTTGAATTGAGAGATGTTTAACTTTTAGTTTTCATTTTCATGTTCAAAAGATTCATATACCCAGAGGATAAGTCAAATTCATAACAATGAAGCGTAACAAGCATCGAGCCTCCAAGGATGATGGCAAAGGTCAAGGTGAAAGATTTTATTAATTATGTGAAAATTTGTAAATTATTGTGAATTCTTCAACATAATTATTTCAGTATTATTTATAGTGAATAATTATTATTATTATTATTATTTTTTGAAGTAGTATTATTTAAAATTTATATAATAATGTATTTCATAAATTATATTAAACATTTTATGTGTGAATGTTGTCTTTATTTATTGCGGAAAAAAAGAATAAAAAAAAAAAAATTAAAACTATAGTGCTGTTCATAATGACATCTCATCATATTTGACTCGTTAAGATGAACCGGCCATTCTGGAGACGGAGGATATGAGGATGCCAGACCCTGATACCATCTCACTCGCATCAGTAACCGCTGTCACAACCAATGTCTCCAACAAGAGGTGACCAAAAACTAAGAAGTCACATGAATCCAAATGTTACATTTATGTTGTGTTAGGTATTATTTATGATATATTCTAACAAACCATAATACTGTATTCTAACATAGTAGGCTGATCAACTCTTTGTACTTTTTTCCACCCAAAAATGCTGTAAATGTTTTAGATCAAAGCCTGACATCAAGATTGAGCCTAGTGCTGGAAGACCAGTGGATTTCCAAGTATGTAGAATGGCAAATTGTCATTTTTTTTTTTTTTTTTTTTTTGTAAATAAAAGAGAACATATTTATTAGTACTTATAAAACACATGTTCTGCATGACCATATTCTACATCCCTAATCCTACCCAATACCTAAATTTAACAACTACCTTACTAACTACTAATAAGCAGTAAATTAGTAGTTTATTGAGGCAAAAGTCATAGTTAGTGGTTTGTTAATAGCGAAAACTGGACCTTAAAATAAAGTGTGGCCAACTATTCGTTTAATGTTGCTAATACAGTGTTTTCATAGAATGGCAAATTGTCATTTATGACAGAAAGAGGTGTTTTTTTTTGTAAATGAAAGAGAACATACACACATTTCAAGCTATACACATTTCACACAAAGTTTCAACAATAGATGTAATGTTAAAAATGAAGACAGTCAGTGTTGTGTTTGTTTGTTGTTAATGGAACATGCTGATATAGTTAAACTGAGGAACTACACCTGTGGATTTTCTGTTTAGGACACCAGTCGTCATAGATTTTTCATTGAGAATTACTAAAAATCACAAAACATCTGCTGATTCAAAAACACTGAGCAAAAATTATGAAGAGAAGTGACATTAATTGGCAAGAACTTGCATCATTTGAGTTATGCAAATATATTAAACATAAAGTTTTGTATCATTCAGACATTTTTGTGCCAGTTTGTGTATGCCAGCTAGTGTATATATGAATACCATACAGTACCTCATACAGTTTTTTTGTAAGTGTGTGTTATGCCCCACTTTCCAGGTCAGTGTCACTGTTATAGAGGCCAGACAGCTGGTGGGTCTGAACATGGATCCAGTGGTGTGTGTGGAAATCGGTGATGAAAAAAAATACACCTCAATGAAGGAGTCGACCAACTGCCCTTACTACAATGAGGTACAATGATAGTGCTACAATGATGAACTACAATGATGTTCCTTTTTAATTTAGGATTGTAATATTGTCCTTTTGCCAAGTATTGATCATGGCAAATAACTGTGCTCAACAAAACAGCAAAATAATCCTATCAAACCAAATGATCTTCTTAAAGGAATATTTCACCCAAAAAAAAAAAAAAAAAAAAAAAAATGAAAATTAGGCCATCCAAGATGTAGATGAGTTTGTTTCAGATTAGATCACTGTCTCACAAGTGGATTGTCTGCAATGAATGGGTGCCGTCATAATGAGAGCCCAAACAGCTGATAAAAACATCACAATAATCCACAAGTAATCCACACCACTCCAGTCCATCAGTTAACATTGTGAGAAGACAAAAGCCAAAACAAATCCATCATTAAGATGTTTTATTTATTTATTTTTTTACTTCAAACCTGGCTTCTGGCAGAGATGAGTCCATAATCCATAATAACAATTTATCAAGTGAAAAAGTTGTCTCATCTGAATCAGCAGAGAAATCTGCACAGATCATTTACAGAACATTTATGAGCTAAAAGTTCCTCACTTGAACTGGATTATTGAGTATTTGCAGCTTTTGGCTTCAAAAAAAAAAAAAAAAAAAAAAAAAGGGTAACTGATGGACTGGAGTGGTGTGGATTGCTTGTGGATTATTGTGATGTTTTTATCAGCTGGCACCAGTTCACTCCAGAGGATCCATTGGTGAGCATGTGATGGAATGATACAATTCTACAAATCTGATGAAGAAACAAACTCATCTACATATTAGGTGGCCTAAGGGTGAAGACACTTTAAGCAAATTTTAATTTTTGGGGTGAACGATTTGGTAACACTGCAGTATAGAAAGCAATTCTTACTATTAACTAGTTGCTTATTAGTGTGCCTATTCATAACATATTGGCTATTTATTAGTACTTATAAAACATGTTCTGCATGACTATATTCTACATCCCTAATCCTACCCAATACCTAAACTTAACAACTACCTTACTAACTACTAATAAGCAGTAAATTAGTAGTTTATTGAGGAAAAATTCATAGTTAATGATTTGTTAATAGCGAAAATTGGACCTTAAAATAAAGTGTGGCCAACTATTCCTTTTAATGTTGCTAATACAATGTTTTTATAAAATCTTCCCTTTTTTAGTACTTCGTTTTTGACTTCCACGTTCCTCCTGATGTCATGTTTGACAAGATACTCAAAGTGTCAGTAAGTAGCATCAAATATCAATTTTGAATAGTTAAATCCTGGACTTTTTTTTTTTTCTTTTAGCATTAAGCCTTGTTTTAAAAATGTTTAAATAATGTTTTTAAATAATGTGTCCATACAGGTTATCCACTCTAAGAATCTTTTGCGAAGTGGCACACTGGTCGGGAGCTTCAAGCTTGACGTGGGCACAGTTTATATACAACCTGGTAACTGGTATTACCATGTTACTGCTACTACAAAGCAGCATAATTGATTGTTTTTGCACCAGTAAAATAAATAGAAATGAATGACACTGAAGTCTTGCACATTCAAGTTACACAAGCTAAAGATAAGGTGGATAAAGCTCTCAGTTTGTAGACTAGAGAACATAAAGACTAGAGATTTTTTCTTTTTTTTTTTCTTTACATTTACAGAACATCAGTTCTTCCACAAATGGGCCACTTTATGTGATCCTGATGACATCACTGCAGGATGCAAAGGCTATGTCAAGTGTGACATCGCAGTTGTTGCAAAGGGCGACACTATCAAAACTCCACACAAAGCAAATGAAACAGATGAGGATGACATTGAGAGGTAAAAAGACAACAACAACAATTTTTCTGGAAAACAGTGATGTCAAGGATAAATAGTAAATAGTATTTATTTAGTAATAGTATTTAACTGAAATGTGAAATATGAAATTCTAGTTTATTGTTTTACCTGGTACACAACATTATAAATGCTTAGGCCACCCAGATATTTACATCCAACAATGTATAGATTATTTAAAGGTGATTCTATATGCAGAAATTTTTATTGATTACTTTCTTATTCCAGTAATCTTCTGTTGCCGGAAGACGTCCCAGCTGAGCGTCAGTGGGCGAGATTCTATGTGAAAATCTACCGAGCCGAAGGATTGCCTAAAATGAACACCAGCATTATGGCAAATGTGAAAAAAGCTTTCATTGGAGAAAATAAGGACTTGGTTGATCCATATGTCCAGGTGCAATTCGCAGGACAGAAGGTGGGCATAATTCTTACTAATGGTCGATTGATTTGTTTTAATGGTGTGCAAAATGGCCAATATAATGCCTATATATGAATATATAATATAGTTTAATGATGGAAAACAAGTTTCAGCATTAAACAAAACACATTTTACACAATATTCAAAGTACACTAAATAATATTTTAAAATGTTGGTTAATTTTTTGTCGAAACAGGAAGTTTGAGTGGGACATATAGAAGATGCCATCCCTTTTATTTTATAGTTTACATCACAGCTGTGAATCACTATTTACTACCTGCTAGTCAGTTTATTACTAGAATTTAATGTAATACATTTAAACTATTTAAAAATAATATATTTATTTTAAATATGCATTCACTCTAAATCATATGCCTGTAAGCTAAATGTCTCTTAATTTTCAAATGAAAATTACATAAATAACTAAATTATATATTTTGAATTCAAAATGGAAATATTTTCGAGTAGTTTTTTAGCACTGGATTGTTGTTGGTTGTTTAACATTTATATTGAAAAACAGTTGTCATACATTAAATATTTAACTACAGCCTATATCTTACAAAATAAATAAATAAATAAATAAAGCACTCTAAAGTCCAGCTAAATGCATTTATTATACATTTAAACTATTATACGTTTTCATTTAATTATAAATAACATGCAATTAAGTGTTCAAAAATGTTACATTCAGTTCACACTTAAGTATATTCTTTTAATGTATATGATTTCCTTTATAAGAAGTCCTTTTAAAAGTATGCTAGAGTGTGCTTATTTTTAAGGGGAGCCATCAATATTTTTGATCCATTGATCCATTTCATCTATCCACAATGCAGGGTAAAACTTCAATTCAGAAAAGTAGCTATGAGCCGATTTGGAATGAGCAGGTAGTTTTCACTGAGCAGTTTCCACCACTGTGCCGGAGAATGAAGGTCCAGATCCGCGATTCGGATAAAGTGAATGATGTGGCCATCGGAACGCACTTCATTGACCTGCGGAAGATTGCTAATGATGGAGACAAAGGTATAAGGACTTTCTTAACACCTTGGCAAAGTCTGCAAAAGTAATACACTATACCGTGCAAAAGTTGGTAATAATTATGATTTTTTTTTTTTTTTAAATGTTTCTTATGCTCACCCAGGCTGCATTTATTTGCTAAAAATACAGTAAAAACAGTAATATTGTGAAATATTATTATTATAACAATAATTAATTAAAATAATTGTTTTCTATTTCCAGTGTCAAATGATCCTTCAGAAATCATTCTAATATGCTGATTTGCTGCTCAGGAAACATTTCTGATTATTATCAATGTTGAAAACATTTGGGCTGCCCAACATTTTTGTACATTTTTTCATTCTTTGATGACTAGAAAGTTCAAAAGAACAGCATTTTTACTGTCACTTTTGATCAGTTCCGTGAGTCTTTGCTAAATAAAAGGGTTTTTTTTTCTTTCTTTCTTGCCCTAAACTTTTAAATTATATATATAACAAAAAAACACACAAAAATACATTTGACACTGTAGTGTATTTTTTGTTTCTTGTTGTTTTTGCTTTGGATAATCAATCACACAAAGCCGTCACTACATTGCTGTTCAAGATCATTACAAAATTATTTGTAAACATATGGTAATTACAAAAAAACAAAAAAAACAAAACAAAAAAAAACAGAAAAGTCATTGAATGTTATCAAAGGTCAAACATTTAAAAATGATCCTGTTTCTATTGATAGGCTTTCTTCCAACTCTTGGGCCTGCTTGGGTCAACATGTATGGCTCCACACGCAGCTACACACTCATGGATGAGTACCAGGACCTGAATGAAGGACTAGGGGAAGGGGTGTCGTTCAGGGCCCGACTGCTGATCAGTCTGGCTGTGGAGATACTGGACACCTCCTCTCCTGAAGTAATGAGCTCCACTGAGGTGCAGGTGGAGGGGATACCCAACATCTCAGATGTAAGCGATCCATTGACGGGGGGGGGGGGTTGACAGGGCAATTACAGTGAATAATTAATTGTCTTTATTTATCTCCCTGCATTATTCATTTAGCAGCAATACTCATAGTAGTTCTTTGTCTACAAGACAATCATCTACACAGTCAGAGCCAAAGTTAGGCTTCATTCTGCATGTGACTTGCCGTTAAAAATTAATCATTTTTAGAAAACAGAACTGCTGAATTGTTTATGAGCATGATGACATTATTTTTTGTCAAATCTTAGGAAAACCCCCATACATTGAAAAAAAATGGTGTAGAAACAAATGTCACTCAAAAATTGCTAGTAAATTTCACAGTAAATTACAAAGAATTTGCACATGGTGCATTGGATTAAACATTACATTTTAAAGTAGATAGTATTTTCTTTTAAAGCATCTACATCTGTGACCCTCATTCCCTGAAGGAGGGAACGGAGACGTTACGTCATATCTGATGTATTTGGGGTCTTCTCTGGAAAACGGCATAATCCTGAACCGCGTTACGTAGTTGAGGAACAGATGCTGACAGGCAAGCATGTCAGGACAAGTGAAGCTCAACATGTAACCTTCCAAACACCCTGTAAGCTAGATAACGGGCCCACCAAGGGTGTCAGGTCTCTGAAGCAACCGTTGGGGGGCAGCGCACAATGATGAAATTTAAAACCATGTGGAAACTGGGTAAAAATAAAATATCTGATAAGATACTGTGAGGAAACACGGTGGAATAAACAACCTTCAGGGGGCGAAGGAGACCCCCTGTCAGAGCACAGTCACGGAATACTCCGCCCTAATCCGGACTATGGGGCAATAGAGGACCCAGAGTTCACTGAGGGGAACAACTGGGAGAAAGCGCACGGATCCATAAGGATTGGCGCAGCAAGCCGACACCGACACCTGAAGTTACCTGCAACACACGGGAGGACACAACTCAGCGCAAGAAAATAGAAACTTGCGTAGTGATGGATGTCGCCTGGCCCGCAGCTCCTACATATGTCTGCTACAGAGGCGCTGTGCACAATGCCTAGGAGGAGTAACTCTTCATAGAGTGGACTCGACTCCTAGGGGACACAGCTCACCTTGGCACTAAGAAGCAGAGGTGAGGCACTTACCACTGAATGGGCCTACCTCTGCTTGCATTCCCCGTCTGCTGACCCAAAAACAAACAAGAGCTGCTCAGAGCGTCTAAGTTCCAGGTGCGGTTCACTCATAGAGGGGGCTCTAGCCTGAGTGATAATGTCTACCACAGCCTGGGAAGGCCAGTGAGGTCTACTGCGCCCTATCCAGAAGGCAGACGTACAGGTCCACAGATCGGGATGCGGGTGCCAGACTGTGCACATCCATGAAAAGAAGGTTCTTCTTCAGGGGAATCTTCCAGGGAGGGGCTGTCGTAGGGAGCATGAGTGTCAGCAACCCTGGTTCAGGTGGGCCAGTAAGACACACCAGCAGAACCTGCTCCTCGTCCTCCCCGATTGTACTTGTTCGTAGACCCCGGCTCCAGCTGTGTGCCAGCGCGTGCCTGCCGAGCCCTCGGTCGGGAAGAAGCCGGCAGTGGGAGAACTCAGAGAAGCAAAACAGGTCTACCTTCGCTGATGAAGTCGCCATTTTTGGGAAGAGGGTTTTTTTTTTTTTTTTTTGGTCGCAACTCAACTCTCCGAAAAAGTGAACGGCATGCAGCGATTTGAGCCACATAGATTTCAGAGGAGGAGATGGCGGGCGAGTTGCAACATGCAACGGGAGCGTAGACCACCTCAGGGGTAGGTGTACACTAGCGTGGCTATGGTGTCCTTATGGACTAGTGTGCACTTGTCCCGCAGCATTGGTAGGAACCGGCAGAGGGCAAAGCACTGCTAGCAACTCAAAGTGACTAATGTTTCTGCAGTCGAGGTCCTGCCTGTTGCAAAAGGCACCCCAGCTCGTGTCGGAGGCTTCCGAGATGACTGCCTTGTGCCTCGACAACTGGCCTAAGAGCACAGCTGCCAGTAGGAAACACAGGGTCTGACCAGTGGCTGAGAGTGTGGCAACACTGAGGGGGACGCCAACCCGAAGTGTGCCACGGTGCCATGCCCATCTCAGGATCCGGTCGTGTAGTCAGTGCTGAAGCGATCTCATATGGAACAGCCGAGCGTGCAAACCGCGGCTATGACCGCCATATGCCTCAGGAGCCTCTGAAAAGTTTAGAGAGACCGCTGTCCTGTGCCTGAAAAAAATCAGGCAGTTCAGCACCGACACTTTTAGCTGACATGTCTCAACCGGATCCAATAAAAGAGAGAGCTCCGTTCTCTTTTTAAGAGCTCACCCTTCTCCCAGTTGACCCGAAGTCCCAATGGCTGAGGTGCAAAGGCACCAAGTTCCTGTACTCGTCCAACAAATCTCACGAGTGAGGTATTCATACTCCAGTCGTCGAGATAATTGAGGATCCAGGTGCCCCTCTCCCAAGTGGGGCCAGGCCACCCCCCGCGAGTTTGTAAAATGCGGGGAAACAGATCACTCCGAAAAACAGGGAAGCTGAGGGGAGAACTGTACTGATACGTCTGACCCTGAAGCAGCCCGAAAAACAATCCGCGTCAGGGAAATCAGGGCATAACAGCACGCGTCCTTCAGGTCGAAGGTGCTAAAAAAAATTAGAAACGTGTTTCTGTTTCAGCCACCCGAATGGGAGCCCGAAGAGGGACCGATTCAGAACTCAAGAACCAGGAATGGGCGAAGCTCTTTTCGGATGTATGGACCAACCAAATCGACCAGCACACAGGCTAGGTAGAATTAGTAACCGGGTTGCTGCCTGCACTAAATAGGGATTATAGGAACTGTAGCAACACCCCTGCAGTGGGGCAACCAGCTTTTTTTTTTTTTTTGAGGATGACTTAACCCAGAAAGCAAGTAGCGCCAGGCTGCTGAGCTGATCCACGATCCCGCATTGTCGCAAATAGAGTGCCAGGAAGCGACGCGTCCTGCATCCCCAGCTTAGACAGCGAGACCATGTGTTGGGCTTGGGTGTGAGGAAGACATGCGTCAATCACAGACAAACCCAACATGTTTTAAGAAACCCTAAGGACATAGAGAAAATTGCTCTTTTATTGAAAGGATGGAGGCCTGCTGACCCGTAGGTCAGAGGCGGCAGAGATTGAGAAAGCCCCTGTCTTTCCCAAGGGTATTCCCAGAGCAATCCTCCAATCCCCGGGCAGTCCACTTCCAGGAAGCCCCATTTCATGCAAGGCAACCCATATGGGGTTGGCCTAGGTGTGGCCAGCTGAATGCCCTGAAGGTGAGCGGAGAAAGTCCTGTTGGGGCCACTGGGGGGCACCTTCGGCGACAGGCAGACAAAAAAACGTCACCCTTTCATGGGCACTCTTAGTTCTTTTGCTGCGTGTGAACGGCCCAGGACCGCTGGGCCAAGTCCTGGACAGTGTCGCCGAAGAAGCTGGCCTGAGAGACGGAACACCAAGCAAGCGAGCTTTGTCGGCATCATACATCTCCACTAGGTTCAGCCAGAATAGCACTTTTAGGCCACAAAAATGGACATCACCTGACCGAGGGACTGCGCCAAAACTTTTCAGTCACCGTACACAATTCCTGCATCAACCTCGAGTCAGAACTACCCTCGTACACGTCAGAATCATGGCCTGATATAATGCAGGAGGGCCATGGCATGCAGGGCAGAGGAGGCATGGCCTGCAGTGCTGTGAGCCCCGCTTTACAGCCAGGGCTGGTAAACGCTTACAGGCTTAGGCGAGACGCACAGACAGCCCCACCAGGTGGCGGTGTTTTGCAAGCACGAAGGCACCGCAATCACACACTCCACCGGAGAACGTCAACGTGTTCCCAGGCCACCCCCACCCGTCAGGGAAGTGAGGGGGAAAGAGCCGAACATGTAGCTGAGGCACCAGGGGGGATGCAGCCAAGAGCCACGTCCGTTGCCGATAACCAATCGTCAGACTGCGAACACCGAGAGAAGGCAGGGAACCCAACCTTCAGCCTGACGGTCGAGGCTGCCCGGGGGAACATGGCCATCAACTTAACCTCAGACTCCGACTGCACAGCCGCCACAACAAGCGGCTGCTTAGCAGAATCTCTGGCATCAGAAGACGATAGCCCCTCCACTGATGCGGCGATAGACATCTTAACTTCCTCATGAGCGCTGAACGAGACGCAGGGCTCGTGCTGGACGAATCAGCATCAACATTCAAAAACTCTACGGTAATACACTGAGAGGATCCAGACCTCCGCAGGGGCTGACGGAGCAATCCAGACTATAATCCTCAGGTCTCTCATGCTTCCAGTCAATGCAGCCTTGGGAGTTTACCCGCGAAACCGGAAAGGGTAGAGCGCAAAGGCAACTCACATATTAAATGTAAGCTATGACCAAGCATAATAATGGGAATGCCCACGCAGCGCGGGCATAACCCATTCACAATCTCAACCTGCCATCTCAACATGCATTTGTTTACATCCCAGAGCTGTGAAACAGTGACTGTGACCGACATGAGGAATACGGAAACTATCGCTCCTTAAAAGCACATGATCGGAGATGCGTCTTGAAAAAGATACTCTCAATGACTGTGTATGCTGTAGGAAATTGCTCTTTTAGGCTGGATTGGCCAGGGGAGGACCGCAGCACTCATCTGAGCGCAGCAGGGCGATCTCTGTTCCACACAGCTGAGAAACTCCTGCAGCGATGAAGGAATTTTCTTTCTTCTTTGTAGAAGCAGCTCACGAAGCGATCGGCTGCGAAGCAAAAATCTGAATGAGTGGATGCACACCGCCATCTTATATACCCGTATGTACATCCCCAACATCCCCAACTCCTCCATATTATGAACATCCAGCCTTGAAAAAGCTTTAACAGGAAGGGTTTGTGAGAAGGGTTTGTCCCAGAAGCACCACATCTCTGCAACACATGCTGGGATGGCTGGTATCAGCTGCTTGACTGGGGAAGTGCATGATGGCAGCCTCTTCCCATCATATAAATCCCTCTCTGCACCCTGGCCCTCTTCCTGAGATGGCCAGTCGATAGAGAGTTTAGCAGCTGCTCATCTACACATTTCAATAAGGTCTAGTTCCCCTTGCATAGGGGAGGGGGACTCACCAGGCCTGGAAGAAAGATTAGGGGGGAGGATAGCATCCTTTTCATCTTCCTCCAAATTCTCCTCTAAAAGACACGCTGTTGCCTCCTCCTCTTTATCCCCTGCAAAAGGGTCTAATTCAAAGAGGGGAGGAAGTTCAGGAGAAATCTCGTCCATCAACTCTCCACAGCTGCACCGAGCCTGAGAAGAAACCTTGTCCATTTCCGAGGGAGCCGTGGAAAGACTTGGTCCCCTTTATTCGCGGCTGCAACTCATGCTCAGCGCTCTAAGACCATTAATGGGAACTGAGAGCAGTGCGGGCAGATTTTTCTCTTTCGCTGTGCTGCTGGATGGGCTTGCAGTCGCTATAACACAGATGCGAACACCGTGAGATTAACAAGATCACCACAACGTGCCTCTCGATATCAGGTCTTAAATGGAAAGGACGTGATGTGTGGCCAAGTATGGTGACCCCTACCCGGAATTTGTGCTCTGCATTTAACCCATCCAAGTGCACACACACAGTAGTGAAGACATACCCGGAGCAGTGGGCAGCCATATTGCTATCACTGTGGCGCCCGGGGAGCAGTTGGGGGTTCGGTGCCTTGCTCAAGGGACTCACCTCAGTCGTGGTATTGAGGGTGGAGATAGCACTGGTTATTCACTCTCCCCAGCTTCAATCCCTGCCAGACCTGGGACTCGAACCCGCAACCTTTCGACTCTGACTCCCTAACCATTAGCCCATGGCTGCCCCTACGGCCGTAAATGTGTTGGGATCGTACCGATCCAACGCACTGGTCCCTACTACAAAAGATACAGCAGAAAGAAAATATTCTCTTCAACAGAGAGTATTTCCCAGACAAAAAGCAGCCCCGTTTGGCGACATACCTAAAAAGCGGCTTGTCCGTGAACAGTTTAGCAGCTACTCCATGAGGATCTGCTGAGGATAGCTTCCAATAAGATCTTTACGGGGAATAGAACGAGAATGAGGCAGGGACCGTTATGCAGTGGTATATATTGAGGAGGTGGGACTACCACATCACTGTCGTGATTGGTCTGTCAACCGACAGACGTGGTGTAATTGGTGCTTCCAGGATTGGTCACACCCAAGGCGATTTACATAGTGAGATACCGAAGGAATGTTTGAAAGAAACCCTTTTTATTTACAACAAATTGTATTTACAAAACATTATTTAATCAACTGTTTGTTGCTTATATCTAGAATGCCACCGGAAAAGTTGAGGAGTTCTTTCTCTTTGGATGCTTCCTTGAGGCCACTATGATTGACAGGAAAATTGGAGACAAACCCATCAACTTTGAGGTTACAATAGGTAAAATCTGTGGCAGACTAGTTATCAGCCTGAGTTGCTCACTGGTCAGAATGCTACTGAATTCTTTCAAACTTTCAAAGAAATTTATATTACTTTTTAATAATGCATTTTCATATTTTAGTAGGAATGACACCAGTTCAATATCAGATCAGTCATAAACAAAGCAAGTGGGCTAATTCCTGAAATGTTACAATAGATGATATTAATAATCAATGTTTGAAATGCCACCTCACCAATACAGCCTTCTTATGTTCTGGTCGATTCATTATAAACTCATTCAAACTCAGACTCATCCAGTTTTCACACGCAAGGTCCATTAACTGGCTTTAAAGGACTAGCTGACCTAAAATTAAAATTTTGCTCAAATTGTCCTCACCCTCAGGCCATCCAAGTTTGTTTGTTCATGGGAACAGAATGTAGAAATGTAGCATCACATCACTTGCACACCAGTGAATCCTCTGCAGTGTATCACAATAATCCACAAGTAATCCATCAGTTAACGTCTTGAGAAGCCAAAAGCTGCATGTTTGTAAGAAACAAATCCTCTTTTAACTTTAAACTGTTGCTTCTGGCTAAAATATCATAATCCATAATAAAGCTTCTTTCTGTGAAAAAGTGATCTGGTCTGAATCAGGAGAGAAATATGCACAGATCATGCACTGTTTACAGTCCAAAACAAATGTGAAAAACAAAACTGAAACAAATATGTGGCAAGATTTTGATGTGAGAGACAACAGGAGATGGACTTTTTCATTGTAAGAGGCATTATTATGGATTATGGACTATTTTGGCCTGAAAGACTGAAATAGTATTTTCTTGTTAAACATGCTCCAATAATCTTTCTTTTATGTACAACTTAAAAAAAAAAAATAATAATCATATTTTACACTGCACAGAAAAAGATACACTTCACTTTTATCCAAGTAATGAAATATTCTTGAAAGTGTGTCAGATACCTATATCCCAAACTATCCTCTCAAATTAAGGAAACTATGGCAGTGAACTTGATACTCCAACCAAGCCAAAAACAAAGAAGAAGAAGGGTGGTGATGGCGATGACGAGGAGTCTGAGCTCATTCACGGCTCCAGTGATGAGGAGATGGATGATGGTGGAGATATGACATCAGTTTCCACCACTCCTCCAATGAAGCCAGTCATCACTGACAGGTTAATTTACTCAACATGCACTGTCCCAACACCCATTTATGTATTTTAATTTGCATTTTGGCACAAATTCATGTGATATATCTGGTTTATTTTTTTTGTAGAAACTATTTTCACCTCCCGTACTTTGAGAGGAAGCCCTGCATCTATATCAAGAGCTGGTGGCAGGACCAAAGAAGACGACTTTATAATGCTAACATCATAGACAGAATTGCAGATAAATTGGTAATAAAACAGTGAATATGGATTATATTATTTTGTTTATGAAATATTAATCTTTTTACCATTCTGTACACATTCTTATTTTTGTCACCCATTTTTGTTTCAACCACTACCACAATTAATTTCATTTTTATTTTTTTACCAAAAAAATCTTTACAGATGAATAGGGTAAACCAAACTCCCCCAGTTGTTCAATCACAGTACATTAATACAATTGTTTTTTTGTTTTGTTTTTTTTTTTTATTACAAGTTTTAAGAAATGGGAAATTAGGAAATGTGCTTGAGAATGCTTAAAAATGCAAATGAGACATTATTTTATTAAACATGCACTCATTTATTTCCAGAACAGAAATCTGAACATTGGATAAATCCAGGTTCAAATTTCATTTTGTTGACATTTTAGAGATTGGATTCTTTTTTTGCGCTAGTCAGAAAGAAGTCATTTAAGCATATTAGCTCAAAACCACAAAATTGACCAGTGCATGAAAAAAACAAGGGTTTTTCCTGTACTGTCTCGCCTAAAATTCCATTTTAATCATAGTTTTCATTTAGTATTCAGTAATAATCCTGATAATACATCTATACATTGACATTCCAGCTTGTGTTTTCTATCATTTTATAGGAAGAAGGATTAAACGATGTGCAGGAGATCATTAAAACAGAGAAAGCCTATCCTGAGCGCAGACTCAGAGGAGTCCTGGAGGAACTCAGCATTGGCTGCAGGTTTGTATACATACTATTCTGCAAAGCTTGAGCCAGTTATGAGAGGTTCTCTGAAAATAGTGCTATTTGTGCTCCATTTGTTTCCTGTTATTAAAGGTGTAGTAAGCATATCTAAGAACCACTTAAATGAATGGTGGTTAGTAAAGCATGATGAATAACAGTGAATTTCTTATCTCTTTCAGTACCTTTGTAACTTTGGGAAACAATGATCAGAATCAGGCTGGAAAGACTAAACTGGACCGTGAGAGACTAAAATTATGCATGCAGGAAGTGGTAAAAACAGCTGTTACTAATAAATATTAATTATGGCTTATTTTTGTGTCTGTTTGCTAAGCTTGTTGTTGTTTTTTCAGGAAAACATGGGCCAGCAAGCAAAGAATATGCGATCTCAAGTAAAGAAAAGCAACGTGAAAGACAAAATAAAACTGGCACAAAATTTCCTCCACAAGTTGAGATTCTTGTCTGATGAGGTATTGCACAAAAGCTGGTAAAATAAAAAATATGCCTGGCTGTGAGGCCATGTAGATGAATATCTTCATATCACTGTAAAAATATTAATGTAAATCCTTTTGTTTTTTTCATCATAGCCTCAGCATAGTGTTCCAGATATTTACATATGGATGATAAGCAACAGCAAACGCATTGCATATGCCCGCGTTCCCTCCAAAGACATCCTCTTCTCTTCTGTTGAGGAAGAAACTGGAAAGGACTGTGGGAAAGTCCAGACCATCTTTTTCAAGGTTAGGATGAATGGACAAATTCTGAAAATGTCTTAAAAACATTTGATGTCAGAATACTTACCTTGAAAGGGACCAAATCATATAATTTTCCTTGATGTATTATGAAAACAACTTAATTTTTTTTTTAACTAATCTGTCAAAACAGCTTATGATGAATATATCAGTGTGGGTGAATCAAGTTTATTTGCAAAAGGATCCCTGATCATTTCAGTCTGATCTGAACAGTTTTAGCAGCAAATTTCAACACAGATTGCTTTATGAGTCTGTCCCAATGTGATGAAAGAAGCTGTTACTAAAGGATGGAGCAGAACGTCTTGGTTACACGTCACCCTTGTTCCCAGAAGAAGGGAACAAAGATTTCACATCTACTTATGTATGGGGTCACAGTGCCACAACCACTGAACTGAAGTAACAACTGCCATCTCATGTTGTAAGCTACACAGCTCCTTGTTGTGAGCCAGATAGTCTTTCATACTGAGAACGACAAAAAACATACTCGCTGCGAGGAGGGTCACATCTGCTGTTTCTTAGCCTGAGTTTGTGATTTTACACAACAACAAAAAATAGTGCTTCAGCTCTTTATCTTTCTGATAATGGTACAGCCACAACCAGTTGTAATACACTGGGCAAGTGTACCTAAATCCGTGCGGAGAGGGACGCTTCATAGCCCTCTTCCTGCCTGAAGGGGAAAACATGGAGAGTAGACAAATGGGCTGACTGGCAGGGCAGTACTACATATGGAAGAGTCACTGCAGTAGGTCCTGCTACTACCAATGCAGAGAGTGGATAGAAGTAATTCTGTCAAGGGAAAGACAGAAGGGCCCTGAGTAATAGTGGCTATCACTGTCTGTGACAGACCACTTAAGTCCCTGTGTCCCATCCAGGATCCATACACAGAGCTTCCAAAGATCTGGACGCAGTTGCCGTGCCCCTGAGAAACAAGGTCTTTTCTCAGGGGAATTCACCAGGGAGGGGCTGTCATGAGGAGCATCAGGTCTGAGAAATTGGTCCAGGTGGGCCAGTAGGGTGTAATCATCAAGGCCTGCTCCTTGCGCTCCCTAATATTGCACAAAGTCTGTGCAAGGAGCCTCACTGGGAGAAGCAACGACCTGAAGCTTCAACTGGCAGGTCGCTGTGCTTGTACAACAGATCATGAGAGTGAGCTAGAATAAACCAGTCATCAAGAGTTGTGGATATGGATACCCACTTCCCTTAATGGGGCAAGGGCACCCTATGCAACTTTAATGAAGAGGCAGGGAGACGGGGACAACCCGAAGGGAAGGACTTTGTACTAGTACACCTGACCTTCGAAAGCAAACTGAAGAAACGCTCTGTGTCGAAGCAAGAATGAGAAGTGGAAGAATGTATCCTTCAGTGCTTCAGTCCAATCTTGGGGCCAAACACACATGCATTTCTGCATTAACATCTTGAACGAGAGCTTTTATTAGTTTATTTAGTGCTTTGGCCTGATGAACTTGCAGGATGGCCATTACATACAGGGCAGAGGCTGCCTGTCGAGCAGCGCCAATCATCCAATCGTAAACACTCCAAGTTTGGCTGGGGCTTCCACTCAAGCCCAATATTCATGGCTGCCAGGGAAAGTATGGCCAACTCAGAATCAGACTCCAACCTCCTCCTTGGAGGACACTGGCCCCTCCTCTGATGCTGCAACTGACATCTGGTCATTGAAATGCTAGGACCACCGTGTAAGGACGGTTTTCCTTCTAAGACAGAACACAAAATCAAAAACCCTGCAATAAAACATTAAAACTCACTAATCTGGAGAAAAGATCTTAAAGAGTAAAGGATACCACTTTGCCCAAACTTCTCTCCTTGCTTAACCTGAACCCCCCACCTTTCCAACTCCAGAAACTCCATCATAATAAATTAAGTGAACTCTGTCGAAGCGCAAATAAAAGACCAACAAGCATTGTTCCTTCATGCACACTGTTGGATTCCATTGTTGGGCCAGTGAGTTGTCCAATGGGCGACAGTTTTCTTTGGGAGCTCGACGGCACACAATATTGAGAAGTGAGAAATCCATGAGGACTGGCCTGGCAGAAGTGCTCCCACTGTAACCCTCAGATTGCCCTGAGTGCTAAACAAAACTCCCCTGTGCAATGCAGAGGGTCCACGCTGGGTAGCAGAAAAGGTGGGTTCCCCCACCACAAAAAGTGGGAGATGAGATCTCAGCATTGCCATGGTCATGCTTTCACAATGAGGACATAAACCATCCAACCATGAGAGACAGCGATTTAGACACCGTTAGAGGGGGTCAGGAAATGGCCACATCCAGAAATGCACGGATGAAGAGACATCTATAAAAAGACACTCTTGTCTGTGTTGCTCTCTTAGAGAAACTGCTCTTTTATGCTGAAGCGCACAAGGGGGAATCACTGTACTTATCTGTGCTAACAGCCAGCGAAACACAGTTGAATGCGCTGTAGAAGGATATTCCAGCGAAAGAGCGATTCCTGAACTCACTATACAACTCATAAGGTGAATGGATGAATGACTGCTGTAGAGACACAAGCAACAGGCTCTGAAACAAATATCTGAATAAGTGGATGCACACCACCATCTTATATACCCATGTGTATGGGGGGATGGCTGGACATGCAAATTCCACTCACCAATAATCATTGGACTTTTTTGTACTACTCACAGGTGATAAAAATTATTTATGACCTAAAAAGTGAACAACAAAAAATACCTTTAATTGGCTTTTCTAAACATCTACTAGATATACTTTAGCAGCAAGTACTAATTTTCTTTCATTTAATATTCCATGTCTGTTTTTAGCTCCCTGGTAAGAAAAGCTTTGGACCTGCAGGCTGGACCGTTCAGGCTAAAACTGAGCTGTATCTGTGGCTCGGCTTGAACAGGCAGCGTAAGGACTACTTGAACGGCCTACCAAATGGTTTTGAGGAGAACAAGGCAGTAAAAGGACCTGGCATACAGTCCTCACCACCCATCAGCCTGTTGTACACCAGTAAGATATCCAAGAACTTATATGAGTGGCCACAGATTGTCTGTATAATAGTCAGAGATAATAACTATTTTATTGTATGCTAACAGTGAAGCAGATATTCCAGCTGAGGGTTCACATGTATCAGGCTCGCAGTCTGTTTGCAGCCGACAGCACAGGCCTGTCAGACCCTTTTGCCAGGGTATTTTTTTCTACTCACAGCCAGGTCACAGAGGTGAGATATGAGTTTCTTGCCAACGTACTATTGACATCTGACCTCTATGAACAAATTTAGAAATTATCATTAAAATTCTTTTTAAATATTATTTAATATTATATGATACTATTAATATGATCAAAATGCAGTTAAAACTGTTGAATTAGAATGATACAAATTTATATGCATATGCATTTATTTAAGAATTTACATTAAAATTCCGCAACCTGTTTGCTACATCAAACATAATTTAATGTTATATGATAAAATTGATCAAATTAAAAATGACACTTAATACAGTTGAATTTGAGCATATGAATTCATTATACATACTTAAATTGACATTTGATTTAAATGAATTAATCATGTTTACATTAACTGAAATAGAACATAGATTCTCAATTCGATTCTAATGGTGCAAAACCCAGAAACATTTTTGTCAGCACCATCAGGCCACAACCATCCAAGAAAAAGTCTCCTCTTAAAGCATTGAACATGTTGTAGCACTTCATGGGTTTAAACTGAATTATTTACTGAAAAAAATTGTTGGGTGTGTTTTTTCTGCTTGAGCAGTGGAGCATTAAACTGTTTGAGATGTGATATAGTACATCATCACATCAATCTACTGCATAAAGAAGTTAGAAGGAAGATGTAATCAGCTATTTATTTCCTTTCAGGTCCTGAATGAGACATTGTGTCCTACATGGGATCAGCTGCTGGTGTTTGATAATGTGGAGCTCTATGGTGAGGCAGGTGAACTGAGAGATGATCCTCCTATAATCGTCATTGAGATCTATGATCAGGACACTGTCGTGAGTGCTTATACCCTGCAAATTTATTCATTTTCAATCATTCTGCTTTTCATGCTTCTACCTCCATAAATGTGGTTCATTTCCAATCTCATTATACTTCTCAAGGGAAAAGCCGATTTCATGGGTAGGACATTCGCTAAACCTATAACCAAAATGTCAGACGAGCATTATGGGCCACCACGCTTCCCTCCTCAACTTGAGTACTACCAGATCTACCGGGGAAACTGCACTGCAGGAGAAATGCTGGCGGCCTTTGAACTGCTGCAGGTGCATCTGACAGGAACAAAAAAACTGTTTAAGTCTTAGTCTGTGTTTGTGTACATATACACTTATGTACTGTGGAAATCTTTCAGATTGGACCAGCTGGAAAGGCTGACCTGCCCCCAATAGATGGACCTTCTGATTTCGATCGTGGTCCAATCCTGCCTGTTCCTATTGGCATAAGACCTGTCTTGAGTAAATACCGAATTGAGGTGAGTTGCTCTTGATAGAACAGCTAAAGGGTAACCTAGAATCTGTTGATGACCTACAATCTTAAAAATCATGGTTCTTTGTTGGCAGCAATGGTTTCATGAAGAGCCTTTAACATCCATGGAAACTTTCCTTTTCACAAAAGGTTCTTCACACTAAGAAAAAAAAAAAAGGTTGTTATAAGAGCTGTTGATTAAAAGGCTCTTTGGGGAACTAAAATGATTCTTATATGGCAATCCCCCCACACAATGCTTTTTAATATTATTTTCACATTTTGCAGTACTCATAAGAGAGCACACTTTTGACAAAAAAGTAATAATTTGTCTCACTTTGAGGCCTAGGTAATCACAGGCATCAGGCCCATTCAACCTTAATTTGAGTCAAATTTATGTCAAATGTACAAATGTACAAATTAACGGTGCCCAAAGCTGTCATCTTTTGGTGAATTTTACTGTTTTGAATCCAGCATATGTCATTTATCCTATGTGATTTGTGCAGAACCAAGGAGTTTTTGCATGTGGGTGGGTGGTTGTATAAAATATTTATTACACAACACAACTGAAGAGATGTGGTATTTAATGAGATATGCATTGTAGTGAATTTCGCGTTCGCCCACCCAGGGACACCAATTAATGTAGTGAATTTCGCATTCGCCAACCTAGGGAGGTAAAATTGAGATAGAGATAGACAAGAGTAATCAACAACTACTAAATGAATATCATGAATAAAAAAGGAATAAAGTGCATAAAATGCATAAAATGCAAGTGATTATGTTGGGTGTTGCTATTTCAGAGCTACATTATCTAGAAAGATAAACTGTTGCTACTCTGAAACAAACAAGGTGAAGAACCTTATTATGCATCAAACAAATATGTGTAAGATTTATTATCATCTGCAATCAGCTATATAATATCTAATGAAACATTATATACTGATAACATACAACAATGCCAAGGTCTCTGGAAGAGGTTTGGAAGTGATATTTACATTCTCTGTGGTTGAGTGAGCAGTCCGGTGGCGGCGACGACTTCCACTGGTTGTGCTGGTGGGGGAAGGAGCAGGAATCCATTTCGACAGCCCCGAACATGAAGCACTGTAGGATGCTAATCTCGTGGAGCACCAAAGGGTCCTAAGATCTGGAACACGCAGATGTGGCCCTAGAGTAGGTGCTGAAGGTCCTTAGCTTGGAACACGCAAGCAAAAGTACCTGAAGCCGGAAACCTGTTGCAAATGTCTGTGTGTCTTCTGCCTCTCTGGGCTAGAGACTCAGAACTTGGTCAATCCGCTTTGTCTCCCTAGGATGGAGACTCAGGACGCTGCATCTGTTGTTGTCTCGCTGGACGAAGACTCTGAACGTAGATTATCTCTGTCAGACGGCAGACTCAGAACGGTGTAGCTGTTATTGCCTCTTCCCTTACAGGACTCAGGCCCAGTACGGGTATCTGTTAGTCTCTCTGGATTAAAGACTCAGAAGGAGTTGATCTGTTAGCGCCTCCTGGACGCGCCGGAGACTCCGAACGAAGGTTGTTCTGTTAATGTCCCTTCTTTTACAAGACTCAGACTCAGAACTTTGTTGATCTGTTACAGTCTTTTCCTTGATGGGCGGCAGACTCAGAAAGGAGGTGGTTCTGCTATTGTCTCAAAAGCTGGAGACTCAGAACTTTGGTGCTCTGTTTGTGTCTTTCCTCTATGGGACTCAGACTCAGAACAAAGAGTGTCTTTTGGAAGGGTACCTTTATCCCTTTCTGATGAGGAGGAGATTGCAATTTGGCGCTTCTCCGTTTCCCTGATCGGCTGGTTCCATCAGAGTGGGGGGACACATGGTGGCCCACCCTTCTTTCCTCCTGTGGAATTTATTTGCATAGTCCAAACACAGGGTTAGAAAAGTGTCACTAAAGTTTTACCGGTGCATTTCTCACTTTCCGAAGCATAACCAGAATACATCTGGCAATGTTACGAACACATTAAGTCCAAACATGATGGGAAAAGATTGAACTGTCATGCATGCATTCATTTGTCCATTAACAGCTGAGTTTGTGTAAGATGTTGCACTATACCATAGCTAGCTGTCACCAAGAATACTTATTTCTCTGAATAAGTATAAGATGTGTGTGTTGTAGTGTGCATCAGTTTTAAGGTTTAAAAACCTAGTTATGAATGGATTTGGATGGATCTTTGTGATCTCCCTCTGTTTCACCCACTGCTGCTGCATCTGGAGGTCCTAAGGAATTTTTATGGTCGGTCACAGGCCAAAACCTTAGGAACCAATCTCAAGATGGGTGGAGGGCAGAAACTGCATTTTGACCAATAGGAAGTTCTGTCCTTCCCGGGCTTTGTACCAAAGGTCTTTTTCTTCCCCTCTAAGAGATGTCTGGCTGTTGTCCTGGCATCTTTGTCTGATGCCGTTGGACAGTTTGCTTATGTTAGTTCACCAAGCTCCAATCAAAATGTAGCAAACCTTTGTCCACTATTGTGGTCAGGGAGGGGCCCCCTTGCCATAAACAGGGCCCTGGAATGTGCTGTCCACTACAGCATTATATATGCATTTTAATGTCAGCTTTTTGAGAAAATGACAAACTCAGTGTGTACTAGGGAATCTGTATTCCAGGTGCGTCACATTACTCTGAAAGACTACAGAGAACATTGTCTTATTTACAAAACATGCTTCCAAGTACAGCAATGGTGTCCAGTGCTGATGGTTTAATTTATTTTGTTTCTATAAGCTATAGAATTTGTGGTAGCCTGAACAGATGCAGTTTTGCTTGGTTCATTACAAAAATGTATATGATGTCAGGATTTTAACTTTCTTCAAAACTTCAATACTTCAAAATTGCACCAGTAAACTATCATGACTTACAGTCTAAGGAAGAAGTTCCAGATCTGTCACTGGTTCCCCATCAAAAATACTAGATACATGACCAAACAAAACATTCATGCAGGTTCTCTTCTGGGGCCTGAGGGACCTGAAGCGAGTGAATCTGGCCCAAGTTGACCGTCCTCGTGTGGACATCGAGTGTGCAGGGAAAGGTGTTCAGTCAGCGCTGATTCAGAACTACAAGAAAAACCCCAACTTCAGCACACTAGTGAAGTGGTTTGAAGTGGTGAGTTTTTGCATGGTTATAACTTTTCTGCATATTCAAGCAGATGTTGATTGCACTACAAACAATTGAAAACGTTCATGTTTTTTTTTTTTTCCAGGACCTGCCTGAAAACGAACTCCTCCATCCTCCCCTGAACATCCGTGTGGTGGACTGCCGGGCGTTTGGTCGTTACACGCTAGTTGGCTCTCATGCCGTCACATCTCTACGCAAATTCATTTACAGGCCATCGGACAAGAGTGTCAGTAACTGGTCTGCCATGGGTGTGTATGCAGAGATAAAAGCTGTTAAATATGTATGTTTAGTTGATCAAAATTAAATTGATCAAAGCTGATTTTTCTGCATAATTTCTCCAGTCTTCAGCGTCACATGATCCTTCAGAAACCATTCTAATATGCTGATTTGCTGCTCAAGAAACATTTCCGATTATTATCAGTATTAAAAACTATTTTTTTTTTTAATAAAGAAATTAATACTTTTATTCCTCAAGGTTGCATTAAATTGATCAAAAATGACAGTAAAGAATTTATAATGCCACAAAAGGTTTCTATCTCAAATAAATGCTGTTCTTTTTAACTTTTTTATTCATCAAGGAATCCTGAAAAATAAAATGTATGATGGAATATTCAGCAGCACAACTGTTTTCAACACTGATAATGTTAAAACCTGTTAAAAGTTGGAAACAATGTAGATATTCCTTTAATATTCCTTATTCTCACATAAACTAAGCACAACTACTGTTGTTGTTTTTTTTTCTTCTACAGAGGAGGTTGTGATCCACACAGAGCCAGAACCAGCTGTGAAGAAAATTGAGACAGTGGTCAAGCTTGACTCAGTAAGAAATGCTACAAAATACTTGAAATATGTCTATTAACTATATCAGTCAAACATTTAGACATAATGGACAGAATTTTGTCAGTTTTTTTTTTTTTTTTTTTTTTTAACTTGTTTATTTTACTGAATCTGTTTCAGGCGTCTGATGCTGTGGTTAAGGTTGATATGGTATGTAGACAGATATCAGATCTGTTTTTATTATTATTATTATTATGTTCAATGTCTGTAACATTCATAACACTGGCATTTATACATTCATAAGTTTTATGTGTGAAGAAAAAAAAAAAAAAAAAAAAAATCGGTGTCCTCAATATTGTGACAGCCAGATGATGAGAAAGGTGGGAAAGGGAAAAAGAAGAGGAAGAAGGGTGAAGAGGTGGAAGAAGAGGAGCTGGATGAAAGCATGCTGGACTGGTGGTCCAAATACTTTGCCTCGATTGAAACACTGAAAGAGGTAAGAGCTATAGAAGAATAAAACTGTTTTACATTTACCAGAAGATGAATGAAAATGTATGATTCAGTTCTTTGAACTGAGATTTTATTATACTATTTACAAATCATTTAGATCATTAAAGCGCAAGACGCAGAAGCTGAAGAAAAGGACGATTTTGAGTCTGGAGATGGTAAGTCAACAATATGTTTGACAAAAATTTGGATAATTTCCTAAAATATACAAATGTTAGATCAGATAGGAGCATGCTATGCATGCTCAACTAAATATAGCTGCCCAAGTGCATAGGTAAAATGAAATAACTTGCCAAATATGTTCCTAATGCTTCTGATATGAAAGGGACCAAGAAGAGGGGAGGAAAAGGAAACAAGAACAAAGCCATGCCTGGAGAGGGAGTGCCAGAGAAGAAGAAGCAGAAAATGGAAGAGCTAAAGGTACATTTGTACTGAGGTCTTTAAAGGAATAGTTCACCCAAAAATTAAAATTGACTTAAAATGGACTCATCCTCAGGCTATCCAAGATGTAGATGAGTCTGTTTCTTCATCAGATTTGGAGACATTTTGCATTCCATCACTTGCTCACCAACGGATCCTCTTCAGTGAATGGTTGCCGTCAGAATGAGAGTCCAAACAGCTGATAAAAACATCACAATAATCCACAAGTAATCCACACCACTCCAGTCCATCAGTTGACATCTTGAGATGCTACGTGTTTGTAAGAAACAAATCCATCATCAAGACATTTTTAACTTCAAACCTTTGTTTCCGGCTAAAATACGAGTCCATGATCCATAATAATGCATCCTCCAGTGAGAAAGTCCATTACCTGTTGTCTCTCACATCACAATCCAGCCACATATTTGTTTAGAGCTGTTTTAAACTGTTTTGGCCTGTAAACGGTGCTTGATCTGTGCAGATTTCTCAGACTAGATGACTTTTTCACTGGAGGAAGCGTTATTATAGATTACAGAAACAACCAGTTTGAAGTTAAAAACATCTTAATGATGGGTTTGTTTCTTTTGTCTTCTCAAGATGTTAATTGATGCACTGGAGTGAAATGAAAACTCATTTACATCTTGGATGCCCTGAGACTGAGCACATTTTCAGTAAATTTTCAGTTTTGGATAAACTATTCCTTCGACAGCGAAAGTCCATTTGAAAGGCATAGATGAAACTCTAACAGTTGTTTGTCTCTTTGGAGAGCATCCTTGTGGATGTAAAAAAGTGTGGGAAATCTTGTTTCCTCTATAGATGTACAACAGAGAGCTTGAATATGAGTTTAACACCTTTGAAGATTGGCTACACACTTTCAACCTTTATCGAGGAAAGTGTTCGGATGATGCTGATGTCGAGCAGAATGCAGCTGATGAAGACAGACTTATTGGCAAATTCAAGGTTTGTTGTCACTCATTGCTTATTGCTATCTTCTCTCTTGCTTCTGACTTGCTGTTTCTCCATGAACTCAACCAGTCAAAAATTTGGACAAATCTAGTCTTGCTTTACTATTATTGTTTTCTACATATGTTAGATTAATAGAATCGTCACTGAAACTTGGGTTTGGTTGAAATTGAAATGGTTGAAATTTACTAACAATTAGTCTTTTCCAGTTTGATAAGGATATTGAAGTACTAAAGTATTGAATGTACTAAACACATTCAACAGTTTGTTTGCTGTTTGTACTGTAGGGATCCATGTGCATCTACAAAGTCCCCGTGTCGGATGACGTGTCCAGAGAAATGGGCTTTGATTCCAACATGGGCATGTTCCAGAACATCCCACACAACGACCCCATAAACGTCCTCGTCCGAGTCTATGTGGTCAGGGTATGTAATACTAATTCCATAGAGAAGCACATTGAGTTTTTTCCTGTTTGGCCATTTGAACAAATTTGATGGCTTTGTCTCAGGCAACAGAACTGCATCCTGCAGACATCAATGGGAAGGCCGACCCATATATCGCCATCAAGCTCGGAAAGACAGAGATCAAGGACAAAGAGAACTACATCTCTAAACAACTCAACCCTGTGTTTGGAAAGTCAGTACATTAACACAGTGATTCTGATGTTTTCTTTTGTCATTTGATTAGTATTAAAGGAGAAGTCCACTTCCAAAAGAAAGATTCACATATAGTGTACTCACCCCCTTGTCACCCAAGATGTTCATGTCTTTCTTTCTTCAGCCGTAAAGAAATTATGTTTTTTGAGGAAAACATATCAGGATTTTTCTCCATATAATGGACTGATATGGTGCCTCGAGTCTGAACTTCCAAAATGCAGTTTAAATGCGGCTTCAAACGATCCCAAATGCGGTTGTAAACGATCCCAGCCGAGAAAGAAGAGTCTTATCTAGTGAAACGATCAGTTATTTTCATACAATTTAAATACATTTTAATCTCAAACGCTCGTCTTGTCTTGCTCTGCCTGAACTCTGTGTATTCTGGCTCAAGACAGTTAGGGTATGTCGAAAAACTCCAATCGTATTTTCCCCCTCAACTTCAAAAATCATTTCAAAATCACCCTACATCGCTGCAGAAGTACCGACCCAGTGTGAACATGCAAAGAAGATCAAACACCCTTAACAAAAAAGGCAAAATGGTGATATAAGACGATTTTTTGTTGAGGGAGAACATGAGATGGGAGTTTTTGACATTAAAAAAGTATATACATTTTTTTTATAAAGTTTTCCTCAAAATATATAATTTCTTTACGACTGAAGAAAGAAAGACATGAACATCTTGGATGACAAGGGGGTGAGTACATTATATGTGAATCTTTGTTTTGGAAGGGGACTTCTCCTTTAAATTCAAACTTCAAACTCGCAGGTCTTTTGATATTGAAGCGACACTTCCAATGGATTCCACCCTCACCGTGTCCATCTACGACTGGGATTTGGTGGGAACCGATGACCTGATTGGGGAGACAAAGATTGACTTGGAGAACCGTTACTACAGCAAACACAGGGCAACATGTGGTCTCAGCGCCAGCTACGCAATGTGTGTAAAACTAACTTCTCTTAAACACATTAGAAAGTTTGTGCTTGACACTTGTCTGTACTGTTGGGTCTTTTTTGTTATTTTAATATAATTTAATATCATAATATATACTATTATATATATATATTTTTTATAAATATTTAGAATAAGAAAACTTAAAAATGTTTCCAATTACATTTCTTATATTTATTTAGTTTAACTTGATGTACTAAAATGACTAAAACTAAAAGTGAAATAAAATAATTAATTACTATACAGACATTTTTTTAATATGGTCATGATCTGGAGTTAACTAGAAGTAACAATTTACAAGCTACAAGCTTTAAAAAAAAAGGATGGTTGGATAAAACATTTCCTACTGTTTTTCTTTAGTCATGGCTATAATGTGTGGAGGGACCCAATGAAGCCAACGCAAATCCTTGCCAAACTCTGCAAAGATGGAAAAATGGATGCGCCCCAGTACGGCCCGGGGGGAAGAGTGAAAGTAGCGAACAGAGTTTACACGGGACCGACTGAAATTGAGGATGAAAATGGTACGTATGTTTCCACAAAGCATTTTAAAAGGGAACAAATATGCATTATTACAAAAGCAACACAATAAAACAAATGCACATGCTTTTTTCTGACAGGACTTAAGAAACAGACCGATGAGCACCTGGCTCTTGCTGTACTAAACCGCTGGGAAGATATTCCACGGATCGGCTGCAAACTCGTCCCTGAGCATGTGGAGACGAGGTCTCTCCTGAATCCAGATAAACCTGGGATGGAGCAGGTCAGGAGTAATGTCCTAAACAGCACCACTATCTGCTAATGAAATAGTGTTAATGAGCCGATAATGAATATAAATGCTTCTGACGTAGGGGAGGATTGAGTTGTGGGTGGACATGTTCCCAAAGGATATGCCTGCGCCTGGACCCGCTCTTGATATTTCACCAAGGAAGCCAAAGAAGTAGGAAGCACTTAGTGAAATTCTTCAGCAAAAAACAGATGTATATTTTATATTCTAAATAAATTTTCCTCATTGACAGATTTGAGCTTCGGGTGATCGTGTGGAACACAGACGAAGTCGTCCTGGAGGACGATGACATTTTCACAGGGGAAAAGTCCAGTGACATATTTGTTAGAGGGTATGGGATCGCAAAATTCTCAGCATCATTACTCCAGTCTTCAGTGTCACATGATCCTTCATGATCATTCTAATATGCTTATTTGGTGCTCAACAAATGTTTTTATTACATATTTAATTTATTTTATTAGAATGATTTCTGAAGAAACATGTGACACTGAAGACTATGGTAATGATGCTGAAAATTCAGCTTTGATCACAGGATGAATTTACATTTTAACAGATATTCACATAGAAAGCAGCTATTTTAAATTGTAATATTTCACAATATTACTGTTTTACTGTATTTTTGCAAATAAATGCAGCTTTGGTGAGCAGAAGAGACTCATATATATATATATATATATATATATATATATATATATATATATTTCATGATCAGAAGGGTAAGCGACTGTACCATCACTATGTAACTTGTGCCTAACAGATGGCTGAAAGGTCAACAAGAAGACAAGCAAGACACAGACGTCCACTATCACTCTCTGACCGGAGAGGGCAATTTCAATTGGCGCTTCATTTACCCCTTCGACTACCTACAGGCTGAAGAGAAAATTGTCATTTCAAAGAAAGAATCCATGTTTTCTTGGGACGAGACTGAGTATAAAATTCCTGCCCGACTGAATTTGCAAGTGTGGGATGCGGATCACTTCTCTGCAGATGACTTCTTGGGTGTGCTGTTGTATTTTTATGATGTCAGTTAAATTTATATTCAGGCTTCGTCTTAATGACCTTGATTCATGCCGGTACATGTGTGTTTGGTTTTTGTTTCAGGTGCAATTGAACTAGATCTGAATCGATTTCCGCGTGGTGCAAAGACAGCGAAGCAGTGCTCCATTGACATGGTGACTAATGAGCAAGACATGCCCATGGTCAACCTCTTCAAACAGAAGAGAATTAAAGGCTGGTGGCCGTTTGTGGCCCGAGATGAAAATGATGAGCTGGAAATTACAGTAAGTGGCCTGCACATAAGGACAGTAATTATTAGGGGTGTGACGAGACACTTATTCCACGAGATGAGTCGAGACACGAGACTGCGTTCTGAAATGTGGTCTGAAAGGAAACAGGCATAAAATATTTGCAAACATGGGCCGTGAGCATCTCAGCTGCGGCTGCAACTACAGACAAAGGTAAATCCCCCATTAGCAGATCTAGACAGGTGGTGCTGGGGAGGAGGAGGGAGTTTGGCATTTAACGTGTAACTACATCAACTCAGGCTAAATTGTTACCAATATTCAAAACAAAATAATGATGACAAAATAGTATAAAAATAGATACATTTTCCAGGAAAACAGATCAAATGAGGGCAAACACATTTCAGAGAATTACCAAATATGACTAAAATATGCAGACAGACAATGTCAAAATGGTAATAAACTATACCCTAGAAAAAAACACATGCTTCGTGTTCAATGTCAACTGTCAGAATAAGCCAATTTAAAGTGCCCAATTTAAGTAATCTGAATAAGCAACATAATTGCCTGGTATTTCACACTCATTCATGTGTACACCATGACAGTCAAAACTGTATCATTCATTGATACATACTGTATGATAATCCAACCAATAAAAACAACAACAACAACAATACGCTTACCTTCATGTCTCATTTTAACTTCAGACAGAAGTAGAGAAAGTCTTTAGTGAAGTAACATTGCAGAACATAATACAGAGCTTTCAGTCAAATCGAATCAAGTCCAGCAGCTTTCAAAGATATACCGATCTGGACAGTTTAAAAGACGTCCTGATGCAGGACAGCATGGTATAGTCCCATACTCAGCTTTGATTTTAATTCATTTATTCAACTATACTCTGATTTCACAGATGCAACAATATTAGAGACTTTGCTTCATCTCCCTCCACAGGTATAATTCACATTTTGAGAATCAAGCCACTCTCCCACTTTTTACCATTTAACTTATATGTAGGCTTTGCCATTGTGATCATTTGAATATATAATACAATCAAAATCAGATCCCTTATCGTGCTAAAAACCAGTCACTCGTGAATCATCCCGTCTGTCTGCCGATCCCTAGTCTTTGCCTAAAAGTTCGACGGCCGATGTCAACATCAGCATCAGCTGACTCTGAAGAGAGCGTGTGTGTTAAGTAACGTCATGATGACTGATTAGATGCAGTGCATGCACACTTGGGTTTTGTTTGTTAACCAATTAGTGTATACTGTTCAGATGTTTGAAAAGCGCCAAACTGACTCCAAACCAGCTCAAATTTTGTCCACCCGCCCAAGCCCATTTTTATCAAATTCAAAACCGCCCAATCTGGCAACATTGACTGTAATCATAATTTTAGGGTGCTTTTTTGGGGGCTTGGTAGTAAAAAGCACCTTTCACTTTTAACTGTGCTTTAAACATTCAGCAGAATATCATCCTTTATGAGTGAAAGAAAATAATGCGAATTAAATGACAGGATTTTCATTTTCGCATGATCTGACTCATGCTCAATCCTCATCCGGAACTATCAGTGTGCACTTGTAGCATTTTCTGTTCAACTTTGATAGTTTGAATTGAATGTCTTTTATCCCTCAAGGGAAAAGTAGAAGCAGAGCTTCATCTGATGACAGGTGAGGAAGCCGAGAAGAGTCCTGTTGGTGAAGGACGCAATGAACCTGAGCCGCTGGAGAAACCAAAGTAAGAGCAACATTTGTCTTTACATCTACCTTCAGTGCTTCAGTCATTTGGCACTAACCATTTTTCATTTTCACTTTTACTAAACTAAACATTACAAATCACTTTTCACTTAGAATACTAAAAACATTCTATCACTCAACTCATTAATAAATACTTTAAAAGAGTGCTTTTTAAAAAATAAATAGTAGATTCTTGCTTTCCTGCTTCGAGCTTTGATGAAAGAGTAAAAATATCCTGGTTTAAACAAAATCTCTGCTGACAAGATTTAATACCTCCAGGAAAGGAATGACCTTGCGTTAAATGTGTACTTTTTTAAAAGCAAAATTAAAATCATATCCTTTTAAAGATTCAGATGACAGATCCCATTTTCCTTCATCTATCACAAAACCTATGAAACATGCTGTATTGAAGAAAACTGTTTCACTCCAAATAGTCATAATTTCAAGTTGCCTCACCCTCTATCCAGAAACTTTGAGAAGTAGCTGGCAATTTAACAGAATTAAAGATGATTTTTAAACACTGGTAAGCAGGCCAGATCATATCTAAGAGTCTGGGAAATAAGAGTCTGGTTCCTTTAAAAGTGTCTTGTGAAAACCTTCTCCAACTGAAAGAAATTCAAGATTTGAATGGGAGATTCAGTCAAAGAATCACTGAATAACTTTAAATGGAGTTGTGTGTTTTCAAGGAGAGCCCTCTGTGCTGACATAACCATTATATTTGGTAAAGCTATTCACACAAACATTATAATAACAGAGCTAGTATGTTTCTCGGTACACACGTCTGAATAAGTTCAAAATAAATCCCGAATTCGTAATGGTTTTGACAATTGTAGCTCGCCCACTGCTGTGCCGCAGATTTTACCACACGTTTTTCTTTGTCCCACCAGCCGTCCTGACACAACCTTCCTGTGGTTCATCAGTCCGCTCAAAGCAATCCGCTATCTAGTCTGCAACAACTACAAGTGGTTAATCATCAAAATTGTGGTGGTTCTGTTGTTATTAGCGATGCTGGGCTTGTTTCTGTACAGTATGCCAGGTTACATGGTGAAAAAGCTTCTAGGTGCTTGAAAAGCTTTCTCAATGCCTGCAACATTTAGCATCACTGCAATATTATTCCACTTGACTGAGGCGGCTGTTTTCGGAATGATGTATTTGTTTGTTGGAGAAGTCATATGCATACTTATTGTTTTTCATCTGTGCTAAAACTCATTACTGCTTTAACTGAGTGATGACCCTAAACGTACTAATTAATGGCAAAGCCTGGCCGAGAACATAAAGTCATTGATCATCAAACACTGACAGAAGATTGTAGCAGTAGTTTTTAGTTTTGGCTTTTCACATTTTAAGAATTGAAAACATTTTATCATAGTTGTTAGAAAACATACAAACTCTGCATATCCAGTGCTGATGTAAAATGTTTTAGATATATATATATAAATAGACATATATATATATATATATATATATATATATATATATATATATATATATATATATATATATATATATATATATATATCAATTCAAACGCTTCTGGGGTTTTCAGATTGTTGGAAGTTACATTTCTTCACTAAAATATGTGTTATTGTGTGCTTTGGATGCTACTAATAAATCAATTTAAAAAACTGCATGCATTTTTATTTATTAACAGTTCCTTGCCACTTTTACACATACTACATTTTCTGCACCTATATACTCTAAAAACCAGTCCAGTCGTGGATTAACGTCCTACAATATTTCACAATAAACAGGCCCATTTACTATCCATTTGGAAGCAGAAATTGAACAGCCATCTTCTAACTCTAGTGCTGAATCTCTTATGGAGAACAAAGTAGTGCTGACTAACATCATGAGTCTATGAACGCTTGATGTGCACCATGTACACGCTTGAACCTGCCAAAATTACATGTCATCGATGACGCATTTTTAATTTGTGCATGTTCACAACTAATTCAAACCAAATTTTTAAAAGCTTGTTCAATGGTTTTGTCCCACCAGCCGCCCCGACACTACATTCCTGTGGTTCCTTATGCCGCTAAAGGCAATCCGCCATCTCGTCTGCAACCAGTACAGGTGGCTGGTCATCAAAATTGTGTTGGCGCTGATGCTTCTTGCCATTGTGGCCCTGTTCCTCTACAGTATGCCTGGCTATATGGCCAAGAAACTCCTGGGGGTCTGAGAGCAGAAAACATTATATTCTATCAGAGCTTAATCTCTTCTACATACTACATTATGTTTGAAATGCATGAGTTGAACATGATTTGTATGTCTGCATTTGGCAAAATAAAGACATCAGTTGACAGTAAACCAAATGTCCAGTCTTTCATTGGCACATATTTTGTGTTCATTGCTTTAAGTTAGACTGAGTTTAGAGAGTTAACTTACTTCAGTCATCTCTTATAGCAAGTTCTTCTCGTATTGAGCACAGTTTTTCAAAAATAATGCTTATATTTTAAGGTTCTAGAACAAAAATGAACTAAATAAACAGGTTAATAAAGTAAAATGACAAATTTCTGTAAAGTCTGTTTTTCCGTCTGCAAGCCCAACATTATCGCTGTAAACTTAAATACAGTGAGTGTTTTGTTGTTTTTTTTGCTTTGCCACTCGAGGAAATAATAAGATAAAAGTTGTAACACATTATTTCTTGAATGTATGGCAGTTAGTGATGTAACCACTATAGAGATTGAGGGGGCCATGTTCAGATTTAAATAAATAAAAAAAAAATCATATTTGCTCATCATCTGTTTCTACATTGTCAAATCTAGTTGCGCTAGATGTCACATTTTTGGCTGAGGTTCTGTATTGTTTTATTTATTTATTTATTTATTTTTCATATGGTGGAGTCACTTTTAAATTAATTCTGTCCTTGTAACTGTCATTTATTAGTCATATTTTTAAATGAGTGCTGACAATGTGCAGAATAGCTTTGGGAGTAATGCACAGAAATTTACTGATGTGCTTTGCTGAAGTCAAAGCAAAGCAAAAATATATTAAATAGCAATCATTTAAATTATAAATTAAATACATACATTAAATTAAACTGCTTTAATAGCAATCATAATAATCCAATACTATAATAATAATAATAATAATCTGTATAAAACAGCAGTTTTTTCCCATGGCTCTGCAAATTAATTTCTAGGCATTAATTTATTACATCACTCATACTGACACTGAAAGATTGGACCTACAGTCATTTCTTATCCTGCGACTCTAGTGAAGAGCATCAGATTGTATGCTTCATGTCATTTACTAAGAAATAAATTACCCATTTTCTCAGACTGACCAGTTGTCCATGTGTACCATGTTTTGCACCCTCAAGGTAAGAGTCAAAGGCCCATATATGCAAAATGATATGAAACCGACAACTAAACAAGTGATTTGAGAGCACTGAAGGATTCAGAGAAAAGATAACTTTTTTTTTCTCCATAACAATTCCACAGTGTTAGCAAAAACATAAATTTGATCACTATAGCACCACATTGTGGACAAATTTTCACACTTTTTGTACACTAACAGCAAAAAGTGATCATCCGGTCAATGAAAATGAACATTTTAACCTTACACCCCTTATTTAAATATTTTTTTTTTGTAAAATTTACATTTAAATATAAACAGAATAAACAAATTTTTTTTATTTATTTATTTTTTTTTAAAGACAGTGACATACCAAAGTCTGGGGACATTATTTCCTTGTTACAGCTTGGTCCAAAATAATGAATGCATGCAAAAAAGAGTGAGAAAAGTGATTAAAAATTAACTGATTATGTTGTAGTCAATGTATGCTTTTACTTGGGAGCTTTTTGTTTTTCTATAGATTTATTCATTTCTTGATTAGTTAAAAAAAAAAAAAAAAAAAAAAACAGCAACAACAACGACAAAAACAAAGACCACACAAACACACATAGCTGCAGTTCACACCTTTTTTTAGCCAGATATTACTGTCTGAAAAAATACCTTAACTTGTAACCCTCATATATAAACAGTTTTCCTCACAAATTACAAGTTTAACTACAAGTTTAATTTCCTCAATAAAAGCAAATCCCCAAACCATTCACTTTCGGACATAAAATATCAGCACCCTTGCGATTGTCAGAAAATGCAACCCTTCTCTCAGAAAAAATTGTTGCAGTTTCAAATGCTTTGGTACTCACGTTTTTTTTTTTTTGTTTTTTTTTGCATTGGAACAACACAAAAAAAAAAATAAATAAAAAATAAAAAAATAAAAAATACAGGAGAAAGTCAAATCTGATACAATTCCACACAGAACCCCCAAAAACATGCACTGGACAAAATTACTGGCACCCTTAATTTAATATTTGGTAGCACACACTTTGGAAAAAATAAATCAATCGCTTCCTGTAACCATGAATGAATTTTTTACACCTCTCTACTGGAATTTTGGACCACTCTTCTTTCGCAAACTGCTCCAGGTCATTCAGATTTGAAGGATGTCTTCTTCCATCTGCTGTTTTAAGATCTCTCCACAGGTGTTCTGTGGGATTCAGATCTGGACTCATTGCTGACAATTTCAGAACTCTCCAGCGCTTTGTTTGTAACCATTTCTGAGTGCTTTTTGAACTGTGTTTCGGGACATTGTCCTGCTGGAAAACCCATGACCTCTGTCAGAGACGCATCTTTCTGACACTGACCACTAAGTTGTACCCCAAAATTCTTTGGTGATCATCAGATTTCATGATATCGTTCACACAGTCAAGGCATCCAGTGCCAGAAGCAGCAAAGCAACCCCAAAACATCTTTGAACCTCCACCATGTTTGACTGTAGGGACTGCGTTCTTTTCTTTGAAGACCTCATTTCTTTTTCTACAAACAGTGCCATGATGTCCTTTACCAAAAGCTCTACTTTTGTCTCATCTGTCCACAGTACGTTCTCCCAGAAGAATTGTGGTTTTGTCACATAAGTTTTGGCAAACTCTTGCTCAGTCTTGCTTTTTTTTTATGCCTTTGTGTCAGCAGTGGTGTCCTCCTGGGTCTCCTACCATAGCGTCCCTTTTCATTCAGATGACGACAGATAGTGTGAGCCGACACTGTTGTACCCTGTGCCTGCAGATCAGCTTGAATTTTTTTGGAAGTTCTCTGTTTTTTTTGTGTTGTTGCAGGGCAAACAAAAACTGAGCATGTGAATACGAAAACATTCGCAATTGGAACAATTTTCTGAGAGAAGTGTTGCATTTTCTGACAGAATTGCAAGGGTGCCGATATTTTTGGCCATGACTGTAAATGTTCTAGAGTTATGAACAAAAGCAAATGTACTTATTACACAGCCATCTAGTGTTCAACAGATCTGTGGGTGGAACCTGTAACCATACCAACTAGTCTAAGATCTATACGACTTACCTTTGCTGACACCAGACACCTGTAGGGCAGAAATAAAGCATAAATCACCATCTGCTAGAGATGAAAGATTAACTTTTAATTTATAAGTGAATATTGTTTTATCTACACCAACTGTTTTTCAGTGTAAAAATGTCTCTGTTTGTACAAATTTGTTTCACACAGCTTTGCGGGCAAGTTACGTACCACTTGTATGCAAACAAAAACCAGGCAAGATTACGACAGTGAACAGGTTTTAAGATAGAATTCAAAACCTTTATTACAAAAATAAGTTACACTCACCTCATTTTACAGTATAAAACAATTTATTTGCTGGAATGCAAAAACGTTGTTGGCCACCAACAATAGTTTAAAACTGCTCACATCTTTTCAAAAGGTTGCAATGTTACAGCTTTATCGAGAGGGAGTTAACTGTGTACAAAACCGGTTGAATGGTTCGGTCACCTGCTTGCTATATATGGAATATAAACTGAAGCTGCAGTATCCCTTTTTCCACCAAAACCAGCTCATCTCTTGCCTGCGAACGCAAGCTCGAGAAAGTAACGAGCGTCAACATCGATCGTCGGACAATAGTCATGATTGATTATACAACCTACATTATTCATTGCTCTCGGACTGGCGTTCGCGAGAAGCGCCCGGCGTCGGCGGAAACAAAGACACTGCAGGGCTTAGCAAATGCAGCGGATGCATTTGTGATGTTTAAGCCAATACAAAAGTAACATTTTATTCCAAACTATCATACAATCATACACCCAGTAACTACATAATCTGAAGAAGCAAGGCAGCTAATTCAGTTGAAAGGAGGATAAAAGCAGGGCTTGTTCCAGCTCATCATATGAGATTCATTTGCATGCCCAGTTTTACTGTTTGCAATGTCAGAGCAGCAGCCGATTGACTATATTACATTAAGAATATCTGCTGCCCTTGTGCATATTTCATAAGAAACAAGCCCTGCTCCTATGCTTCGACGTGTCCCTATTTACAGTACAGGCAGGGTAGTTGAATCCTCTCTACTGAGGTAGTTAACCGACCCTTAAAAAGACAAGTTCTGAAAAGAACCACGTTCCTGGAATGCCTGACTTGTCCATGCGAGGCGGTTACACCAAAAACCCGCAGATGTTCTCTAGCCGAATCCAAGCGCTTTAGGTTAACATGGACATTCCGACAACAAAAATTGTAGTTAGCACAAAAATATACATCAGCATCAAGCTCCTCTGAGCCACTTCAAACGTAGGAGTAAAACAAAAAAAAAAAAACAAAAAAAAAAAAAAAAAAAGAAAGAAAGAAAGAAAAAGAAAAAGAGAAAAAGAAAAAGTGCAAAAACACATCTGACATTGGGGATCCTTGAGAGTCTGAACTTCAGTTCCAGAATGTGTCGTGTTTAGGCGAGGACTATATAAAATGGGGGTAGTAGTGAGAGGGTTTATTTAGACGGGCTCCAAATGGGCAAAACTGGGTGTCCGACTGGGGTTTCGACTCGAGAACTCATAAGGTTTGTTGGGGGTGGCAGTATAGGAGATATGCTTCAATACAGGCTGGAATATCATTGGACCTTTGAGTTTGCTTTAACCTTATGAACACTGGTAGCATCCGGTGTAACCCCATACAAGAAGTCAGTCTTCATACTACCTGGTCAGGACCAGCCTCGACCCCCTTTCCCTGGAGGAGGAAAAAAAAAACATGCATGCTTTACTCACACAAACACAAGCAGTGCTACATAATCAAGCTCATGCAGGACCTTCACAACAAAAAGCACAGGAGATGGTGAAAATCCAGTTATTCAAGTCATCACAAAATGAGAATGGTTTCAAAGAAACACGAAGACATCAGTGCCAATGAGTAACACGAACATGTCCAGGTGCAGGACTGATGTTGCTGAAGCGCACCTGTTACGTTCACACTTAAAGTAATTATTTTGCCTATTAAGTTGCTAATGCCTATCTATCTTTAGACTAGTTTTATGATCCTCCCTTGTCTTGAGCAAGCAACAAATGAGTGTGTTAATACAGGTGTTTTAAAATCCTCCATTTCAAACTTTACTAGCCAAAAATTAAACAAATATTTTAATATTTGTATTTCTGAGATTAATTTAAACTATTTCAAATTAGCAGATTTAAATGCATAATACCTCAAAAGCAACATTTTATCAATGCAATAAAATATATTTTTTAATGAAATACGACAGACTAATGGAGTACGTTTTACAAGAAAATACTAGTTTAGTCTTTCTACTTAATTCACACATTTAAGTCAATGTTACTTGCTGTTTTTAGTAATTATTTGTGAAGTTTACTGGCATTTTCTGAGCAATTCCTTCTCACCCCCCCCCCCATTCATTATTTTTACGGGCATGTTTACATGATGATTTAATATTTGTCCTTTTGTCTGAGTTCATGTAATAAAAACATGCAAGTTTTTTAGATTGTTTACCATTTTTACTCAATTCTGCATTTGGAGAATCTAATTTGCTTTCTTTTGATTAGGGAAGCACATCTAAGCCATTTCAAAGCTAATTCTATTGAGGCACCAAAAGTTTATTTATTACAAAAACTGATATTAAACTGATAGCAGCTGAAAACCAAAAACAAAGTTGAATAATCAATCATTAATCATTTAACAATCAAGAACTCAAAAACTGAGTTGTATATAAACATTTAAATTGAAGGCAGTTTTAATATTAACTTTTTAACAATAATAGTTTTTACTCCATTTTATTGTTGAAATATTTAAACAGTGTTGGAAAATGATGTGCTGAATACAGCATAAACTAAAAGAAGAAGGTTGATAAGTTACAAATCTTCATTTTCAATGCATTTTCAAGCTAACATGTTTACCTGTGGTAGATTATCCATGTTTTGTGCATGAAATAGACATTGACAGTCAAAACAAGGAAGAAGCAGCACTAATGAGATGTCACCATTTTGGTCAATGATTTCGGCTCTCTAAAACCGTTTTAGCCAATTTTGAAAATGAATCAAACATGAAATACACATATTTAAGCTTTATCACCCAGACCCAAGTACAGCTCGCACTACACTCGAGTTTTTCTCGATGAAGAGGCTCTGCATATGCAGCGGTCTAAAATAAATCAGTTCACGTAAGTGCTGTGAATTGAATTTCCATGAATGAAAGATAAGTGCAAACCTTTGGTCCATTTCGTCCACAAGGTGCCTTGCATATGTAAGCAATATGAAAAGGAGGGGAAGGAAAAAACAAACGCCAAAACATGTATTTTGATCACTATGTCCTTTGTCAAATTTGACTTAATAAAGTGAGTGCACATCTAGCCTAGAGCGTTTCAAAACCTCCTGCCAACACTCCAGGAATGCTCCACCCACACATCACGTACCACTCGACATCTCTGCTGGACGCCTCCTCTGGACCCTCGGCCGCCTCGGCTGGACCCCGGACCCACGCGCTGAGAGTAACCGACCCGTCCTCGGGTGCCGGTGGAGCCGCGGCCTCTGGACAGCGTGGGGCCGCGGGCTCCTCTGCTGCCTCTTCCTCTGACGTGAGCTTGAAAGTCATCGTAGCCGTAGTAGGGGTCGTCGTAACCGCCTCTGTAGTTGTGATAGTCATAGCCGTAGTAATCGTAATAATCTTCATAGCTGTAATAGTCGTGGGGATACGAATAACCTCCTCTTGCGCCTCGTCCTCTTGCTCTCGTCGGGGGATGCATATGCGGCGGCCCGTAGTAATAGTACTCATCATACCTGAAACAGACGCGCATGTTTACAATAAGAGTAAAAAAAAAAAAAATAAAAAAAAAATTATAAAATGTCATTTTTAGACCTGGAGAGCACTGTTGTGCTATATTTCTCCACATATGTTCAGGGGAAGTTGATAAGTCATCTTACATTTGAGTTTTAGCAGCTTGTCTCTGGGCCTTTCGCTCTTTCCTCTTCTGATCAGGCGGCTTTGCAAAGACGATTTCAATTTGTTCCCCTTCCAAATCCTTCCCGTGCATTTCAGCTAGAGCCTGCAGAGAGGAGAGGAAAAAAAACAAACAAACAAAAAAACAAAAAAAACACTGGTTAAAATCTGTGCATAAATTACCAACAACTGCTCAAATGATGCAGAGAAAGAGATAATTACCTTGACAGCGCTTTCTCTCTCTTCAAAGTGGATGAAGGCGTAGTCTTTAAGCTTTTTAACCCTTTCCAGTTTGCCAAACTGACAGAACGACTTCTCGAGAAGCTCTTCCGTTACTGTGCTCGCCAGGTTTCTTACAAAGAGGACTTTGACCTAAACAATACATGCAAAAAATATTTTCAGTAAACATCATTTTGACCATTTATAATTCAAGGCTCTAGCATGTGAATCTCATTTAACAAACAGGAAGATTTTTTGCATAAAGATGAAGCTCATGTAACATTTGCATAACAAATAAGCACAAATTACATTCGCATTTAAACTCATTTTCATTGCTGTAACGTGTTCAGTGTAAAGTTTTTGTAATTCGCATTCTCGCTATTCTAATACAATTCTCATAGCGCCACAGATAAATCAACCTTAAGCTAATGTTGATAGTATTTACATTTTATTCACTGACATTACATTAGAAATGCATCACTAATTGCTGTAATGCTATATAAAAGATTATTTTAAATACAGAGCTGACTAAGTTGCATTTTTCAGGTTTTTCCATTTTCTTCATATCTTGCAGGCCACTTTTACTCGCACCACACACCAAAAACTGTCCTCTCTCAAGACACGCAAAGTATTGCATGCTATGTTTCATTATTATTCATCGATATTTAGGCCTGGAATCAGTTTCCAGTCATAGTCTGTATTTAGCACATGACAAGCAATGACCCGGAGTGCTAAATCAGCCTGCGGATTTTTTTTTTTTTTTATAGATTTTAAAACCTCAAATGCAAGTCCGAAGAAAATGGTGTTTTTTTTAGTTCTCAGAATTAAGGAACGTACGTGTTACATTATGCAACCATACAAGTGAACAAACCCACAGACAGAGATGATATCAGTGAAAACTGACATATTGTTATCATGGAATAAAATTACTCATGATATAAAATTTTGGTCTTATCGGCACCCTCACCTTGCCTACTCATGCGCTGCTGTTAGTGGAAACCAACGTACCTTAGCCATGACTTCAGGATCGGGGTCTTCAATGGGATCAGCCCATTCTACAGTCACCACATTCCCCCAAACCTTCACTTTGCCGCTCATTAATCTGCGCCGCGCCTGGGCTGCCGTTTTATGATCCTCGTACTCTAGGAAGCAGAAGCCACGATTCTTCTTTTTGTCATCAGGCTGATGATATAATATGACGTCGTTCAAGCCCTCTGTTGAGATTCAGGATGGAAAATTATTTCCTGGAAAACTGAAGTTTGTTTTCACACAAATCCATCACAAACACTTGACTCTTCAGTCAATCAAACAAACAAACAAAAAAAAAAAAAAAAAAAAAGACAAAAAAAATTATTCTTCTGAATATACTTTCAGTAACAAACTTCAGTATTTTGCTGTTATGATAACAAATTGGAAAATGTACCAGATTACAAAGGCTTTCCATTTAAAATGGTGCCGAAATTTGTTAGAAAACAACCAGTATTAATGTTTTTTAATTACTAAATGTCAGATTTAATGCTTTATTACTATTGACACACAATTTTATTATTTGTACTTCGTCATATGAACCAAACACAAATAATGCATGAGGGAGAAAAAACAAACAAACAAAAAACCCTGAAATTTGGTCATTTTAGAGCGTGTATTTATCCATGCGCATTGTGCAATTTGGATATGTATAAAATGTATTTTAGATTTCTTTTGCACAAACATTTCATAAGTTTATTTTGTTAGAATAGAGAAAGGATTTGAAAAATAAAACAATCAGGTTGGTCCTGTGCGTGCACATATGCACCATATAAAGTGTGCTTTGTCTTTGCACAAGCAAAAACTGCATTTTTTCACGTCTGTACATTTTTTCACGTCTGTACAGTAGAACGTAGGAGAAGAAGGTTTGACACACTTCAGCAACAAAAAATAATAAATAAATAAATAAATAAATAAATAAAAATAAAAAAAGCACAAATGTTAGTTCATTTAAAGTCATTTTTGCTTAGTATGGTTCAACTGGATCATCAAAGGTCAGTAGCAAAGACATTGGTTAATAAAATGGCAATAAATGCATAAAAGAAATTTGTGTTATTCAACATTGTTGCAGGTTTGCACCATATTCTGGGTTTTAATTCAGTTTGATGAGTACTGAACCTGTTTTTTCTAAGTGAGATGAATTAATGCATGTTCACATTTAGTCTAGAACTACAGTAACATCATGTTTACACAATGCACACAACACCTCTGTATTTCCAATTTTTCTCATCATGGACACAGAAGACTTGTCAGTCAATAAATGGGAAAGAGTAACCGGCGTTACTTTTCGGAAAAAGTACGATATTTTCTCGTAAATTAAAAAGTAATGTGTTACTTTACTACTTGAAAAAAGTACTTGTAATGCGTTACCCCCAACACTGGTAACAAATATGAGCTCTATTTAAGAAAATAACATCTCATCTTTCTTATTTAAAAACAGAATTATGTGATTAAAGATGAAAGCTGAGAAGTTTCTTTGCTTGACATTGTTGCTAGAATCTTCCAGCGCAAACAGAAAAACAATCGCAAACTTCCTGTGTTGATATTCTTGATAGTCGGTAAAAGCGATGTGTCAGTTGATCTCTAACGCACACATATACAAGTATCTCAACAGTTAGTAACACCAACACTTACCAGTAACTTTGGCAAACTCCTCCACGATCTGCTCCTTAGTTTTGCTCTTGGGGATGGACCCCACAAAAAGACGATTGTTGGCAACAGAGATGCACACACCGATGTGTTTCCCAGGGCGAATTTCATTGTTGTTACACTGCAGGAAAATTACAGTCAGAATCCAAAAAACTCAAGCCTAGAAGGACAGAAACAAGTGGACAATTACTTACGAGTTTGACGGCTTGCTGAGCAGCCTCTTTAGTGCAGAAGGTGACGAAGGCGTATCCTCGGTTCAGCCCGCTGAGCGGGTCCATCATCAGACGCAGATCCCATATGGGTCCAGCTTTCTCAAACAGAGGGACTAGCTCATCTTCAAAGAGATCTCGGGGGATCTTTCCTACAAAAATCTATGAGTGAAGAAACGAGTTCAGCCATAATATACAGACCGAAGTTCATAAATATAGCACAGACCCTATCCTACTGAAATAAACTTTATACTGTCAGCAGACCCTTTCCCAGCAATTGGGGATCTGTGATAATGACAGAAATGACATCTCACTACTTTCTGGGATTGTTGTCTTTTCGGTTATACTATATTTTGATATCCTTGTTATAGTGTAATTACACAATTAAGTATGAAGTAATATTATTAACAACAACAACAACAACAACATCATCATCATGTACTTACTATAGGGTTATGGCTGGGGTTTATTTTAGGGTTACCTGCTTGTAATTATATCTAATTTGCTGTCATTACTATATAGGAACGTGGAACGACAACACTGTAAAATAAAGTGTGTTACCAACTTTTTCTTTTTATTAAGGGAAAAGATTTGGCACCTTGTATTGATTTCCATGGGTGTTTTTGCCTTAGGAAGAGCAATTTTAACCTTAGATGTATGCATCATCTTTTGTGTAAAACTCTTACTCTCACATTACAAACATAATCATTTTGAATAATAAGACATTGTAGGCCATTACAAATCTAATTAAATCAGTATCAAAAAATTTATTTTTGCGCTGCACAAGTAAAACAGAGTCTTCATCAAAAGCAGCATTTAGATACTTTTATACTGTTTAATTATTGCATAATTCTATGAGATTAATGCTTTTAAAATAATATTTTGAAAAAACTAAATCTGAAGTCTTTAAACATGAACTCAAAACTGCCAATAGGTGGTAGCAATTCAAGAGTCGCTGAGTCAATTAATCAACTGAGTCATTCAAAACTGATTCGTCTTTATTAACAGATTACTGATTTGTTCAAAAATACTGATTCAATCAGGAACGAAACACTGTGGTTTATACAATGTATACATTTGTAGAATGTAAATTTTAGGGATTGTGCATGAGTCAGTTACTTCTACACCAGCAAATCAGTTAAACACTATGCAAACTGACAATAATGAAGAATATTGTCAATTACCTAAATCTCACTATTATTAGCAGATGCAAGTGACGGCACTGTGAATGTGACATTGATACGATGCCGTGAGCTTTAAAGTAAAGCCACATGCAATACTTTCATTACTTGGTATTATTGGCAGTCTATTTCTGGTTTTTATGCAAACTCTAGTTGAGTGTTTTAATGAACTGATTAACATGTCTAAGAAATGGATGGCGTGCAGTGGATTTTAAAAGCTTCAAAACAATCTATAAAAAATGCAGAATAAAACAGACATTCCTCACTCACACAAACTAGCAGCGCATTTAAACGACTACAGCACTAACCTCTGTGCCGACGGTGGGCTGAACTCCAGCATGAGTCGACCCTGGAGGAGGACCGCCGTACTTGCGCTGACCTGTCGTCACATCAAGCGTATAGCCAGTTCTCTCGAGCAAAGCCTGTGAAGAAGAAAACAAAAACACTTGACTGTCACTTACTGGATCAACAGAATGGAAAGATTAAGCAACAAAGAGCTAGACAGAATGAACAATAGCTAAACAGGCAAAGAGATCATTCGAGTTTGTGAACTAAAAAAACCTGACTAACTGGCTGCACAGACTTACTTTGATTTTGGCCTCATCTGGTCCTTTAGTGGAGTCTGACACTTTGGTCCCCTGTTTCTCCCTCTGCCTGTACGTCTTCATCACTCCACAGAGGAAGGCACTTTTATTCTGTTCAAAACATTAGCAATGGGTGAGCAGGTGTGTTTGTGCGCCTACAAGCGCATGGTAATAAAAACCAGGACAATAAGGTCTGATCGATGGCCCAGGACGGCCGACTCTTTGGTATCTTGTCGCACTTGAACAGCCAAATATAATATGGAAAAATATTCTTGTAAACACAGCCTGTTATGCATTAGGCGAACGTAAACTACTGAAAATCTGACACGAGTCATTCTTATTTAATGCCATGTCAGTATCTTAGGCTATTTTCACCGCAAAAACAATTCAAAAATACAAGTATAGCAAATACAATAAAAACCAGCAAACAAACAAGTTATATTACACAAGATTTTTTACCTTAACATATGATAAAAATTAAAAAACTTTTTCTGGCAAAATTATACTAAACTCTTTAAGTGTGTTCACTTCATAAGAGTTTTCTACATAAGCAGAAAGGGGAAATTTTGCAAAACATACATTGAGTAGGGTCTTCACCTTTAAGCAAAAATGCATGAGTCAGTCTTGTATGACCTATACGACACTGGTAAATTCCACTTGATCAGGTGTAGTTTTAAAAGAGATTAAAAATCGGTTTGAAATTTCCAGATTGATTTCATGCAATTTCACAGAGAAAAATCACACAGCTCTTGGATGAACATCTTCTGTAGCTTTAATAAGGATTAATCTATATTTCATTTATTTTACATTTAATTATTAAGTTTCAGTACCTGAATACTACTGTTAAACCTACCGAAAAACTTCAAGTACTGTTTTTTCATTTGTATCTTTGTTCTATTGCATTTATTCGCACTATTGCTTTTGTGAATGTATTTGTTTTTTTGTTTTTTTTTTTAATTGACTGTGTACTTGCCTTTAGGGGTGGTTGAACTAAAATGTTGTAACAACCATATTTATTATAATACAAGGTAACATGGGTCAAAAATAATGAAAACAACTTGGGAAACAACACTAGCAAAAATTAGCATTGAGGCCTGGGAATAATCCTTAATATACTCTGTTCAATGCAGTTAACTACACATTTGTTTTATTGTATGCAAAACAGCACTACAAATTAATGAATGCAAATCAGTTTTTTTACATTAATGCATATATGTAAATTTTAACCCATGCTCTTAAGTCATTTTAATTATGAAGAATATCAGAATAAAGAGAAATCATAGTATGAAATAACAACAAGTGCCCAAGATAAGTATGAGTGCCCTTATAACCCAAGAAAGCAAGGCTGTGTTACACAGCATGAGTCCAGCATTACCAAAAATAAACTCTGTGAAATGCAAGAGTTTTAAGTACATTCGGTGTGTGACTGGCATTATTTTGGCCTTCTCAAACATACCTGAACATGCGACAGGTCGCTGTCTTTAAACTGCAGGAGAACTTGCAGCGCACCCTCTTCATTGAACTCTTTCAGAGCTTCAATCGCTCGATCATCAAGATCGCTGTGAGACACGAGTCCTGCACAAAAACGCATACTTATCACACTACAACAAACTGTTAATACATTTACCTTCACTGGATGATACCAGACACGATTTTAAAAATCCGGATGAATGCCGCGATCTGAACTACTGCAGTGCTTTCCTCAATTGATGTCATGTGTAATTTGACACAGTAGAGCAGAGCCATTGACTGCATCTCACAGACACAGCGCTTTATAAGCGTTAATCATCTAATCACGACCAGCTGCTGTCATTGTTCCCGCATGTGCGCGCGTTTGGCAGAGTGCTTCCTCTGACGCCAGACAAGGAGAACTCATATTGACTGTTTGATTTGTTCAGATCACAGTTCATGCAAAATTAGTAATCAGTTAGGTTGATTCCAATATTCACATTTTTAACTACTGAAATCATTACTGGCTTCTTCAATATTATGAGACGTGGCGAACCAACAACTGCATTACAGTAACATACATTCAGCAGGACAAAAACACTGGCTTCAATGATCTTTTTGCATAAATTGCTGTAACAGTAATTAAATGTCAATAAAAGTGTAACAGTAAGATTAAAGAGACAGTTCACCAAAAATGAAAAATCGCTTACACTCACCCTCAAGTTATTCCAAACCTGCATGAATATCTTTTTTCTGTTGAGCATAAAAAGATTTTGAAGAAAGTGGGCAACAAAACAATTGTTTTGACTTTCATAATATTGGGGGTAAAATGCTATGGAATTATTTATGGAGTCCAAAAACTGTGCAGCTACCCACATTCTTCAAAAAATCTTCTTTTGTGTTCAGCAGAATAAATACATTTATATTTTAAGTTTGGAATATAATTTTGGAATGTAATAAGGGTGAGTAAATGACAATTTTAATTTTTGAGTGAACTATCCCTTTAACAGTTCGACAGCCCAAAACAGACATCCATTTCAACCATCCAGACATCAAAACAGCTTTGCATACACAATACATCTCCAAAAATGGTTCTGCATTTAGGTTATTGGGTACATCAGTAGTGCCAGTAGTAAAAAATGAATAAATAATATACAAAACGGCAAGGTCATGTGTTCGATTCCAAGGGCAAAATACATATTTAAAAGCAACTTTGAATAATATGTCCACCAATGCATAAAAATAATGTAAAACACTGGAAGTTGTGAAACATGTCAGAAATAAACACCACAATACAAAAATAAAGGTTATTTATTGGCACTGATGGTTTCATGAAGAACATTTAACATCCATGGAAACTTCCAAATCCATAAAAGGTTTTTTATAGAGGAAAAAGTTTGTTAAAATTATTAAAATATTCACATGCACACACAGAAAATAAAAATAAAAAATTGCTCTTTTGAGAAATCTCAACTTAAAGATTATTTGTGGAACCGAAGAAGGTTCTTCTATTTGTTTCAATCACCACTGCAAAACCTCCCCATTCTGGAACTTATATTTCTAGGAGTGAACATGCAACCGTACGGAGCGTTAGATGGGTAACGTCTCACCTGCTATGTAAATCTCATCTAGTTTGACTGCAACTTTTCTAGGTAAGCCGGCGTCTAGTAGCGTCTGGAAGTGCTCTGAATGGGTAACAGCCGCTGAAGACTCCACGGGTTCATCGGTACCATTTCCATTTATATGCTCCGTGGCCATGTCTCCGGGACCTGTGCAGATGTAAGGGGCCAAATTAATCCAAAACTGGGTCAAAGTTGAGCGATCTGGAGCCTGCCGGCTGTCTTCATCACCATGGAAGTAGAGAGATGCAGAAACACTGCAGGACAAACTTGATTTTACTTACTGTATGCAGCGTTTAACAATTATAAACAGTATATATTTTTTCTTTTATTATTATGCAACATGCATGCAGTTTTATTAAAACACAGATAATCTGTCAAAACATCATTTGCCCCAAGGAACAACATTTACAGAAACAGCAATTTGTTGTGCTGTTTGGATTTTATTTTGTAAGTAACAACCATTTCTGAGAATCAAATGAGAAAGATTTAATCAAACATATCCCGAAACAAAATAATTTGCAGCCATTAAGACTTCAAAACAACCTTGCATCATTAAATGTTATATAACAATTATATACTATTTATTGTCTAAATTCATAATGCACTTTTTAATATTATAGTTATTGGGCTAGTAAACAAGGAAATAATTAAAAAATTAAAAATTGCTCATGCATATCAGTTATCAGACTGTATCAGTCCTAAAAAAGAAATATTTATCAATCTCTAGTTTTCAATTTCATTATTTGAAAGAAGACATGGAATTTTTACACATCAACTCATTTCACACCACAGGGTGAATAATGTGAATCAGTGATGGTTTAAAAAAAAAAAAAAAAAAAATCTGTATTCAAGTGCAAATTACTCCAAATATTACTCCTTCATATCTCACTGTAGTATTCATAAGCAGCTGCACGACATTCCTAGTTGTACTTTCAAAACATTGCTGTTTGTTTGAACATCACAGCCAGCCTGACACATTAACAATGAGCCAATCACTACTCTGGGGTGGCACAATCCATATGACCAATGAGGTCAGATGAAGAAAGTGTTCAGAAAAACCCGTTTGATAACAGTCATTTGTGCAATTTTGTCTGGTGATGCTGGTGACAGAAATTACTCTTCACTTATAAACTGTGACCAATAACGGCACTTGAAATACCCACTTTAAATTCTTTACTGTACATTTTTAAATCTAACATTTTGCTGCTGAAAAAATAAAGAACTACTCAACCTAATAAAACAACCCACCCAAAAACAACATGCACAGACCAAATACTAAATGAAGCCCTTGTGTTAAATGACTCTACTTGAATCCATGTCATTACAGAAAATGTACTGTGGAAGTCAGTCCCATGTAATGTCATGGTTATGAATGACTGCAGCTGACATAATCTATCGCTTTGTCATATTGAGATATTAAAAGCATTGACACACAGCATTGCCTGTCCCCCCCCCCCACCACCATAACCTCAACATAGCCAAAAACTGGTCCAAAACGTTTTTTAGAACAAAATAGCAGCTGTCATTAAAAGCATTTGTTATTAGTTGGGAAAACTGTTGTAGCATTTACGCACAATTATTTTCAACAATTTATTTGATTTCATTCAATCATACATATAGAGTAATTTTATTGCTAGTTCTGTAGACATCAGCACTCCTGTCTGATCGACAAGAATCGTAATATTCATAAATATGGCATTTGTGCCATTTTTATAATATTTTAGCTTCTTACCATTAACAGAATATCACAGTAAGAAGACAATAGCGTCATGTCCTATATCTGTTAGCGCATTTCATCACTCAGACTTCCACGTGTTCCGCCGGCCGAATAATTCCCGCTTCACGAGCATGTGCACTAGGAGATTCTGTCTACAGACTAAACGGCCATTTCTATGACAAAACCAGTGAAGCTTACAAAACTCTGACAACCCTAGCGCTTGATCATTCATTACTTGATTAAATAATGTGATCGAAACCGTTTATTCACAGAAAGTGTGACAGACTTAACAAGCTCATTTCGTGACAAATGTTTACATTCAGCTTCAAACAGGAGTTTGTGTGCATAAAATGACTTCTAGTCACGCATTCTCATCGGGCTGTGTCTCTTTGTTGTGTCAGATGCTGAATGACAAGGGCACACTCACTAGGCCACAACACATGAGCTACGTGGACACTCTACGCTCTAATAAAGCCTGTTTTCAGCACCTCGGAGGAGTCTTTCAGCACGACCTGACACGTTATCTACTTTAAAAAGAACAAACGAACACTTTCGCCTCAAACTTTAATCATGGTTGGCCGTGTTAAGTTTGTTTGTTTGACAACGTGTGTGTGTGTGTGTGTGTGTTTGTGTTCGGGGAGGAGGGGGGCGACATCGTGTTTGATCAGCCAGCGAACAACAACCACATCATGACTTTACCATACTACTTCAACCGTGTACGTGCACAGAAAGCTAACAATAGTCCGTGAATTACGCATAAATGTGCGCGAATGCCGCTCATCTGATATGTGATGAGTTGAGCCGCGTGCGTGCCGCCACAGAAGCCGGTGCGATCACTCTCTACTCTCTACCGAAAGCCAAAGAAGCATCACTTCACCGCAAACACAACCGACTCTGCGCTCAGGAAATCTCAAGAGAACGTTCTCATACCTGTCAGATAATATCTTGGATTATGTTGGGATAAATCCAGAGGGAAATGTACTGAAAGAGGATAAAGTGGCCAAATCCCGCCGTGTCTGCTATCTCACTCTTTTCAATAGGTCTGATGCAAAATGGCGGCGAAACTCATGCCGCGGGAGTTTTTTTTTTCCGCTTCCGGTTGTACGGGGTTTCTCACACAGCCATTGGAGGGGTCACATTACACCGACTGCGTTCGGAATGGCGTACTGTCTCACTACGTACTCGATATTGCGCAGTATGCTGTATACTGCTTACTGTTTTAAAAACAGTAACGTTAGTGGGTTTCTAGCTAACTGCTTACTGAACACACACAATGTATTGTATAAAACCTAGTACTTTTAAAAATAGTTTCACATAAAACAGCAGAGCTCAAAAAGCCCTTGTTCTTTTCAACTTAAAGGAGTGTATAGGATCCGGTGTAATGCCTAAACTCACTACTACTTCTACCAATGCACAAAGCTGCTTATAATTTTTTAAGACACCTTAGCATACAGCCGAACACAAAGTATGCTACATTTGATTGCGTACCTGTATACAGACACTTGAGGCATGTGCACTAGAAAGTTTAATCTTTGTCCAGTGTCTGCACTATCTCTCTTTATAAGTTGTGATCAATAAAATGTCCTTGTAGTCTTTTAAACTGTGGTTGTGTGCATCTCAAACCCCGTCACACTTGTGGTCTCCGGTGTTTTTGTCCCTGTCCCAAATGGTAGGCTTCACCTGCACTTGCGATCTTGCCACATACGCGTGTCCGTTAAGTCCACGAGACCGTAGGGTGTCCCATTTGTCATTTTAGCGTTCAGAACGGTGCTCGCTAGCGCCCCCCTTTGCAGCCGCTATGCGCACACTTATGCCGAGCCCACACTGAAGCACCCGGCATTACATCACGATAGTACAGACTCAGAGGAAGACCGCAAGGGTTTAGGATGCGATTTGGGACAGGGCCTTTGTTGTTCCCTCTCTACCATTTCTTCGAACAATGGGCTGCGTCAGTGTGTTGCCACCTTGCGGAGAAACAGTGCAAAAAAAAATAGTCAATGTGCATGTGCAACGTGTGTTTTTAAGTTTTTAACATATACTGTACACCATAGGTATGTGTAGGCTGTGCGCTGCTTCATGAAGCTTCGAAACATTTATGAATTTTTTGTTTGAATCAGTGGTTGGAAGCTTGGTCACGTGATTTCAGCAAACGAGGCTTGTTACGTCATACTGCTTCGATCTTGGGTCTTGGATATAATCAACCATTGGCTCTTTCATTAAGAAGGCGGGGCTTCGCGGCCATAATGAGGGTTGCATTTTTCCCCATTCAAAACTATAGGAGTGACAAGCCTTGGGTATTCTATAGTCTTTGGTTTGTATAGACCAATTATCTGTTTGTAAACATTTGGGATGCGCGCACATCATGGTTGCAGAAAACCCGGGAGAGAGATTTACACGGATACGGTACAAAACACTTAGATTTAAAAGGAGTATAGATTATATTAATTAGATGTCATTTTATTAAAAGAATAAAAAAAAAGGTAAATTTGATTTTATATTTCACAATTCCGAGATTATACCCCACAACTCTAGAGGGAAAACAACTCGTCATTCTCTCTTTTCCCCTCAGCTCAGAGTTTATATCCCACACTTCTGGCTTTTTTTCCCCTCAGAATTAACAAACCCACTGGTTTTGTGAAATCAAGTTATAAAGTCCGAATTATAAGATACAAACTTGCATTTGTGAAATTGTATTTGTAACTGTAAGATAATATATATATATATATATATATACACACACACATGTAAAAATGTTAATAGTAATAGGTTTAAATGATATTTCATGCTGTAACTGTAGGGCCAATACAGTACATCCCCTATGAACAGCATATGTGAATATTATGTAGACCTATTGTTTAAATCAAATTTACGCTTTAAAAGTAGAGTAATCATTGCAGTTTTTATCCATAGCATGTCCGTTTAAACGTCTGCGTTTAGCTTCAAATGGCGTCTTTGACCACAGTGTTCTATAAAAACATATTTGCATTCCGATTTTGACATCGAAAGGCACATTTTTTTTTTTCTTATTCCATGGATTTTATCCGTTCACCTCCACTTGTTACCAGTGTTTTTCTGCACCCACTATGCGCGCGCAGCTGCAAGTGACGTCACTGTGACGTCTATTCAAAATTGTTCTTCAAAAGTAGGGGCGTTTTTAATTAATTAAATGAATTTTAATATTTATATAATACTATAGTTGTATAATACAACAAGGAAAATGATACGTAGGCTAATTGAGTTAGTTTCACAAAAACACAAATTTTATCTGAAGATTACATTTCATAAATTACATTTTCATGAAAACATTTGCAGTTCATTTGTAAAAGGTGTCAACACACATAGGGCTGAATTTTTGTTGCATTTACACCGTTTAACCAGCAGATGCCGCCAGCCTGTGGAGTTTCGAGCGGTTTTTAAACCCACTGGTTCAATTGATTAACCTAACTGGACCTATCCAAGTACCACCCCGGGTTTCCAGATCTGCCTTAAAAAAACATTTAAAACTATACGAATGACAAATTAAATTAACCCAAAAATAGACATAATGCCTAATATACATATTTGCAATCACTGTTATGCATTGCACATAATTTTAACGTAAAAATCAGTTCTATAGGATGCCCCGAAGACCATTTTCTCTGTTCTTCTTGGAGAAATATGACAGCACATTAAAGTCCCAGAACAAGTCTACCTGTTGCTTGAACATTTTTTTTTTTTTTTTTTTAGTAAGCTCTCTTGGATCTGTTATACTATGGGAACATAGAAGATCAGCTAACTGATTTATATTGCGAAGTGAATGTTAGCTCACTTACACAATGAATATCTCCAAAAGGATCTTGTTTGTTATGGAACTGTTACATAACATCATAACAACACTATTTTCCTGAGAGGTTTCATCCTGTGAAGTAATTGCACTGATATCAAAGCACAGAGTGCTAGAATTCACAGTAATCAGCAGTCCGTGGGCAAGAGTAGCCTGTTGTGTAACTTGTATTATGTTTAGCAGTACGTTGTCTGGAAAAACTTAACAAATGATTTAAAAGATAATACTTAATTATGTCATTCAATTACTTTGTCCAGCAATGACCACTTCAGCGTCTGTGTACCAAAAACATTTATTCTCCGATTTCTTCTTCTTTCTGTTACATCATTACACCAGTAGATGGCGACCAGTGAGTGATTCTCAGCTGAGAGAATATTACTGACAACTAAGGACAAATATATTAACGTAAATAGCCCTTAACAAATATCACAACAATGTATCAAGAACAAAGATGAGTTTTAAAAAATGGTACATTCATAAACTAGCATTACATTAACATCTAAAAAAAACTGTGACGTGAAATTCACTAAAGACCAATAATCTCAACAATGATCTGTAAACATTTTTCAAGGAATGAGCCAGTTAAGTCAGTCACACATTTTGTAAATAACCCATTTCTATCACATTATTTAATGAAGTAATAAATGTTATAAGCCACAAGACTATAATTAGTTAAAAAAAAATTTGTGTTTTTCTACTGGGGATATTAAGGGCAAAATAATAAAATAATAAACAATGACCACTTAAACTATAGGTTAGTGAAGTGGTACTACAGTAAAAGCTCTAATGACAATTTACTTGTAATTTTTGTATAGCAAAAAGCAAAGGAAGTGAACATAAGTGAAAACACTAAATATTTTAATGTGAGATTGACATTTAATTTACAAACATCCGTCATTTAAATAAGTTTACTGTCGACAGTATTTACTTTCGGGAGAATTACTTTTTTTTAATTCTAAAGTGTTCCAGACAAAGTGGTTTTAAATAAGCAAATAGCATTATATTAAAAAATAATAATAATTCAATGCAAAAGCCTCAGCGGGACGTGTCTTTACACAGAGAGTTGCTGAAGCACACGTCACTGTGTGATCTTCCTCCTGGTGGCGCTGTGTGGTTGTTTGGGAGGTGGTGGTCTGCTCTTGATGTTCTGGCACTTTGGGATGTGCCTCTCTGCCGGGCCTGGGGCAAATTTGCGGCCACAATGAGGGCAGGTTACATATTCTGAGTTTAGGTTTGCGACTGACTGTGGCGGCACTCTTCCCGGAGTGTGAGCTCGACCGTGACGCATGGTTTGAATGAAGGCCTCGTGTTTCTGCCTCCAATTGTTCTTCTTAAGCTGAGGATAAAAACAGTGTGACATCAGTAAAGACACAGATAGTATACCGAAAAGTCATGTTATTAACCACAAAACACAAACAGGCCTTTATGAAACGGCAGATGACAAATAACATCATCATGATGGTTTTTTTTTCCCCATGGTTAATGTTAAAATGTATATGAATGTGCAGTTAAATTACAGTTACATTTGGCATTATTTGAGCCCTCACACAATCATATGACCTAAGAAGATTTTTTCGTGTGCAAAAATGTACAATAATTGTAATAGTTTTTTTCTTCTTTTTTGCATACTTTTTCGCTCTTTATGGAGCTTATGAATTTAAACATTAAGAACAGTGAGAAATTTTTAATTTTCTGATATGGGACCGTTTATTGTATACCTTTAGACAAAATATATATTTAAAAAAATGCAAATATGTTTTGTTAAATATCATATTTGATCCAGCAGGTTTTAATGGCTCATGTAGACTGCTATAGTGAGAATATGGAGAAAAAAAACAGCTCATTTTTTTATTCGGAGCAAAAATATGCAATTTGGTGCGGATGCTTATATTTATGATTAAATTCTGATGCTTGCAATGTAAAGCAGTGAGATATTTATAACAGTATAGCACATTCTTACATAAAATTATATAAATATCAGTGTTTACTCTCTATCTGCAATAATATGCCTTAGTAAGATGAGATTGAAATGATCCAAACATACAATACAGAGCAATCCAATTTGACTGAGAAATAAACAAATAAACATTCCCCAAAAGCCTGATGATAATCATAATGATAATTTAAACCTAATTATAATTTGACATTCACAAATTTTTCTAAATAATAAAAAAGATTTATGGACAAATAAGCTGCTTTTTCCCAGTAAGTGTTCATCTGAAAATATTATTAACATTCTATGAAAAACCTTGAAGATCCATGGAACCTTTCAAATGTAGAAATATAGTCAAAAAAGGTTCTTTGATTCTTAAAATGTTCTTCAAAATGTTTCTTTTAGGAATTGTTCACTGAAAGGTTCTTTGAGGAAACAGAATGGTTCTTCTATGGCATCGCTGCAAAAACACCATTTTGGAACCTTCATTTTTAAGAGTGTAGGCATGACACAGACTGTGTGTGACAGGTTTAATAGGAAAGTTTTGATCATGTTCATCATTTAGAGGCATTTGCATCTTAAATATGGTACACTAGGCTTTATAGAGTTAAAAGTGAAGCTCTTACTTCTGGGGTTTTGCTCCTGCTGTTGGTTTTCATGAACTCCTCGAGATCTGTTCCTTTGGCTCTGTACTGTGACATGTCAAAGATCTTGCGCTGAGGCCGCTTTTTCTCACACACCCTCATGTGCGTCTCCAGGCGGTCTCTGGCAAAGCATCGATGGCACACGTTACACGGGATCAGCTGGTGTGGAGCGTCTGGATTCTCCTCCAGACTGAGCTCCACCTGCTGCAGGTGCTTTCCTCTCTGGCTGGGATTTCTGTCCGGGTCAGCCTCCCTTATGAGTTTCGATGTGAGCTGGTCTTTATTTAAACCGTCTTTATTTTCTCTCCTCTCATGTTTGAGGTGAGATCTGTCTCTTCTCACAGAGTCTGATGAATTTGGTTTTCTCACATCCCAGTGCTCTTCATCTTCATTGTGCAAATAGAGGTTGTGCGTTTCCCTTCTTCTTCTCACATTGTCCCATCCCATTCCTCTCTCTCTTCGCCCGTTACTCATTTCCCGGCTCTTGTGTTTTGCTGCGTGTTCATACTCATCCCACTCTCTCATTTCCTCCAGCTTGTGAGCCTTTGTCATCTCTGAGGAGAAATGGTGCCCCCATTTTGCACTTTCTTTGCTCCTCTCCACCTGGCCACCATTTATCCCCCACTCCCATTCCTCCCATCTCTCCATATCATCTCTGAATTCCCTTCTTTCACTCTCATATCCGTCTCTTTCCTTATCCCAGTCGCCGTATCCATTACTACAGAACCTGTTGTCCTCCTTTCGCTTTTCCAAATATTTTTCATTTCTCTCATCTCTCCTCGCACTATCCCTCCTGTCTTTTTGGACTCTTCTCAGAGTCTCTTCTGCTTTGAAAATCTTCTCCTGGAGCATCATCTCCTTGGACTGGATTTCCTTTGACAGCCATGTTTGTTTCTCAAACTTCTGTTCACGGTCCACATCGCTCTTTGTCAGATTTCTTCTCCCTTGACAGTCTGAATTAAGAGCATCTAGTTTCCTTACAACCTTCTGCTGGTGTCTAATAGCCGCCTGATCAGTCAAACATGAGTAAAGTCTCTCTTGATGTTCTGGTTTTGTGACGTTACTGAGGCTGTACGCTCTCTTGTGAAGGACTGGTTTTAGAGGAAATAGTTTGTCAGATTCTCTCCGTGAAGGAACGTATTCACTCTGCTCCTCCAGATGTAAGTGTTTCTTCCTATGGATGTTGTCTGGATGTTGCCAGGGTTGTTGTCTCTCTCTCATGTAGCTCATCTTTCCCTCTTGGTTTTCTAGAACATGCGGTCTGGAGTTGTGATGAGCTCCTGAGGGACTGCGCTGTCTGCTCATGCCCTCTCTGTGCAAGTATGGAAGTTTTGTTGATACTGTCTCCTTTTCCCAAAAATGCTGCGTGAATTGATAGCGTGGCACCGTCTGCATGTTTATGCAGTGTGTAAATCTCAGTGACTGTCTCACACGTACAGTTTTAGCAGGAGTTGATCATCTAATAACAGTGTTGTCGACCTGTGCTCTGTGAACTGATATAAAATACAGGCAATTCTTTAAAAACAGTCCAGGTATAAATTGTTTTTTCTTGTTTCTTTTCTCTAGCATATAGTTATATTACCATTTTCTCAAAATGAGTCAGAAATATCCACTTCAGCAAAACGTTTTACAAACTTTACAGTTTTATTCCTCTTCATATTCTGAAGGTTTTAAAGGAGGAGTTTGTTTGTGGATCATTTGCTTATTTTATTCCTAAAAATATGGTACTTTTAATGACTGTTGACAGTGTTTCCTGATTTATGGAGTGATACAAAGAGAAATAAAAATCACTTTTGTAAAAATTCTTAATATGTCAACAAAATCAACAAAATATATGTGGATTAGTGCATATTTAATTAGATAAAGCCTCATTTGCACATTTTAAACATAATATTGCCAAAAACTTGTACTACAAAAATAATCAATGTCTTGATAAGCTGTGAATAAGCAGCTGGAGAACGTATAATGATATATTTGTTAAAAATGTTTACCTTATTGACTAGGGTAAGACCTTCTTAACCCTTAGGCTTAATCAGCACATTTTCATAAGCACTTGGAAATTAGCCTAAATATGGTTTAATATCTATTTAGCTCCAAACTTACCGGCTTGTGTTTTCTGTGAATGTAAACCCCTCGATCTACTCAAGTTGAATGAAATCAATAAGATGTTACCATTAGTGGTGAAGAGTTGTGTTTACACTCGTTGCTTAGAAACAAGACAACGCAAACTTCCTGCACATTTACCATTGGCTAGTTGCGTCAGACGTCATGCCGTAACCCGGATGACCGACGCGCTATGATGATGACACTGCGCATGTGCCGTTTCATGAGCAAAACAGTAAGTTGCTGCTTCACATGTGAAACAAACTGTATTTGAAACACCAATAAAGCCGATTTTACTGCGGATTCCAGAAACCGGAAAGCCCTTTAATATCGCCCATCCACCGGTACGTTATAGTGTGTATCACATGGAAAATCTGGACGTATCAGTCTAACGCTGTCACTGTTTTCAATGAGATCCAGTGCATTTCCATGGAAATAACGTCTTAAAAAGTCATGCAGAATTATGTAGTGAAAAAAAGTAGTTGTAGTTTCTAGTAGTCGCAAACCGCTGGAAAAGTTATGAATTTGATTGACTAAGTGAGATAGGGTAGATAGGCCTGTGATCTGAGCTATTGTAATGATTGACTGAGATGAGCGGTTTGTGTTTCAGGTGATCATGTCTTCTGAAGAGCTGCTGTCTGTAGATTATGAGGTGTTTGGAAGGGTGCAGGGTGTGTTCTTTCGAAAATACACCCAGGTAATGTCCTAATGTCGTATATGGGGCTAGCTGTCACATAATTGTGACTATTTCTATATTAGAGTCGATTCTGTGTCTTCAACATTACACTGTATTTAAAAAAAAAAAAAAAAAAGCAGGGCACGTACAAATGTTTGTCTTAAATGCAATGTAAGTTGCTGTGGATGAAAATGCCTGCCAAATGCAAAAATGCAAAAGTAACATTTCTGGGTGGGTTTATTATTAGAACGTTTCTGTATAGACAAAGTCTTGACTATAAAAAACTATTGAACATTTTCACTATTATTGCTGTTGTAACAATATGGTGTTGTACACACTGTAAGAGCCTGCAGTATATTGACACAAATAGTTAAAAAAAAATAAAATATTTACTATCTAAAGTTTATACAATTTAATGGCTTTTTAGCTAATTTTAAACAATTATGAATCATAAAAAAAAAGAAAAATAACAGAAAATATCTCAAAAATATTAAACTGTTGTTGTGTAACGGTTATTGTGATTAAAGAATTATGTACAATTACAAAATGTAAACCCACAACCTGTCCTGACCAGACATTTCTTCAAAATAAGCTTTTTCTTTTTCAGTTCAACATTTGTATAAAATCTGCCTTAATAACATAATTCATATTATAAATCACATGAAATCATAAGAAACCATATTTACTATCTTAATACACTTTTCAAGTATTTATTTTCCAAGGTTGCTTTAGTATCTTTAAGGTAATATTATAGTTTTCATTGTAATTTTAGTTATTGTTTGAGTAGTTTTTTTGATGTCTGTTTATATTAACTTTTAATTAAGTTTTAGCTATTTATTTAAGTTATTAAAAAGGTTTTTTTTATATTTTATCGTATTTCACTTAACATTTATTTATTTTCAATTAATTAAATGTGCTTTTAATGGTTTTAGTTTTAATGAAGTCCCATTTTACCCGTTTTCCTCGCTTAATGTCCTTATATACTAAAAAGAAATCACATTGCAAACGTAAATGGGTAGTTAAAGATCTTTCGTGTTGCCTTTAACCTATGTTGTTCATGTGTTTTGTGTTTCAGTCAGAAGGAAAGAGACTGGGTCTGGTTGGCTGGGTGCAGAATACTGATGCCGGGACAGTTCAAGGGCAGCTGCAGGGTCCGGCCTCCAAAGTCCAGCAAATGCAGCAGTGGCTGCAAACCACCGGCAGCCCTCAGTCACGAATCGCCAAAGCAGAGTTCAGTAACGAGCGCGCCATCGACAAACTGGATTTTAAGGCTTTTAAAGTTGTTCGTTAATGGCAGAACAACTCAATCAGTATTTATTAACATATACTACTTATTTATTTTATTTTTGACCTATCGTCTGTCACTGATAAGTATGAGGAAAAGCATGTACCGCAGTACATCTCATTTTGTTTTTTTGTTTTTTTTGTTTGTTTGTTTTTTTTCAAAATGACTCCTTATTGACATTATATAACATCTGTTTTATAATTTCAGAGTTCTGTACATGAAAACACCCTCCTCCTCTAACAGATAAGACGCACAATGCAATAAATCCGTGTCCACTCCTGTTTCTTCGGTGTATTACTGTTTTATTATAGCTTATATTTCATTCACACATTAGTGTGTTTATTTCAAAATGCAGTACATTAAAGGTAAGAAAATGTCTTAAACAAGAAATGTCTTAAAATGCAATGACATGATAAATGATGTGACAATTACGTGAAATCTAAAATGTAAACAATTTTCAAATAACTATAAAACATTAAATTGTGAAATTATACATGGTATTTTTTTAGTAGTTTAACAACACCAAATTATGAATGTATAAATGAATATGCCTACCAGTGTTCAAGTGAGGGTCCTTTTCATGTGCACTTGTACCTTTAAAAGTAAAACGAGAAATATTTTTCAGATGTTTCAAAGGCAGTAACATTATTTTAATGTGTCGCCTGCACAGTAAAAATTGTATTTTTGCATTATTTCTATTAAAGTTGTATAGTATTTGAGGTCTCTAATCAGAAAAGCTTAATCTGTTTCAGTATTAAAAACATTTTTAGACAGAAGTCATGCTATGAATGTATTCTCATATTATTGAGAAGACTTATGGCAAAAGCCAAAAATACAGTTAAAAACTTCTAAAACATAAAAAGAAGTACAATCAGGGACCAACGATAAGGGATTCTGCTGGCCTTTCTTGCTTGGATTTGTTTTTATCCCATACCAATATTCATTTGCTCACCACAGAAAAATAAATATAAATAATAATAATAATAATTCTGGTTATTAATAGTAATTATATGCCAACTAGAAATACATTTAAATATATATATATATATATATATATATATATATATATATATATATATATATATATATATTAAATTGAAAATAATAACACAAGTTCTACTCTAATAGCTGGAAATTACAGGGCCCAAAATAATAGACCCACTTTTGATAGAAAACAATGGCATACAATGATTCTCACTTTCACACTCTGACAGTGATTTATCACTAGAGGTCGCTGAATTTCCCATTGTCAGATGCTGCATTACTTCGCCACTGCTTTGTTGCATTGCCAACAGCTGCTGTAAATTGGAAAATCACCAGTACTGAAAACTGCTGTCAGTGTGAAAACCCCTTTACATAGAAAAGACAGCATACCATAGCTTTTATCACATGTAGCTTTATCACATCACCCCTGGTTAGTGGACAATGTTATACAGGTTCCAGCAGGTCATGACTGGGAGAACACGTCTGCATGTTTTTGTTTGTCAAGATTGACATCCCTACTGACATCCCTGTTTGGCAAATTATTATTATTAAGTGTCTTGTTTTTGCTTGGTTGTGTAAAGAAAAAATATGAGTCCTCTAAATTTTATATTGCCTCCTTCGGTGAATAAGCCATTTGGTCTGAATTAGGAGAGAAATCTGCACTGATCAACTGGTGAGACAGTGATGGAATGACACATTTATCCAAATCTGATGAACAATCAAACCCATCTATATTTTGGATGGCCAGAGGGTGAGTGAATTTTCAACAAATTTTCACGTTTGGTTAAACCATTCTAATAAAAGCACTGGAAGTTAGCATTGAAATGTGGTTCCATGTTGGCAGCTACAACCATGTGTTTATGTAAAAATTGTGTACATATTTCAGCAGTATAGTATTGTTTAGAAATGAGTAACCCAAATTCTCCCACTGCATCAACAAAACTAAGCTCATCATTTGAGGACTTGATCTTTGCAGGCCTATTTCCCCTCGTGAGGAAATTAAGTTTAGGTTTTGGCCAAAGGTACGTCATGACGTGGCACTGTCCATAAAACATACCTCTCCATAATTCTCTGCTTCTATGCCATGTTTCATGTGTACATTGAGCAGTGTGTCTGGTATTCTCCCAGAACCAAGACTCCAGAATGAATGGATGTATTGTGAAAGAGCCAAACATTCCAGGAAATGAGTGTTCCCCACCCCCTAGTCTCCTTCCAAAGCCTAGACGGGACGCTTATTTTCTACAGGAGCTTTTTTGGGAGCCCAACCACCCATATGGAAGCCTGCACCAACTATGAGACCGAGTACATTTGATGACGCCTGAACAATAGCAAATGGCTAAAGCTTGTGCTTCGTAAGGGCTTAATACATCGCTTGTCATTATTAGTGAGTTCAGCTATTTGTACGAGGAGCAATCACATGTTCATGAGAGGCATAATGACAATATTTGACCATATGTTTTATTGGTAGGTTCAGGTATAAACTTGTGGTGCCAGACTTCCCATTGATACAAAGAAGATTTTTATGAACCTGTTTTGTATACATTTTGTACTATTCAGTTCTCTTTGTTACAGTAGTACTTTGAATTTATTTCATTTTGATAAAAATAACCATGTTATTAATGAGAGTGCAAAGAAAGAAAAAAAAACCTTTTTTCAAAACATGTTTTTACTGCAATTACACTTTCATAAACCTATAAGCATTTGTTGTTGGGACGGATTTCGAGGTAAATTGCATACGTCATTCGCCCTTGCTTGTCACATCACCGAGAAAAGAAACTATGGCTGTGAGTAATTTGAGAAAAACTGGCTATGGATCATTCGAAGGGGCAAACTTCAAATGAATCACCAGTTGTAAAAACAAAGAAAGGGTTTTTTATTATTATTATTATTTTTAATCCACTCTGATAAAATGTCCTGTATACTGTATGTGTCCACCACCGCTTTGAATCACATCATCTGCTCTGAGAAGCTGAGCCGAAGCAGAACCGAAACAATGTTCCTCCGCAAGAGCCATGCAGTTTTATTTTTAACCGCTAGAGGGCCAAAAGTGACATTGTGTAGGCCTATTCTTTAACCATGCAAAGCCTGGAATGATATATAGCAGAATATGGTGCTCGTAGTCCTGGAGGGAAAAAAAAAACACCTTAATTTTATTCATAGGCCCATACTGAGCAAAAATATGCAAATACCGATATTTACATGGCCAAAAAGATACAATAATAGCTTAATAATAAGACAAAATTGTTATATTGTAATGTAAATCAATGAGATCTTTATAACAGTATAGCAGATACTTATATAAAATTATATAAATATCAGTAATCACTCCGTATCTCCAATAATATGTCTAAGTAAGATGAGATTGAAATGATCCAAACATACAATGCAATGCAATCCAATGACGACCGAGAGATGAACAAATAAATGCACTTCAAAAGATGTGAGATATTTTGGAGGCTTAAAGAAAGAAAGAAACAGATGTCCCTTAGAAGATCCCGATGATCAAATCTGAGACTCACTGAGACTTACTGAATTCATGGAGAATCAAGTAAAGCCAAGCTGCTTCAGTCCAGTAAGTTTTCATCTGGAAATATTACTAAAGTTATTCTTACATTTACTTGACATTACATTTACTCATTGGAGATCAAAATGAGAGAAATAAAGAAAATTAGAGAGCTACAGGTATACCACTGTTCTACTAACATGTTTGACAAAATATCAAAAGCATTTCACACCTTTATTTTGTGAAAAACACTGTGATCAAAAATAGAGAACAGTAACCGTTGTAGCACGCAAGAATATTACAACTAAAATCTTAGGGGGTTATAGCTGTCAGAAATTAGTGGGAAGTGTTGCTTTGAATGATTTTAGCACATCTGTGGTCATAGGATATCACTAGTTTCTCAGACTGCGCTGATGTGATCTTGGTGCACTCTTCTTACACTCTCTTCCATAGTTTTGTAACTGGTTTCTTAGCCATAACTTTGTCACAAAGTATTTTCCAGAAATCTTCAATCAGGTTTAGAAGACGACTCTGGGCCGGCCATTTCAGTATTTCAGTGTTCAGCTTCAGAGAACTGCTTTAACTGTTTTGCAGTGTGACATTGTCTTGCATGAAAATTGCAGGTTGATTGAGAGAAGGATCTGCATTTTGCTGAAGGAGGTTCTAATAAACATTTGCATTCACCCTGCTATGTAGCTATATAAGAGCCCCAACTCCTGCTGCAGAAAATATCCCCCAAGCCATGACACTTCCTCCTCCACCTTTTACTGGCTTCTTTATGCACTTGGGCTTCAGTCTTTCCCTAGTTTGAATTCTTACCCCGTTCAGCACTGAACTTCCAAGCAGCAGCTGTAGTGTTGAAACTGTTCCCCATTGAGAGTTTCTGCATTATTCTGTCTTCTTGTGCATTTGTCTTATGAGAATGACCCCTCTTCGGGGGGACTTGAATGAATTATGTCACTGTAAAAGCTGCAATATTTGAGAAAACTCAGACTTGGAATGACCATCTTCTCTTGCAGTGGCTGAAAGGGTCATCCATTTGGTCTTCATCTGGACAACCTCCTGTCACTGGCTTTCATTCACCTTAGAGTGACCCGCTATCTTGCAATCTCAGGAAAAAATTGGAGGAATGCTGCCAGTTAAATGGGGTTTGCCAGATAATTAAGAAAATAAGCACCAGGTGCCAGATTAAAACCCATATCGTGGGTGCTCTCTCATTTTGATCAGAGTTCTTTTTCAAATATCTCATTTAAGTTTTTTTGTACTTTAGAATACATCTCCATTGTGTATTTTTCATCATTAGTATCATTAATGTATCAGTATGCGCTGAGGTATTATTAATGGTTAAGTGTTCATGGGTTAAACACCTTTTGTACTTTTTTGTTTCAGCTAGTTTCAGCTACCCAGATGAGTGGGTTATGTAACATTAATGAATTAAGAAGACTTTAAAATTACAATGCAGTACAATTACAATTAATTTTGATTGTATTTGAATTGAGAGGGTGGGTGCACAATTGCAATTTAAATGTTGAGCAGTAGAATTAAAAAGAATTGAAATTCAAAGAAATTCCTGTGATGATGTTAAGCAAAGTTTGTCAAGACAAACTGAATGCTGATTCAACAAAGCCTTTTTCTTTAAAACTTTAAAAAGCCCTGAGGATTAAAGTTATAGACAGATTTTCGCACAAAAATTCCCTTAAATTACATTTTCATGTTGTCGGGTTGTACTAGGGGTCATTTCAAAAAAAAAAAAAAAAATCTGCAGGTTGGATTTGGCCAACAGTTATACAGAGTTATATCACACAGAAATTGACTAAAATTTACAATAGTTATATTTTACACACTGTCTCCAGAGAGCGGGAGAGAGTGAATATCCAACAAACCTAAAACTGACTCGACCTTGTGCACGCGCTGCGCCTCTGAGATTCCTTGAGCGATCGCCCGAGCGAAGGCATTTTCACAACAGACTGACATATAAATAGACATAATGTATATGTCGCTGCATAAAATGCATTCAATTCTTTAAGTGGTCAGGTGCTGACGAATTGCCGACATTAATTTGCCGCCGTCAAAACTCATCACGATTCATGGAAATTACATAGGCTATTTTAGACTGAAAGCTGCAATGATAATATATTACCTACATTCATGATGGAATTTTATTATCAGTAGTAATTAAAAGTTACCTTGCAATATAATGGTATAGCGTACATTAATAGGTTATAGGCTATTTGTGAATAATAGGCTACCGAAAACTGAGCTGCTTCATCTTCAGATTGCTGTATCATCATCATCATCCATTTACTCATCATCGTAGGCTGCTAAACGAAGAGAATAATCTACTTAAAAATGCCACAATAGCCTACCTTTTGTGGATTTTTTAGGGTTACTTCAATAATAGGTCTTTGAATACCATATATAACCCATCAGCTTTTGAGATTCAAAGAAAAATATGCTGTAAACTCACTTTTTTTTTTTTTTTACCTGAGCCTTCTATACCATACCTTTATACACACATTCGTGTTTCATTGGAGAAAATGCCATAATTTGACATAATGCCATCATCAAGTTGGATATATGGAACCTTTCCATTTTCCATTTTGCTTTCTGTGCCTTTGTGTTAATGACAGGCGTCTAAACGCGCTTTCCATAGAAAGACGCAAATGCACTGCACAAAACACAAAGCAGCAGCAGCAGCTTCTTCAGTCCAGACACGCTCAGCACTGGAATCCCAACACGTAGTTATCCATATATGGGCATTTTCCTGTTTGACAGTGTTACGTCACTGCGTGACGTGTGAGCAGGTGCAGATGCTGAGGCTGAAGGGGTCAGGAGATGGAGACGGCACATTAAATATACATTTAATTATATTCAACTGCAGTACGGACTAACAAAATATAAGGTAATCAGCGATAAAATAATTTTTTATTGAAAAGCAGTAGAGTTGGTCCAGTATCCTGTTTGTCTTTCATTCACTGCCTCATTTTCACATACCTTGAAGCTGAATTAGAGGCTACAACATGACAGCAGCTGACATTATCAGATCAAAGTGTAGGCTAGTGTCAAATATTTAGGTGAGCATCAGTTTGCATGAAGTGATCACGTTTTAAAATACGTCACATGCAAAAGTCATACATTATTCATAAGGACGTTATGCATGTCTTTATGCATATCGGGGTCCATCAGAATTTTATGAATGAATATGTGGCACGGACCACATTTCGTCCTCACAGGGGTTATCGATTCGCTGCGCGCAGCTTTACTACAATGACTTCTGTTTCAGTCGACATTTTAGCTCAATGTGGATGAAACAATAATATGCAAATGTGCCAGTTCTCCAGTTTTCCCTGCTCTTTCTGTACAGGCGCTCCCCGCATGCGGAATGGTACGGCCCGTTTCATTCATAAAATTCAGGCGGACTATAAATAAGCGCTCGCTGAGCGGAGTGTCACTGACCAGGTTTATAAACCTGGAGAGAACGACTCCAACATCCCGAAGCGAGGCATCTGGATCATAAAAGCTGGAACCAAGTCAATAGTTTTGTCCGTGTGCGCTGGAGAAATGTTTCTGAGCAAAGCGAAGAAGACTGATCCGGACTCCTCATGCTCTTCTGCCGGGGACACCCGCCCGAACAAACCCACCGATGCCCCGATGGACAGCAGCACACAGGTAGAAGGATGACTGATAGATGCTTCCACTTTCATGCGTTATCTACATCATAATAAAACGGTGCATCTGCTCACATATAATGCAAATGTATGTTTTTGGAGACCATTGATTCTTATTCTTATATTATGTATTAGCCTATTCTGAAAAAAATACAGCAGATAGCCTATTATTATTGTTGTGAAGTAATTTTAAATAGTCGTATTTACAAGATTTAGAATAGCACGCTATTGCAGTGCGTGTGCTTCCTGTTTATCTGATGTTGAATGTTTTGTTTTGTCGCGCATCCTTTGCAATGCAGCGAAACATGGCAAAGCATTGTGTAAATGCAGCTGTTCATTGAGAAAAATAAATCCATTGAGGAGAGCCCACAGCAGCCTTGCGTAAGCATTGACGTCAGAGACAATGCAAAAGTTAAATATTGATCAGGAGACTATTTTTAGATGCTCGAGCGTATTTAAAGCAAAAGTCTTAAGCGTGAACTAAAAAACTCGAAAGATCACAACGCTTAATGAAAAACTGACATTTGAGAACCTGGTTGTGCAGACGCACATAAATCAGTGTTGTGTGTATATAGCGAGAATGACATATTTCCATCGCAATTGCAGGGCTCGTGCGTGGACGCCGAGTCTCCGAGCTCGTTCGTTCCGACGGTCACCGCGATCTCCAGCACACCAGACCTGCAGTGGATGGTCCAGCCGACGATCATCACGTCTGTGTCTCCGTCTCTGGGTAGAGCCGAAAGCAGTGAACCGGCCAAGAGCAAGACAGCTGGGAACAAGGGGAAATGCGCTGCCAGAAAGAGCAAGAGCGAGCAGGTACATTTCTGCATTTGCTGCATGTTTGGCGCGCGTGATAATCTGTGAAGCGTGTGCCCGGGATTGATGGGGATGCAGCTCTTGCTTTGGCATGTTGCCTAGACCAGCAGCATCCACTTTATATTCAGGTCACAGCGAGTCTGCAACAATAGACTATTTTTAGACGCATTGCAGAGAAAGACGCGTTTGCCATTGGGGTGAATTGGCGGTGGAAGGCATGCGTTTTTGCGAGGATTCTTCGAGATGGTAATAAGTGCAATTCATCTTGGCTTTGACTAGCTCTCTCCGGAGGAAGAGGAGAAGAAGAGGATCAGGAGAGAGAGGAATAAAATGGCTGCAGCGAAGTGTCGCAACAGACGGAGAGAACTCACCGACACCCTCCAGGCAGTGAGTACCAACGCCACAACATCAGGTTTCATGCTGAAAGCTCCAGCACGTCCCAAAAACGACAATTCTGTGTCTGTTTACTCACCCACTATTAAAAAAAATGATCCATACCGTGCGGGTTTGCGACATTCTCTTAAAAACTTAAGTGTGTAATTCTGGCGTCAGAAAACAGAAATTCCATTATTGAAACCCCAAAACTCATGTCACTGGTCGATTTGCTTTCGGTGTGTTCGGGATGTTCAAGCAGATTAATATTTACCATTTTTAGGTGAGTCCACCTACTAATGGCTTATAGTTGGTTCTAAATATTAAGCTGGGATATTAATGATTTTAACAGAATAAAACATAACTCCAAACTTTCGCAATGGTGCGTCAACGCAACGATGTGTCTACGTCATTTGATGTCAGTGGCACCATATTTAAGTGGGCCCGTTCTTAAAAAAAAAAGAAAGAAAGAAAAATAAAGGGTCCAAAATAACATTTTCTCAGTGTGCAGAACATTTAGGTAATCTAATAAAATGATAAATAAAAAAATAAAAAATAAGAACCGCTTTTGTTGAATGGAGAACCATTAAGGTTCTCCATGGAACCATACACTTTAGAAAAAAATAAAGGTGCATTAAAAGGTTCTTCACAGCGATGCCATAGAAGAATCATTTTTGGTTCTACAAAGAACCATTCAATCAAAGGTTCTTTAACCATCTCTTTCTTACATTTTTATAAGCTGAAGAACTGTCTTTTGCCACAAAGAAACTTTTGTGAACCAGAAAGGTTCTTCATGGAACCATTTAAACAAAAAAGGTTTTTCGATGGCACCGTGAAGCACCTATATTTTTTTTTAGTGTAGATGACAATAAATAACTTTAAAGAAAAAAAAAATGTTTGAAAAATGAATAACATCCTGGCAGAAAAAAGCCAGTGCCTTTTCACAACACAATGCAAAATATAAATATATATATATAAATATATAATATATATATATATATATATATATATATATATATATATATATATATATATATATATATATATATATATATATATATGTGACCCTGGACCACAAAACCAGTCATAAGGGTCAATTTTTCTGAAACTGAGATTTATACCTAATTTGAAAGCTGTATAAATACGCTTTCCATTGCTGTAGGATAGTACAATATTTGGCCGAGATACAACTATGTGAAAATCTGGAATCTGAGGGTGAGAAAATTGCCTTTAAAGTTCTTAGCAATGCACATTACTAATCAAAAATTACGTTTTGATATATTTACAGTAGGAAATTGACAAAAATATCTTCATGGAACATGATCTTTTTTGACATAAAAGAAAAATCGATAATTTTGACCCATACAATGTATTTTTGGTTATTGCTTCAAATATAAGACTGGTTTTGTGGTCCAGGGTCACAAATACATTCATATTAGCATGGCACATTGAGCTTATTTGTACAAACTTTCCTAGAGTGCCAGGCTCCGAAATGTTTTGTAATTTCGGAGCTTGATTTAGGCTCATTTGTCTATTAAATAGAAAAGGCGAGGAAATTCCTTGAAAAAACGAGCTAAAGGCACAGCCGCATTTACCATTGTTTTGAGATTTTTTGCAAGTGAAATGCAGTCATTTTAATAGGAACAGGACTTCTGTGAGAGTGGTGCTTAATGCACTGCCACACTGTTGACAAAAGACAATTTGCACCCAAAATTGTGCTGAAATTGCACTAATGTGACCTCATCTTTGAGCCATATAGGTTTGGAACAATGTGAGGGGAGGAATTATGTTTTTCCTTTAGATCTGTGGAATAATCCTACTTTTGGTTTCTCCAGGAAACAGACAAGCTAGAAGAGGACAAAGCCGCCCTCCAGGCTGAAATCGAGAACCTCCTGAAGGAAAAGGAGAGGCTTGAGTATGTTCTGGCCACTCATAAACCTCTTTGCCAGCTGCCCGAAGAGCTGGACTGCCTGTTTCCAGAGTCTCCCCAGCCTCTTCCAAATCCCGAAACGGCCAGCAAACTCCCCGAGGACGGCCCGCAAGACGCCGCTTCCCTGCAGGACTTAGAGATCCCCATGGTTCCGTCCAGCGCCATTTCTGGGAACTCCAACATCCTGCTGTGCTCCAGCGCAGAGGTCAGCTTGTGCGACCTCGAGCCCTCTCTGGACATCAAGGACGAGCTCCTCGCCGCCGTCGACGAGGACCGGGTCTCGGCGGAAACGGCCCGCTCCGTGCCCGACATCGACCTGACCGGCTCGCTGGGCATCACGGACTGGGAAACCCTCTACAAGTCTGTGGCCAACGATCTAGAACCTTTGAGCACCCCGGTGGTGAGCACATCCACACCTACCTGCAGCAACTACCTGTCCGTATTTACCTTCGCCTGCCCAGAGCTGGACTCCCTGGCCGAGGGACTGGACGGTTGCAAAGGTGGCGTGACCAAAGCAGAATCTAGCGTCGATATCCTCAACTCTCCCACGCTTCTCGCCTTATAAATGCAAGCGTAGATGATGTAACGTCACGATATTGTTCTTAATATCTACCGGATATCGCCGTGTTCTGATGTCCAGATATCCAGATGTGTGATGTTGGTGTGAAGCCAGCTGTTCTATGGCTGCATCCATGTCATGTGTGCGGGACGGGGGTTTACTTTCTTCCAGGGACATTTGATGTAGCCCAAATACAGGAGCATGGATAATTAATTATCTTACGAGCAGATATGAACTATGTTCTGGTTTGAAAAGCATGCACGAGAAATCACGAGAATATATCTATATATAAATATATATATAACATATATAGTATATATATATATGTATCAGTTCCATATTTGTTTGATCTGGTGCTAAGTTCTGTGGACTTGACTGCGGTTTTGTGTTCGTTTTCTATGGCAATAGATTATCGACTCGTGTTGTGCTTTAATATACAGTCATCGGAGTTATCGCATACCTCAGTGTCATCATTCGACTGTGTTTTCACATTGTTCTTAAATGTTTAGAGTTTTCCATGAAAACATCCAGTGCTATATCGATGGAGATGTATTTTATGATAATTTATTTTTCTACATTTTAAATTTGACTTCTTTGTCAAATGAAAAGAACGAAATGAGCATTGATTGCTGAATAAATATTCACGATATACAGTCATGGACTGTTGTTCTTGTGTCCTTTGTTTCGAAATAAATCATGGCTAGAAAATAGAACTCAATTATTGACATGCTAGACCAAAATGTTCAGCTGGAGACCGTGGGATTACATTACTGCAGTGCTTGTTTATTTGATATTATTTTCAGCATTATCTAACTAATATAGCCACAGCTGGAAATCATCAATCATTTTTTAAATACAGTGTTGTTGTTGTTTTTTTGAATCGTAAGTGACAGATAGCAATACACACCAGAGGCAACTGGCTTCCAAAGGAAATCACTCTGTCTTACTGATAGAATGAAAGAGAAGTCTAAAAAAAACCTAAAAGTGAGTACTGTGGTAAGATATGTGATCATAAGATGTGCATGTGGACATTTAAATGTTATAGGATATCATAGGTCAATTTAAATGAGTCATTTAAGCTCAATGTTTTGTGACCTCTAACCTTTCAAAGTGCTCAACTCTAAAATGCAATGTTTTGTAGAACTGAAGCTACAAACAACAAACACTTTAACATTTTCAGCTTAAAAGGGTACACAGCTTTTGTGTTTTGTACACTGGTAACATACACTTTCCGGGTGTTGACTGGTGCCTGCAAAAAATTGTTATCATATATTTGTACAAATTTTAATATAGATATACTGCAGTGCAAAAATAATATACAGAACAAATAGTCATATTACTAAAATAATATGTTATGTAACACAAACAAAAATTTGTTTCACTTAATTTATTTTATTTATTTTTTGTAATGGTTCTTCTGTAATTCTGTGCTACTAATTATTGTACTATTAATTTTCACACAGCATCAATGTTTTAGTAAATATTGAGGTAGGTACATTTTTGCACTTCTGTCATCAACCATGAAACACTTAGAGGATAGAAGATATTTTGCTTTTGGAATGATAGGAACATTTTAGGAGTTACTATAACATTCTGGGAATATTCTAGTACTTTCTGGAACATTCCAAAATATTGTGGGACTAGTCATGAAGGACAAAAACCATGCAACAGACACTTCTGAAGTTTTAGACAACTCACTTTTTCTAACTGTTTGTTAAACTGTTGTTGTTAGCTCAGTATCATTTTTATACATGAGTAATAAGCTTGTATAAGTCGTCAGCATATTTTTTTAGTGTCCATGAGCACTGTTAATGACACAAATTTCATATTTAGCATGCAGACAAACTTTATAAAGACACATTAAAATAAAAGCAAAACTTTTATAAAAATGTTTTTCATGGTGTAATAATTCAGTGAATTCTTGGATTGCAGGTTTTTCTGAACTGGTGTCTGGTTATATGAGAATGTATTATTTATAATACTAAATAATTGTGTCTTTATTTGGAAATACAATACTGTGTATTATCTTAAAAGAGACAACAAATTCTCTTTTTATTTTAAATGTGCAGCAGTGTATTTTATCATGCAACTTGATAAACAGATTGGCAATATTATTTAGGGAAATATACAATTTAAATATATTTTCAATGGTCTATAAGCATTTCACAGATTTCCTCTGATTCTATTAAACTATTGTCAGAGCACCACAATGCACAAATGAACTGGTTCTGTGCATGTATACGTCACATGTTCAGTTATTCAGCCGTTTAAACTGGAAACTAGAAAAAGATTAGACTTTCAAGACTTCTTATCCATCACCTCTAGTGGATAACATGAGTCTTTCAGCATCTGTCAGATGAAATGACTGATAGTTTAGAGTTTACTGTCAGCACCCTAAGCATCAGAAATCTATGAAACTAAACATCTTTCCTTCCACATGTTCTCCATACATACTAAGATTTGAGAAATTTGTATTTTTTTGCACAGAAGATTCCATTCAGATTGACATCATTAGCAAATGAAATTTGACTGGCTGGCTATTTATATTAGAGAATATGTTATGACGTCCCCCAGAGAAGATGCAGTCCGATTTCCAACTATTTTTCAATGCAGCTGTTTTCTGTGAATGTGCAAGACTTCCGGTTCATTAATAAAAAGAATAACAAAGTGCAGTAAACAGTAAAACTGTTTGCATAATTAAGACAGTACATTAAAACAATATGGTAAGACACACCAGTTTGCATAATCAAGCAGCAAAATGAGCTGTTTTATTCAGCTAAAAATAACTAGAAGCAAATGAGACTGGAAGCCTTGCACATAAAATTTACAAATGGCCACGCCCGCTCTTACAGGAAAAAATACGGTGGATAACCCAATCATATGGTTACTGCATTATTAACGATTTTCGGTTGTGCAATTTTGACGTGACTTGCTGTGCATCCTCAGAAAGTCCTGTGGTCTATATGCTCAAGTTTTGTTAAGTATGGACATTGATTTAAGAAGGAAAATCAGCAATGCCAGAAATGAATGCATTAATTTGCTTATATCTTCAGCACGTTTGGAGAAGTCTTTTGATTCTTTTGTGTATTTCTTGCCAGCACCATCCCTGACTGCTGTGTACAAAATATGGTGAAGCTAATATAGGAGTGAGGTTACAGTAGGTGTATCCTATGCAGAAGTGGGGAAAAAAAAGCATGTATAAATTTGTTCCCTTCACATCCGTTACAATAATCTTATTTCCACTGCAATTTAAACAAATTATGCATTTCAGATATTTCAACAGAACATCTTATTTTATTAATCTTTATTATGAATTTCTTAATTTACCAGTTTGCATAAACTGTGTGTCAGTGTCCTACTCACTCAAAATATGGTATGCACCATCTTGAGATACTCCTGACAAGAAGTTTTCAAAGGAATTCAAATACATTTAATCATTTTACAGACATGGACTGCAGACCATAATAAATAAATGTCTCTTTTCTGTAAATGTCCAAACTTTACAAATCATGGTACACATGGACAACAAGACATTAATATCCAAAATATCATGAATTTCTGATTGTTAGAGGGGATTACAAAGATTTCTAAATGACCATTTATATTCGTGTGTATGACAGAGGACGGCTGTAAAACTAAGAAATCCTTTTCTCATTAGTCTCATTTTCTATGTCGAAATTAATTTCTACAGCAATGGTGCACTTCTCCTAGCTATCTCCCGAGTTTAACATACATAGTTTGCAAAGAAATCTGTGATTGCCAACATACTTACGGACCATTAAATGGTACCTTGGTTTCATATATAGTCTGACTTTGTAACTGGTTTCAATTTTGTATTTATAATTTTGTGTCTGTGTTTGATTATCACATACTCATATGGTGCATTAAGGTTTATAGCAGGTGTTAACAGGATTAACAACTACAAATGTGTCACACACACCATGTGCATGTGATTACTCTTCATCCGACTGCTGATGTTAAAAAAAAACAGTGTGAGTGACTCTTCACACTTCACATTATATATGTCACATAAAGCATCAAAAACTACCATGGTACAAGTATTCCAGTACCATGCTGCTGTATTTTTATTTATTTATTTATTTATTTTTGTCAGGGGTATTAAACAAAATCTTGCTTCATTACACGAATGCAGCTTCTTAAAACCCCTACAAAACATTTCAAACTTCAAGGTCATTGGTCTACTCCTCTGGAAGTTTCCTCACTCTTTGTGCACCTCTTCATGGTGAAATCAAGTGAACTGAGATATCTCTTAAGATTTCTGACCTCCACTGATTTCCAGCTCATGAGCTGGAGGATGGAGGAGCGAGAAAAAATGAGAACGCAACAATTTGAGTATTGAGAAGCACACTCTGTGTTCAGTTTTGTTAATTGTGGGCATTGCATTGAGCAGAGGTTAGTTGATCAAAATGGGCAATGCTTTGATAAAGCAAAATTATTTTGTGAACTGTTTGTCATGAGGGTCTTGGGCTGATGTGTGCTGAGTTTTATGCAAATCAAAAAAAACAAAACAAAACAAAAAAAAAAAACAAGTAAAACTATTAAATGGATACTTATATATATTTAATCCAATTTAATACATTAATATATTTAGTCTCTGTGTATAGCGCCAGTATACAGAGACTGATTATGGATTAAATATACAGTATCTCACGAAAGTGAGTACACCCCTCACATTTCAGCAAACATTTTAGTATATCTTCTAAAGGGACAATACTATAGAAATGAAACTTGAATATATTTTAGAGTAGTCAATGCGCAGCTTGTATAGCAGTGTATATTTACTGTCCCCTAAAAATAACTCAACATACAGCCATTATTGTCAAAACAAATGACCAAATCCTCTATAATGACATCATGGTGCTGCTGGATGTTAGACACATGGTGCTTCTCCATCTTCTGCTTGAGGATGCCCCATAGGTACTCAATAGGGTTCAGGTCAGATCACCTTCACCTGCAGCTTCCTCAGCAAGGCAATTGTCATCTTGGTGGTGTGTCTGGGGTCATTATCATGTTGGAAAACTGTCGTTCGGCCCAGTTTCTGAAGGGAAGGCATCATGTGCTCCTTCAGAAATGTACAGTACATAATGGAATCCATGTTTCCCTCAATGAACCGCAGCTCCCCAGTACCAGCAGCACTCATGCAGCCCCAGACCATGATGCTACCACCACCATGCTTGACTGTAGGAGAGACACAAGTTTCTTGGTACTCCTCACCAGGGCATCACCACACATGCTGGACACCATCTGAGCCAAACAAGTTTATCTTAGTCTCATCAGACCATAGGACATGGTTCCAGTAATTCATGCTCTTGGACAGGTCAGGTTGTCTTCAGCAAACTGTTTGCAGGCTTTCTTGTAAGTCAGCTTCAGAAGAGGCTTCCTTCTCCGATGACGCCGAAGCAAACCAACTTGTTTCAGTGTGCAGCGTATGGTCTGAGCACTGACAAGCGGACCTTATACTTCTGTAACCTTTTGAAGCAATGCTGGCAGCACTCATGCATCTGCCAGGTTCTGCACCTGACGCACATAACGAGCACTCAGCTTCGTTGATCGACCCTTGCGAGGCCTATTCCGAATGGAACCCATCTTGGAAAACCTTTGTCTCACCCTGGCCACAGTACTGTAACTTAGTTTCAGGTGGTTACTGAACCTCTTATAGTCTAGGCCATCTTTGTGGAGTAACAATTCTAATTCTCAGATCTTCAGAGTTCTTTTCCATGAGGTGCCTTGTTGAACATCCAGTGGTCATTGTGAGAGAATTGTATTCAAAGCACCAAATTTTAACTGCTCTATTACAAGATACACAAATTTGCATGGTCCTGTCAAGCAGACAATATGATCACGATGAATAGGACATGTGGCTTTGCATGGTTAAATGACATAGTGCTGTTATCACTTAGGGCGGGGGTGCTCAACCCTGGTCCTGGAGATCGACTTTCCTGCAGAGTTCAGCTTAAACCCTGACCAAACACACCTGAACCAGCTAATTAGGATCTCAAGGAGCACTTGATAATTACAGACAGGTGTGTTTGATTAGTGTTGGAACTAAACTCTGCAGGAAAGTCGATCTCCAGGGACAGGGTTGGGCACCCCTGACTTAGGGTGTACTCACTTTTGTTGCCAGCTATTTTGACAATAATGTCTGTATGTTATTTGAGTTATTTTCAGGGGACAGTAAATATACACTGCTATATAAGCTGCACATTTTCATTTCTATTCTACACTTTCATTTCTATAGTATTGCTCCTTAAGAAGATATACTAAAAACATTGCTGAAGTGTGAGGAGTGTACTCACTTTTGTGAGATACTGTATATAAATGCCCATAAATGTTAGATTTGGGAGATCTGCACTGTGCAACTTTAGATCCGTGAAAATTTTTCATTGTTATTCTGTGATTTTGTGTTCACCTCTATTACTTTGCTCCACTTATGGTCATAAATATGGCAGAAGAGTGAAAAAACCATGAGATGCCCATGTTTTTGGACATATAGTGCCATGGTATTTTATGAAGAGAAACCAATGTGGTACAAAGCGTTGCTAGTCTCATTATTTTTTTTTTTTTTTTTACAGTGAAATACCGCTGTACCACTGTAGAACATTAGGCCACTGCTAAATGCTTGTCTGACGGTGGAGACTGCAATATACCGACCTGAGAAAATAGTTTCCGTGATGAAAATATTTCAGCAATCATGTCCTGTGTGTTTTCTATCAGCTGTTTAGCCTGTTACTAGCGATGCCAGAGCGCAAATGAATCACTCTTTTGATCTAATCGGTCAAGCGGGTTCATTCGGACAGTTCAGCGGTGTCTAACAGGATCCACTGTGAGTCAGAAATCATTGTAGTAAACAGAACTTGCAAATATAAGCAGCTCTTTTTTCGCCCGCGCAGCTTATTGTGCATTGCAGGTAAATGCAATTTTTATTCACGTATCCACATCAAGAGTATCAAAATATGGGGACACTTTTTGACAGGGTACCGATGAAAGGCTAGGAAGGCTCCTGGTACATATCAGTCCCTACCAGCGCAGTGCTGTTGAAAGAACTTCTGCTAGGCAGTCGAGAGCACGTAAAGCTCTGACGGTGAACGGAATGTTTGTTTTCTGGTTTCTAAGGGGTGGAGCGAGTCTGCTCCTCACTTCTCCACTTCTCCATGTGTGTTTTCCCTGCAGTTCATTTCTCATCCTCCCTGCTGACGTCTGACTTCCGCATTCCTCGCTCTTCCCGATCAGGGATCAGCGCTCGAGACTCGAGCTGATGCAACGATTCCCGCTCTTCAAGATCTACTCGCGACCTCCAGCTGACGTCACAAAGGGACTCCATTCGCTCACCTCGAGACCAAAGTCAGGTAAGAGCGCAACTTTGACAACTTTTGCACGGCTTCGAGTCCGGCCGCTGCATTTCTCCGTGGCTGTGTCTCAAAGCGCGGAGAGCCGCCTAGGCAGAGCGCGTTTTTGCGCATCTCGGGCGCGCAGCAGCATTTTTGGGCATCGTGCGCGCGTTCCGATTGAGCCGAGCTGCTGCGCGTCCGAGATGCGCAAAAATGCTTTGTATGTAGGGGACTCGCTAGGTTTTGAGACACAGCCCGAGCGTCTGCAAGCACAAAATGGTACATCGCAAAATAAGTAACGTATTTGAATAACAGCAGTGCATTCTGTTGCTGTAGCTGCATACAGTGACTGCAACTTAAATACCTCTTCATTTCCAGATTTGAACGCGTTTTCCTCGGCCATGTCCATCTCTAGTCGTAGCCTACATATGGAATGTTCACTTCCTAATATACCGCCTTAATGATGATGATGGGACAGATAGACTCAGCACGGCTGTAAGCTGAAGTTTATGTTACATAAGAGAAACTTCCGCTTTGAGATCATAGAGTCACTGTAGGGCGTGGTGCATATGCACATTCATATTTTCATTATCTTTACATTATTGTTTCACTAGCCTATATTGTCCGTAAATACTGTGGACAAGAACTTTTTAATATTCAAAGTAACACACAAAAGTGTGAGACCACTAGTAAAATGCTATTTGGCATTGTTTTAGTTTAATGAATGAATGAATGAATACAAACAGTTTGAGTGTAATGTTACATTTGAATTTGAGAATGTGTCAGTTCAGTTTTGCTTTAATGAAGGCTGCACTGAAACTGACTTGAACTAAACAATATGATTATGCTCTTCAGCATTGTTTGAGATGATTCGGAAAGCATCTTGAACTTCAAGGAAAGCACAATTTTAAACAGGCTAAATACAGGGAAAATAGTTCATATCATCAACTTTGTGTATATTTTAATATCTGTGGCCTCTATTTGCATTTTATATCAATTTAAGGGCCCGGTGTGATGCTTTCCCCTTGAATGCACTGAGCATGTCCAGATTTACAGTACGCAGTTGGATATCCGTCATCCGAATGTGATATTGGTGTCTTTGCCTCAGTCTATATAAAACATGATCTCCAACTTGAGTGCTGCTAACATTTACAACAAAGTTAAATGAACTGTGGTGCTCTTTGCAGATAAACAATGCCCAGCAAGCATTTTCAGTTGTTCAGAAAAGGGTTTCAGTTCCACTCAAAAAGAAGTGGGCGATCAAATCTGGAAGCAATGTGTGAAACTGCTTCTCATTGCATAACAGTGCTATTATAACTGCATGCATAATGTACCGAAATGACACTGACCTTTACGGCGCTGACGAACGTAGGAATGTTGATTATGACACACACGGCTCTGCGCTGTGATCTGATCAACAGCAACTCCACACAGATATATGTCACTGTGAACAAACTGCAGGGAGACTGGCCTTTTGAGTGCACTATGATGCTGTCAGGCGTATAAACACAAACTCTCTCTCATCAGCAAATGGTTTTGGGATTTCTGAGCTGGTTTTGGGGAGAAACGTTCAGATTCTGTGGAACAGATTTCAGTTGTAAATCTTTGACTGTTCTTGAGCATTGTACCGTAGCAGCATTGAACTGGTAGCATTATTGTGCTTGAATTCTGCTGTGAAATGCATCGATACTATTCTGTGACCATTCAGGAGAGTGCAGTTAGAGTTTAATCATGCCATGTTTTGACAGAAGCATCCTGCAGAGTGACACGCTATACTTCTAATTAAACTAATTTACACAAAATTAATTTACGGAACAGAATCACGTATCTGAATTGTATTTTTGTTATATTTCAGTGTTTAAGGATATATTTAAACACAGTATGATGTATTTCTTTAAAAACAATTTAAACTTCATTTGATGATTGGAAACGGTTGGCTAAGTGTGAGTTTCGAAATTTCAGTCACTTTTATAATTAGAAACAGTGGGAAAATTACTCAGATTTTATGTCTCAAAAAAGCTTCGGTTGCACTTTAAAATGCAGGACTAAATGAACCTCGTGAATGGCTGATTTGATGCTGTACAGGGGCAAAAGCCACTCTTCTCTCATTATGCACGTGAGAGATTGAACTTACAGTCAATTCCAATAAGACGTTAGTATGTTGTTATGCTAAAAATATGATACTCCAGTAAGCATGCAAATGCACAGCACACACAGACCTTGAGTAGAATAGGCTTTAAATTACATTGAACCATTTTAGCAACACTTGTCATAACATTTGAATTAAATTGATTAAATGCATGCATTTCAATGCATAACTCTTTTATTTATAGTCAGAGCTTGCTTGTGTTGAATTTAACCCATGACAATAGATTGATTATTGTACCATATTATATTTGGACAAACAACATGATCCCATCTGTGGCATGTTGCCTCATTTCTTTAGTGTGTTACACAGCATTCCTCCCTGGATCTTTGCAGAACTGCCGTCCACAATAATGGGGCGATCGATCAATTACAGCGACACATTATCTGTGATAATGGAGCAAAGTATTAATTTAAGACGTGTTAACGGTCACAGCGGAGAGAGCGTTAGCGAGCGCGGCGCTCTCAGGCTCTCAAGTGCAGCTCTCTATAGGACTTTCCAGTGAAAATCTAAACAAAGAGAACAGTGTTGTATTCTGTTTATTTTTCCAAATCCTTCATGCTGTCATTCCCTCAATACATACTTGTCTTGACTGGTTCATATGAAGTTTTATTTGGAAGTGTGCTAAAAGTTTCAAAGATGGTGAATTTTATGGTGGAAATCGTTTTTCCATTGGGGCTTTTAGTGAGATGGCTTGTGTTGATTGAGTGTGTGTGTAGACAGAAAGGCGGCACACCTCACACACGGTCATGAAACACCCTTCATCACGTGCTCCTGATTTATATATGGCAGAAATAAAGACTGAAATTATGCATCAGAGGGGTTTGCGTTAGTTGTGTCTGTATAGAATATAAGCATACTACATACTGAATACTGCACAGTGTGCACTTCGTACAGATCACTATATTTTAATAGCAGCAGCATCCAATGCTGCATGTTGCAAACAGTACTGTGCTACAACTGGCAGCTTGATCACTGGCAAATACAAATAGACTCTTTCCAAATTAGTGAACTAGATTTGTACAATTTTTAAAGAAGATGTGACTAAGGCGTATAAAAAAAGTGTTGTTTTTTTCTGGGTTGTATTTCAGTCTGATATTTTGTAGTAATGCACTTAAATGATTAATATTAGTTCTTTTACTAAAACCAAAACTAAAATTTTCATTTAGCCAAAAAATGAATCCTAGAGTTTATTTAACAATCCATTATTTCAGCAAATTTTTAATAATCAACACACAGAAAACAGTTGTAAGTTGTGTTTATAAAAAAAGGAGAACAAAAATGAAAAAAAAGAAAGAAAAGTTTTCATGTCAACTTTTTAATGATATAGCCTAATTATGTTTCTACTCCAATTCATTGGTGAATTTTAAACTCATATAAACTGTGACTGCATATAAAAACCTGTTTTAATGACAGATGTTTAAACATTGGCCTGTGCATTAAATACTGAAGACAACATGTAAAAACATAATGAATTTGCAGTGCCCCTCAGGATAGTTTTTTTCTAGGTGACAGCTGAGTTAATTGGACATTGAATGTCTTTCCTGAGGTAAATGTAACATTACATGACATTGTTTAATTACACGTTGTTTCACTGATGTCTTTCTGCAGTTGAAATGCTGATGGAAATGATTACATTAACGTGATACATTTCAGTAAGTTGTTCTGTTTCTTTGAACACCTTCTGATGCTGATTCAAGTTTGTTTCACTTAACTTGTAAAGAGGAAAATATGATGTCATTTGAACTCAGGCACTACAGTGATTGTTACGACACAAAGAGTGTCAAAACCACATTTATTGTTTGTATTTCAAGATAAAATTGACAGAATTTGAAAGCTGAGAGGTTGCATTAAAAACAAAAGTAACAAAGCACAAAGCTTATATTATTTTTGGATGACGTGCTACAAATAATGTTTAGTAACGTTTCCTAGGTTAAAAAAAAAAAAAAGTGCAATTCCATAATGTACTCAAAGTGCTCTATTTTTCACTCACTAATGTTGTTCTTAATATATTTGAAAATTATAAATATAAAATTATTCTTTAGTACGTTTAAGATAATCATAAGAACATTGTAATCACAAGTACACTTGAACCCATCTTCCATACACTAGTTCACTTAAGTGGCAACTAAATCCATTTTTGAGCAAATTTTATTTCATGTTCATGGTGTCCCAAAATAGCACATTTGAGTACGCTTAGATGTTCTTGATTCTTGATCTTAGAAAGTACTAAAGAATCATTTTTATTATATTAAGTACAAAATTAGTGCGTGAAAAGAGAGCACTTTAAGTTTATTATGGAAGTGCACTTTTTTTTCGCCTGGGTTTAACTGAGCATTAACTGAAAACAGTGCGGACTAAAAGATCTAGGTTCATCGAAATGAAAATCAATTAAACATGAGAAGTCAAAATAGAAAATCCATCCTAGCATCCACACAGCTGGCATGTTCACCTGTTATAGTTTATCCATGTCGTGTAAATAAAATAAACCATGACAACATCAGAACACACCTTTGAATAAGCGCTGCACTGTTTCTGCCAAAGATTGCACAGTCCAACACTGTTTCAACTGAAACCAAAAATACATTTTCATCCGAGTATTATTGGTTGCTGTAATTTGGTGCTAGATATGACTCCGTCCCTTCTTAAATGAAACATTTTCACTCATTTAATCATCCGCCTGGCAGAAGTCTCTTAGAAGAGTAAAAGCACGGTTCTTCCTAACAAGCCGCATAATTTAAGGTATCAATCCATGACAGAAATTATGCATGATGTTAGTAGCCTGCTTAGGGTCATGGATCTGTTTAGATGACTAACTCTCGGTATGAGCAATGATAGCTTGCCTTAGCAAAGACTAATTAAACTTCCTCTGAGTCATAACGGTTGTGAGTGCCATGCAGCGGTTCACATATGGCAATGATTTCTTGTGTCATCGTGAGGCGTTTCTTCGAGAAGAGCGTTCATGTAGTCGGTCACTTTCTGCAGTTCATCTGTCGGTGAGGATGCGTGACTCGAACAGGCTGTGAGAATGTTCTCTCGAGCACATTGTTTTCTGAAACACTGCGTCTGAAAGGTTTTGATTTGAGGAGGACTTATGTAGGCCGATGACATTGTCCTGTTGCTCTGTGGCCACATTCCTCTCGGCTGACACGGAGAACAGTACGCACATTTGGATGGAGGAAACATTGGTAGCGGGCGGATCTTGGCTGACGCGCTCAGTTCTTCAATCCACGGCTTAAAGCAGAATGTGTCTGGGTCTAGTTTTGTGCCTCTCATAAAAAAGGGGAAAAGAGCAGCTTCTCTTGCCAAGCGTCTGTAAGTGCTGGTATGCCATACATTTGTCAGATGTGGAGAGAGATTTTGGATATCTTACTGCATGTGCAGAATAGGCAGTGCATGGGCTTATTATGGGCTTATTGGTTAGTTCTTTATTATTGTCTGATTAAGTCTATATGACGGATTCCAGTGGCAGATGCATCTCTGAGCATCTGGACAAAACCTGCTGCTGATTTGTTGGTATTTCAGCACAGGTGGTGTTGCGAGGGAGACTTTGATTTTAGCGAAGTTGTTGAGTCACAGCTTTAGAATGCTGTAAAATATAATCTACTTTGGATTGCTTTTCTTTTGAAGTATTTGAGATGATGTGTACCAGTTTTTCAATGATAAAATACTTTCTATAACCCTGGTTTGAAGCATTTTCACAGGTACTATAATGAAGTCATTGGTAGTTTGACTTTTTGTGTACTTTGTGACACCAAAGTGACTCCAAAGTGACACCAAAGCGGATCAGTGAACAATCAGAGGTGTCTCTCAGGAACGATATAGCAGATAAGATGTATATGCAGTGGATAACTGAATAAAGTATTTCTGGAATAGAGGTTGCTTTCCAGGCCTACACCCTCTTCTGTTCCTCCCTGGTGGAATGAACTTCCAGCCTCTACCTGAACTGCTGAAACCACCACAACTTCCAGGAATTAGCTGAAGGCACACCTTTTCCACCAGCATTTAATCAACTCTAATCCAGTGCACTTGCCTCTTGTTCTTCTTGTTTCCTAATCTAGCTTTCTTATAAACATGGTATTGTATATTGCGACTGTTGTTGGCTCTGTGACAGATTGCTCTTCTATTGTAAGTTGCTTTGGATGAAAGCATCAGCTAAATACATAAATGCAAATTTAATGTAAATTCATTTATGTGAATCATTTCAAACTGTTTGAATGAACCGATTCAAATCTCTGATTCATTTGCATCATCGTTCGGAAACGCAGTGGCATATTTGAAATATTCAAATGTTTTAGTATACTGGAAAATATTGCTGTTTGTATGCATTGTGATAGGTTATATGAACAAAAATTTTCATTCTTTGTTAATTTAGTGAAACAGTGCTGAAAACATGCCATGTATTGGGCCACAGTGACTGTGTGGCTGAAATGCTGCTTTCTCTGATTAAAAAGAAATCACCATTTTAAAATATTTCAGAGCAAATGCAAAAATGTTGAGATATATGCAGAATTTAATCTAAAATATTAGGATTTTTTTTTTTTTAGTTATTTGGTGTATAATCAAACTCTAGCTTCAGTCAGAATACTTCCAAATTATGATTGAAATTTAATTAATTCAAATGGCTCTGCTCTTCTCCCCAGCTGCGGTCACGGGCGTTTGTGACATGATGCCGGGACAAATACCGGACCCCTCAGTGACGGCGGGCTCACTGCCCAGTCTGGGGCCTCTAGCGGGCATTTCTGCCACCACACTGACTGAACACCTGAAATACGCTGACCTCTGCAACCTTGGTGCCATGCTGTCCCCTTTACATCTACTGGGAAAGCTGGGCAAGCGGCCGCTCCCTATTAAAGCCGAGGTGAGCATCTTTCATCCTTTAAATTGGGAAGCAAATTTAGAGGCATCTTTAGGAAAAAAGCACTCTTGTATTATTTGCACATTTGCACTTGTGTTTTAATGCACAGTGCACATCAGTGTGAGCCAGTATGTGAGGCCTGTGTCATATATGCATCTAAATGATTAATCTGCAGGAAACCAGAACCTGATAGCGGAGCTGTAAACTGATTGAATCATCTGGGTTCAGCCAGGTTTATGAAATGGACAGTGCAGTTTGTGTGCATTATTGTTCACTCCATTATTTGATGTCGCTTTTCACATGTCTGCAGTACATGCACTGTAAAAAAATGATTTTTTCAAAGTTGTGAATAAAAGATTATTGCAGTACATTTTGTAAGAGTATACGGTTTCAGTGTTTCTGCTTCAAAAGTTCATCTTTAGGTGTTATTTGCTGTTTCTTTGGGGAATCAACTAGAAATTTCTGAATGAAGTTTCAAAGTAAATCTTACATCATATTTTTAGTATGCACATCTGGCACAATACTGTGCATACTTATCAAACTGCAGTGTCTCCATCTAGTGGAGAGAAAGTGACTGTTCAAACAAAAGAAAAAAAAAAAACCAAAAAAAAAGCATAAATGAAACTTTAAAGCAAGTAAATTCGCTGTTATTTGGCCCAACCATATCAAGAAACAGAACAGAAAACAAACAAACAAACAAACAAAACTCCACAAGTGGCCTTATTGATAATATATAGACTGGACTATATATTAAATATTTTAAATGCATAAAATACTGCAGCACCAGAACAAGCAGTTCAAATGTTTTTGTACTGTTAAGCTAATAATATAAATATGCAGTTACATTTCATATTCATCTAAATTATAATTATATATTTTATACTGAATCATTTATTTTTAAGTTACTACATTCCCTGCCTTTTCATTTAGCTGCATTTTGACTGAGAACAGCAACAGGTTCTAGTTTGAGAGAACAGTTGAGAAAACAGTGCAGGAACAGCATTCATTCCAGCTAATTGGCTGTTACCGTTATACAAATTAAAGGGTTACTCCACCCGAAAATGAAAATTTTGTCATTAATCACTTTATTCAACAATTCGTCTCCCTCGCGTCACCGTAGCGCCATTTTGGAGAGTATCCACTGAACGCAAACAGTGCACGCTGCTCTGTGTCAGCTGCGTTACGTGGATACGCTGTTTTCGTTCGAATCAAAGCGTAAATAAACGTAGAAAACGTTTGTGTCAGTGTTGTCAAGTCTGCGGTTTTCCTGCGGAATTTGGCTACTTTAACACTGTTGCCACGGGTTGTTTATTTATGTCCGCGGATTGAAGCGACCTCAATAACGTTATATTTAGCCCTTGGAATCCGAACTGTACAAGGGGAACCCCACCAAAAAAGCTACCTTTGGGCTAGTTTTGAGTAGCAATTGAGCAGGTTTTGTTGTGAAAACCTGGCAACCCTGGTTTGCGTCCAGCGGATACTACACTCACTGTGTTCTAAACTGCCGTCAGGCAGTGAAGCCACCGGAAGTGTTCGATCCGCCATCTTACTATTCCCTATCGACACAGAGCACCATTGACTCACAGCTAACCCGCTGACCTAAAATCACCCGATTTTAAGCGTAACGGTCACACAGGACTAGTTTTTATGATATGTGTACGTAAATTAATTTTTACTTAAAATCTTATCTGCAGTATTTATCGTCTTTTCGAGCAGGATAAGCGACGTTTTGAAATCGTTCAGGTGGGTGTGTCAGCAGCGCACTTGCCGACACAGTTCTGATCTAACACAAAATATATTTCTTAATGTGAGGAATTATGCAGGAAATAGTAATCATGAACATATATCTGGAATTAGTATCTGAAATTGATTCGAATATACAATAAATAATACAATACAATAGGGCTGTCAAACGATTAATCGCGATTAATCGCATACAAAATAAAAGTTTGAGTTTTTTATAATATATGTGTGTACTGTGTGTTATTATTATGTATATATAAATACAAACACATTCATGTATATATTTAAGAAATATTTACAAGTATATGTATTTATTATATTTTTTATATAATTTCTATTATATATAAATAACAATATTTTGCACATAAATAGCATATTTCTCTACATTAATTTGTGTGTATTTATATATGCATAATAATTACACACAGTACACACACATTTATTAGGCAAACTCAAACTTTTATTTTGTACGATTAATCGTTTGACAGCCCTACAATACAAGCCTGTTATATTGTTCTATGTTGTATTGAAATTCAATTCTTGGAAATAAAGCTTGATGTCTTTAAATCCGTACCAGATGTAATTAGTCAGCGTTATTTCTCCAAGTTAAGATGCGCATATTTTAATGTCCCTAAGTGAGCAACATCTATTTCAAACTCATAAAGATCGTGCAAATTCTATTATATTAAGTGCCTTAAATTACGTTTATCTGACTATAACAGTACCTGATTTCACTCAATTTCGTCAATGAAAATAGTCTGAAACAAAGTCACAACTCTATTCAACATCTCTATTCAAACACAGATGTGTTCCGTTTATGAATGAACGGTAATTGATTCAATTACCCATTTGTAAAGAGAGTCGCTTCAATCCTGAATAAATGATTCAGTGATAAAATCAGTGACAGTTTTAGTTTAATTTTTAAAGTTTCATTTTCATTTGATCTTTTTAGTTATTTAAATCATTTGATATTTCCTATATTTAAAATGTTGTGTTTAACATTTTTGCATTATTAACGTTTATTATTAACATTTATCTCAACATGAATGTTATGTAGGCTGAATTAAACGTTTAAATCATTACCTGCTTCAAAATGATGTTAACGAAATCATTGTTGAAACATGCATTTAGCCTGTAACGTTACGAATAAAAACACTGTAACAAAACAGCATAAACAAATAACTTACAAGGCAAATTATATCTATACAAAGCATGCATCTTTAAGTTTTCAGAATGAGCATTTTGTCATTTGTAAACATGGATGATTCATATGATGTTCGCTGCTGTAATGTATATTAACCTGACTTTTTAATAAGCAAAGGGAATTCCCAACATTAAACAATAACCGTTTAGGACGTTTGCGTTGTGAGAATGTACAGTGAGACGTCAGATATGAAAACGCTGACTTGTTAGGTGATGTTTCATCATTAAAGTCGTATTATTTCCTATTCATTTAATAGAATGTTTGCGAATACTAGGGAATAGCAATATGGCAGCGCAGTGGCTTTACTTCTATTACGTCATGAGCTATCCAGTTCTCTATTATAGATCAGTGGGATACTAGGGACTTTAAGCCACAGCTTCCAATGGAACGGCTACGATAAGCGGAAGTAAGCTATTACACCGCTGTAGCCGAGAACATAAAAATCATTAAGCAACCGTAAACAAGATGGCTCAACGCGGCATTCATTCATTTATTTAAGTAAAAATGATGGATTAGCTTAAGTTTAAAACATCAACACATTAAATGAAAGACTAACGGTAGAATCATATACTGATGGAATTGCAGTGGTATACTATAAAACATAACATTTATCTAACTAATCTGTCACTTTGTAAAGACTACGGCAAACCAGCTGTTCTCCCGTTGTAGACGGTTACAGCGGAATGTCAAGAAGTTGCAGTTAAAGTCACAAATGCGCAATATGCCGTCGCATAAGTGACTGCTACTCTCCAAAATAGCGCTACGGTGACACGGAGGAGACGAATTGTTCAATAAAGTCCTTATTTTTGTTTTCTTTCCGTACAAAAAGTATTCTCGTAGCTTCGTAAAATTATGGTTGAACCACTGATGGCAGATGGACTATTTTGATGATGTCTTTCATACTTTTCTGGGTCTTGACAGTGGTATTTACTTGACAGTCAATGGGACAGTCACAAACCTTCCGGTTTTCATCCAAAATATCTTAAATTGTGTTCCGAAGACGAAAAAAGCTTTTACGGGTTACAAATAATCCACACCACTCCAGTCCATCAATTAACATCTTGAGAAGACAAAAGCTGAAACAAATCCATTTTTGAGATGTCTTTAACTAAAATCTGAGTCCATAATGCATAATAACATAACATAATTCTTTCAATGAAAAGTGGTCTGGTCTGAATCAGGAGAGAAGTCTGCACAGATCAAGCCAAAATAGTCCAAAACTAGATTTTGATGTGAGAAACAACAGATGATGGACTTCTTCACTGGAGGAAGCGTTATTATGGATTATAGACTTAGCTAAAAACATCTCAATGATGGATTTATTTTTTACAAACACAGCTTTTGTTAACTGATGGACTGGAGTGGTGGGGATCACGTGTGGATTACTGTGATGTTTTTATCAGCTGTTTGGACACCCATTCACTGCAGAGGATCCATTGATGAGCAAATTTAAATTTTTGGGTGTACCATTCCTTTAACGCAGACTGTTTGAATGTTATTTAATGAAGAAGCTTGTATTAAACCCCATGACTTGTGTTATTATTACTCACTTCCAGGGAAGGCTAAACTATTGCTGCAGGTTACACAAGCATTTCATAACTGCCATCCTTCCAGGCTCGGTTTTATGTGATCAGCAAGTTCAGAGAGCACTGATTCATACAGACTGATTATTGGCCAATTCCAGTGCACTCAGTGCATTACATTTGCGGCTGCCTACATTTTCTGCCCTTTTGAAAACGTATTTTTCAAACATGTCTTTTGATATTTCAGTTCATTCTTGCATTTCACAGTTTGATTAAAAAAAACAGAAAGCTTTTTCACTATGTATACAGTATACTGTGATTAACAAGTTTTCAAGGTCTGTCCTTTTTTTTTTTCATTGCCTTAGATAAAATAGAAATTAATTATTATCAGTAGTAGTTTGGAATATTAACATTTTTCTTTTTTACTCTTATTGTATTATATTATTTATTTTTATATTGGATGCAACTTTCTTGAAGTTAAAGTTGAATGAAATGTTTTCAAATGGATTCCTAAACAAATGAAGTACTTGTATAGTGTATAAACAGACCTATAAAAAGACCTTTGTTTTCTTGTTTTGCTGTTGCCGCTCATATAGAAAGATGAAGAGGAAGAGAGGAGGAAAAGAAGGCGAGAGAAAAACAAAGTGGCAGCAGCAAGATGTCGAAACAAAAAGAAAGAAAGAACAGAGTATCTACAAAGGGTAAGTCGTATGTAAAAGCCTCAGTCAGTGTTGGGCAAAGTTACTTTTAAAAGAAATGCATTACAATATTGTGTCACTCCATAAAAAAGTAAATAATTACGTTACTTTTGTGTTACTTTTTGTCACCTGAGCTGGGCTTTCTCATTTATTTTTAATAACAATATGTTTGCCAAGTCTAAAGGCCCTTTCACAGCAACAGTGAAATGAATAAGCCTCCGGCTGAAAAAATGCCTCTGTACCTCACTCTTAATTTCTGTCAACACGGGACAGGAGAGTTGTCAGTGAATAAATGGAAAAACAAAGTGACTCGGGTTACTTATTTGAAAAAACTGTTTTCTTGGCCTCAGTTGTGTGTCGACATATAGCACGAGTGTATTCACGTGCCTTCATCTCTTCCTCTGAAGGAATCTGAGCGACTAGAGATGATGAACTCGGAGCTGAAAGCACAGATCGAGGAGCTAAAGCACGAAAGACAGCAGCTCATACTGATGCTCAATCGCCACCGGCCCACCTGCATCGTGAGGACGGACAGCATTAAGACACCTGAGAAGGAGGCCAACCCTCTCCTGGAGCAGGTGGAGGCCAAATGAGAAGGAACCACACATTTCCATGTTACTGTTTACAGGTTAGCTCGTCTCCGGCTAGCTGAAGCACTTGGCTCGAAGCACTTGGACATTTTAGGGAAGAGAGAATGGCGTTCTCTGACCTGTAAGGTTGGAGGTTTGAGACTAAACAAAGCAAAAGGAAAAACACACACGGATGGCCTCATTAAAATGGGCTGTGTGTTGGCAGTTACGAAACTTTTGTGGGATAGTTTTTTTTCCTGTAAAAGTTTTTTTTTTTTTTTTTGAATAAAGTGCCTTATTGGTTTTAGTCCATTTAGTTTTTTTTTTTTGGAAAGAATTGCCTATAGGTTGTTCTGAATTCATGAAAACACTCATTGAATGGTTGGACATGCATGTTGTGGCCTCGCCATGTTAACTGGATGATTCGTCATGGACTGTCTCAACGTTTATTCACCATTTGCTGCCTTCAGTTGCGTTTTTTTTTTTTTTTTTTTTTTCTGACGCAGGCGTCATGTATGCACATATGTATGAACTGTTTACATCTTGCCAATTTATTATAGTTACTTAGTATATAAATATATATATATGATTTTTATACTTCCTGTACATGGACTTATCACTAGATGTGATACATTTTATGCAGCAAACAATTTCATAACCTCTATTTCTGTGACTTATTCAATTTGTTGTATAGCTGTGAAAACTGCAAACAATTATTAAACAAGTGATTTCCAAATGTTATTTCGCAATACTCTGAATTTTTGAAGTTGCTCAACCTGTTGCCATTTTCTGTCATGTCAAAATTATTTCAAGTTCAGTTTTTCATTTTACTTTTTTCATGTCATAGGCAGAGTAAATATATCAAACAAAACAACACAATCAGAAAAGGCAGCTAAATATAGAATTAGAGCTGCTGTGTTTACAGAAATAACAAACAAACAAACAAACAAACAGGTGCTTTAAACCTATTCTGTTTCCCAACCTCTTTTGTCTGTCGTACCACCATTAGCCCAATCATCGGGATTACAGCAAACAATTTTCCTATTAAAGCATATACCTGATATTATTTATCAATATAATTTATATTAGTAGTCACTTTTAAAAACAAACATATATCATGCTACATGGGTCATGCATACATGTTTATAATATGTGTACACATCATTATATTTCAAATTTTTTTCATACCTTTTTACATTAAAATGGATATATTTTATGGATATATATATATATATTAGAGCGATAACACAGAAATAGGGCCTATAAATTTGCACAGTTCAGGGATATGTTTCAGATTTCTTAACATCTGTTTGTAGCAGATATATAGTGCAAGAAATAATAAAATAAAATAGAATAAAATAATCAATAAAATAAAAATTAAATAAAAAAAAAAAAAAGTAAACTTTCAAATCATCCTGGCCATGCGTTTTGGTTTGCTGGATTACGGGGAAACACTTATGGGAATAGTTCACCCAAAAAAAAAAAAAAAATCGGTGTTTCATTAATAAAATTCATTAATTACTCACCCTCATGCTGTTCCAAACCCGTAAGACCTTCCTTCATCTTGGAACACAAATTAAGATATTTTTGATAAAATCGGAGAGCTTTCTGACCCTCCATAGATACAACACAAATGACATGTTTGAGACCTAGAAAGGTAGTAAGGGCATCGTTACAATAAACCTTAATTTTGTGAAGCTACAATAATACTTTTTGTGCACAAAATAAACAAAAATAAAGATATGTTTTTTTTGTTTTGTTTTGTTTTCTTTGCACACAAAATTCATTTTCTCCATAGGGGAATTGATTTTTATCAAAAACTTATTAACCTGTAATGACATACTGTGAGTGCAGAGATTGTTAATCAATGGTTTGTGCATTTGTTGAAGCCATCTGTCTTCATTAGTTCATTTATTTTCAAAATAACCGTTTCACAACTGAATTTGTGATACAAAAAAAAAAAAAAAAAAAAAAAAAAAACTACATTACTCATGATGCTGTAATGGAAATTCCACCAATCAGAGAGTCGTGGCAAGCAAATCTCAGCAAAAGAGGTCTGCAGGGAACACCCTTAATATTTGTATCTTGCAATGAACTTCTAATATAAAATTTATATAGATATAATCAACAAAGGAGTAGTATATTTCTGCACCGTTTTTAATTTGCAGTGCTTCATGGGATTGTAATTTCTTCCCCCATTAAAGCTGTTAAGTTCACTGTCTCGTATGTTTGTTTTATGTCTGATTTTCAAATACGTTTTGTAGCTGGTTAGTTTGGTTCATGACTTATAACTCTTAAATGAAGACTTTAAAAAAATCCCTATGGTAAAAAAAAAAAAAATACTTGTGGAACCGAAGGTGCTGAAAAAAGTAGGTCAGCACTAATGCACTCTTGATAATTGCATTGCCTCAACTTTCCAAAAGAGAAAAAATAGAGAGACTGATTACAGCATTAGAAACATTAGATGCACTAACCTCACAGCAGCGCTGATTGAAATATAACATTAGGGTAATATAACACAGTCCAGTGAAATGAAAATATATACATACCAATTAATATGAACCATTTTTACAACAATTAACACCCAAAGTGAACCATTCTTTTCAGTTTCCCAATGAAGTGTTGAAATGTGAAGGCACCACACTCATCCAGAGCCTCAGACTGGACTGCATTATCTGTAATATGCAGCATCTGATCAACACTGAAAACAAGGAAAGCCTCTTTAAACAGTTTTCTGTAATGTAGCTGTTCAAAACAATCTTTCCTGTGAACGGCTTTAATTGTCTGAACTCAGTTGCTTTCCATCTGTCAGTTTCATTCAGTCCCCTGAGGCATTTGGCAAATTCTGCTTCTGAGATTTTCATGTTTGTTGCTTAAAACAGCTGTATGTCCTGCAGACATCCTTGTCTCTTTCGGTCCTCACATCCATATTAGGATCATAATACCCTAAGAAGGGGTTTATTGATTTGATAAAGGCCTTGGCAGGTTCACAGATGATGCCACTAAATTGAACTGGCATGTGTCTTTCGTCATACCACAGACCCTCTCTCTCTCTCTCTCTCTCTCTCTCTCTCTCTCTCTCTCTCTCTCTCTCTCGCCAATTTCATCATTTCCTCAACTGTGGCTTAGAGTTTCCACATGTTACGGCCATTGCTTACATCTCTAAGTTTCAAATGTTCAGGTTTTCAGACCACAGTTATGCATTTGAACTTTTGAACAGTGAGAGACTACCAAAAAATCCATTTTGACACATTTCAATCACACATTTTGAAGAATCAAGCATTGTTCTAGAACATATTGAAGGCCTTTTGACTCATCTCTGCAACAATTTCAAAAAGCTGTCTACATCATTATGGGCAATTTCATTTTCCAGGCTGGAATTTGAATTAGGCATCATCAGAGAATCGTGATCTGAAACAGTGAATCTCTTTCAGTTTCCAAATTAATTTTTTCATTATTCTCCATTATGCCATGTTCCTTGCGTTTTCTTTCCATGACCTCCACCATAAATGTTCCAGCAGTTTATCCATCTTCGTCTGCCATGAAAGTCTCTCATTTTCTGTGTTTTCACTTTTGTAGTTAAGTGTTTTCACAGCAACTTCCTCCCTGTCCCATTATTACTCTTCCTGTTCATGGCTTAAATTCACAGATTTGAGAGAAAGAGATGTATTTAAATAAACTTACAGGGCTAGATCACTCACACATGAAAAAACTGTCACCCTACTGCATCACCCTACAATATTAAGTCTGCTGATTTCAATAGAAATTTATACTGACCCACTTTCAAGCTTAAAAATCACCCAAAAGTGTAGTAAAAGTATTTAATGCAATTTTCTCATGTATCACATTCCAAGATCCCAATCAGTCGGTCTCTCCCATTGCATTACTACATACAGTATATAAGGAAAAGCCTGTTTACTCTGAATACCAGGGCTGTGCTGTGGTGTTCTGAAATGAGGAGGCAAATTTATTTATTTTTTTTATTTATTTAATTATTATTTTTATTATTATTTTAAATCAAATGTACATTCATGTACCAATCAGTTTTATGGGTTTAATAAACATTACTTACACTATCGAAAAAAAAAAAAAAAAAAAAAGCATTACGTCAACCTTTGTTTGTAAAATGCCATTGGCTCTTGATTAAAACCTTGCGTTTTACTCTCTTCTTCGCATAAAGATATTGTATGGCTTCAGAAGACTCGGAATGCAACACAACCTGTTTGTAAAGCTTTTATACTGGTTGTTTATGGTCAGTTTCTGCAGTAAATTCCTGTGACTGTACTTATATTTGCCTGTTAACTTACGTGCTTTATATTGTTCAAGTGGGTAAGTTTAGGGTGGGTTCAGGTGCGCCAATGAAATTATAAATTTCTATACAATAAATGCATGCAAACCATTAAATTAAGGCAAAGAACTGAAATCAATGGAGGACCCTGCACGTCCAAAAGTGACGCTAAAGGGGTACCTTGAGCATCAAAAAGCGACACCAAAGGGTCCTGACCAAGCGTCAATATGTGACAAGTTGGGAGTGAGAACATGTTGATAAAACAGTAGTTATATCTAAATGTGTGAGTTCTTTACTTGATTTTTTAAAAATTAGTCCTCCCATTAACACCATCATATTGTTCATTCAGACTCATTAGCGAATGTGAAATGCGCACAAACACAAGAGGTGGGATTTATCGCATGAACCAATCACAACCGAGCATAACCAGTCATATCCAGTCAGATCGTGATGCGGCATTGCCTCATCTCACGTGACATTCCCCCATTCATTCTCATTTACCCTCCACCAAACTCACCGCATGCATTAGGGGGTCTGCTAAAACTCAGTGGGCTTGGGGTGGGCGAGAGAGAGGTGGACTCCCGCTATTCAGTAATTAACAGGTATATCCCAAAACCTGTGTCCTTATAGAGGTTATGCATTGACGTCACTTCGCCGGAACAGGCCCCCTCAGCCGGACTGCGTGGCAAAAGAAGCAGCTGCGTGAATGGATTTAATAGGGAAGCTGCGAAAACGTACATAAAACAAAACGATAATCATTTTGCTGGACTTAGTATAATGTTCCTTACAATTGACCAAATACCCAGTGGTCCATGGATATTGATATGCAGCCAGGAATCGTGTTATACCTCAGGTTTCTTGTCAGTCTCTTTGTAGTCAATCGCAAAGCTCGTTCTGGTTTTAGAGGTGTTTTGTGTGTTCTTTGGCAGCATTCACGCTGAAACCAATGCTGCCACTCAGTCTTTTTGAGCCACTCCAGCTGACAGTGACGTCACATACATACCTTCTATAGTGTGTAGTGTTACCTTTGTTTTTCAGAACTGTTTTGTATCTATTTTACTGGGTAACCCTACTTTCTGGACTAACCAGCTTCATGCTACTACAACACCTTACGAACATGACGTAAACATAAACGGATGTAGATTCCTGTGAAATCCATCCAGACATTTCTAATGTACAACTTAACATTTTAAGGGAGATTAATTAAGTATGCCAGAATTTTTATTCTTTCTTTATTTATTTATTGTTAAAGGTTAGGTTTTTGTGAATATTTTGTGATTATTTACCAAGGGTGCCAATATTAGTGGAGAACATTACATATTTTAATCCAAATGTATTTTGTGTCACATAACTAAATTATAAGACTGTAACAGCTCGTAAACTATTAGCAAACAATAATGCATAGACTACAGGTGCATCTCAAAAAACTTGAATATCGTGAAAAAGTTCATTTTTTGTTTGTAACTTATTTCAAAAACTGAAACTTTCATATATTCCAGATTCATCACATGTAAAGTAAAACATTTCTAAAGTTTTTTTTGTTTTAATTTTGATGATTAGAGCTTACAGCTCATGAAAGTCAGTATCTCAAAATATTAGAATATTTCCTAAGATCAATCAAAAAACGCATCTGCAAAAGAGAAAAGTTCAAGTTCTTTAAAGTACGTTCATTTATGCACTCAGTACTTGGTCGGCAGCACATATTACAGCAAATTCCTTGCTCCGAACACAAATTACAGCATCAGTAAAGTGTGACATAAAGTAAGTGATCAGACTGTGGCACTGCTGAGGCTTCAGATCATCTGCATATTGTTGGATCGACTGTTTCTCATCTTTCTCTTGAAAACATCCCATAGATTCTGTATGGGGTTCAGGTGAGGCATGTTGGCTGGCCAATAAAGGACAGTAAAATCATGGTCAGCAAACCACTTGGAAGTGGTTTTTGCACTGTGGGCAGGTGCTAAAGTCCTGCTGGAGAAGGAAATCAGCATCTCCATAAAGCTTGTCAGCAGATGGAAGCATAAAGTGTTTCAAAATCTCCCAGTAGACGGCTGCATTGACTTTGGACTTGATAAAACACAGTAGACCAACACCAGCAGACGTCACGGCACCCCAAATCATTATGACTTCAGAAACTTCACACTGGACTTCAAGGAGCTTGGATTCTGTGCCTCTCCAGTCTTCCTCCAGACTCTGGGATCATGATTTCAACATGAAATGCAAAATATACTTTGATCTGAAAAGAGGACTTTGGACCACTGAGCAACAGTCCAGTTCTTTTTCTCCTTAGCACAGGTAAGATGTTTCTGACCTTGTTTCTGTTTTCAGAAGTGGCTTGGTAGCCCCTTTTCCTGAAGACGTCTGAGCGTGGTGACTCTTGATGCGCATGACTTCAGCTTCATTCTACTGGCTTTGCTTGACAGTATTCTAAAGCATGCGGTCATCCCTGTTGCTTGTGCACCTTTTCCTACCCAGTTTCTTCCTTCCAGTCAACTTTGCATTAAATATGCTTTGATACAGCACTCTGTAAACAGCCACCCCTTTCAGTAATGACCTTCTGTGACCTACCCTCTTTGTGGAGGGTGTCAATGATTGTCTTCTGGACCACTGTCATGTCAGCAGTCTTCCCTATTATTGTGGTTTCAAAGAACAAGACGTACCCAGAATTTATACTGTAGGGATGGACATTTAATGAAACTCAAATGTAAATATTCTAATATTTTGAGATACTGGATTTTTGACATTCATGAGCTGTACGCTCTAATCATCAAAATTAAAACAAAGAAACCTTAGAAATGTTTTACTTTACATGTAATAAAACTAGAATAAATGAAAGTTTCAGTTTTTGAAATAAGTTACAAACAAAAAATGAACTTTTTCACAATATTCTAATTTTTTGAGATGCACCTGTATTAGTATGTTAAATGTTCCTTGGGCAAACCAAATTTTCAGATTTCATGAAGTGTAATTAAAAGGGTTGTAAATTCCCATATATTTGGAAAAACTCAATCAAGTCTCCCTTTTATCTTATCTTGCTCAAGACCACATTTTAACTCTTCGTTACATCCGATACAAAGCATTCTGGAAATACTTGATTGGTTCACATTTTCTCTGCATAATTTAATCTAGTAGATTGCACAATTTAGAGAATTACATTAATTCAAAGCAAATAAATCATGTTTAGAAGAGAAACACTATTTTGGTGTGTAGACCATAAATAATATGATTGTGTAAATTGGATCTGTGTTTTCCAGTTGTTTTTCAGTAAGTGCAGGACCTACAGCTTGTGTTTATTAGCATTTTATCAGCACCAGACACAGCAAACAACAAAAAGGGGATTATTTATTTCATAAACATGAATGTGCAATAGGTCTGCATTGTACAAATAAAAAAATATTGCTAACAAAGAACATTTCATTTGTTTATAACCTTTTCATCATCTCTTCTTTCTTCTCTGTAACATGGTTGCATGATGGAAAATACAAGTGCACACTGCTTAGACAATTTATGTGCGCACATTAAAAGATCTCTCTCCAATGTAAAATAAATGCATGAATGAATGAATGAACGACATTTCAGGTAAGATGATCTTGAGAGATTTTAATTTTCAACCCACTGCTAATATAATTCGCTTATCACTGTGATCATTGCTAACTTAATTTCAACATTCACGGTTGTGACCAGCAGAGGGCTCCGGGGCCCCTAGTATTTGCGTAATGGATAGTACCACCGCTTGATACAATATTCCATAACAGTTCTTCCAGCACTGTGTGTTGGGTTGAGCAGGAGCTAATGATTGACAGTAGATCACGTGCTAGTGTTTCTCTCTCATGTCATTCGGCGTGATGTTGATGATGATGGTGATGATGTGGAGTCTGAAGCTCACACGCATGAATCAGTGATAGAAGTAGAGTTGTTCCCTGGAGATATGTATGATTCTGTCTTCACCTTTGCACTTAAGTTTTATTGGCGCTGGAAACAAAGTCTGTCCGGATGTTTAAAGACTAACGCGCTCTAAGCAACTCAGCTGCTGCTGAATTTCTGCATCTAGAATATGTCCTTATTATAATAGAGGGACGCGATTCAGATTTCATAAAGAAGGATTTGTTGTAAAATTTGCAGGATTTTAGCCGTACAAAATGTGCGAAAAAAGCGACAATCACTTTGGGACGGACGTTCTTCAGACAGGACAGACAAAAAACACAGATGGAAACTTTGATCAGGTTGAAATCTCCGAATGCAAAGACGCGAACACTGTTGCCAGCTGTAACACTCGTTTATACCGGAGGCGATGGCTCATTCTGTTTCTCTTCAGCTCCTACTCGCTGTGCAACGCGTTCCAGTGGATCCAGTATGGAATCATCAACAACATCTTCATGAAATTCTACAGCGTCTCTTCATTCGCCATCGACTGGCTGTCAATGATCTATATGCTGACTTACATCCCTTTCATATTTCCAGTGACATGGCTGTTGGAGAGGAAGGGGCTGCGGGTGATCGCTCTGTTGGCAGCCGCGATCAACTGCGTGGGAACGTGGATCAAGGTGGCCAGCGTTCAGCCCAACCTGTTCTGGGTCACTATGCTCGGACAGTTCGCGTGTTCCTTTGCGCAGGTGTTCATTTTGGGAATGCCATCTCATGTCGCGTCTGTGTGGTTCGGATCTGATGAAGTGTCCACCGCCTGCGCCATCGGCGTGTTTGGAAACCAGGTGCGTAAAAGCGCGCGCTCTGCTACAGAAGCACAGAGCTCACGCGGTAGCCTAACAATTGGCTGCCTTCATTTAAGTTAGCTACATTAATCAGCTGGACTAGAGATCAGATTTTCCCCGAAACTGTGTAGTTCTTTTGCCATTTTAAGTGCATTTTCACGTTAAGCACATAAACAACTAGAGAGCAAAGGTCGATGCAGTATGGAATTTTGTAGGCTACATAACAGCGTGAATAAAATTTCAACATATGACACATTCTCCAGCACTTTGTCGAAAGCAGGATGCAAATTGGGTTATTTGGGGATGTTAACACTGTTTATTCATTAGACAAACACCATAGTTGCCTACTGACAATATTTATTATTTTATTACGCATTTATATATATCTTTAAATATATATATAAATAAATAAATCCTTAAATCTTTAAAAGATTTTGTTTTAAATAGGTGACTATTTATTTATGTATTTAGACCTATTCAAGCACATGTGTCAGTGAAATTGTATTTAATGAGTGAAAAGTGTTGGACTTTAAATGTAATGTTTAACACTGAAAAATTTGCATGTGGAAGTTAATAGTTTTCTTTATCGGCTGTTTTTGATGTGTCTTTAACTGGCATGTTTGACCCTAGACCACGAAACCAGTCATAAGGGTCAATTTGAAATTAAAATATATATATATATTATATTAATATAAATATAAAAGCTTTCCATTGATGTATGGTTTGTTAGGATGTGACCATATCATAGGCAGAAAATCTGGAATCTGAGGGTGCAAAAAAATCAAAATATTGAGAAAATCACCTTTAAAGTTGTCCAAATGAAGTTCTTAGCAATGCATATTATTAATCAAAAATTAAGTATTGATATATTTATGGTAGGAAATGTACAAAATATCTTCATGGAACATAATCTTTACTTAATATTCTAATGATTTTTGCCATAAAAATAAAATGGTTAATTTTGACCCATACAATGTATTGCTGGCTATTGCTACAAATATACCCGTGCTACTTACGACTGGTTTTGTGGTCCAGGGTCACATATATATAAATGTCATTAATATACACCCCATGATCTACACTGACCAAAATTTTAAACGCAACACTTTTGTTTTTGCCCCCATTTTTCATGAGCTGAACTCAAAGATCTAAGACTTTTTCTATGTACACAAAAGGCCTATTTCTCTCAAATATTGTTCACAAATCTGTCTAAATCTGTGTTAGTGAGCACTTCTCCTTTGCTGAGATAATCCATCCACCTCACAGGTGTGGCATATCAAGATGCTGATTAGACGGCATGATTATTGCACAGGTGTGCCTTAGGCTGGCCACAATAAAAGGCCACTCTAAAATGTGCAGTTTTACTGTATTGTTTTAATGAGTTATTGTATGATTTTGAAGCCCATAATGTCAACAAGTATGGCAAATATCAACTCTCCCAACACGTTCTCACTCCCAACTCATCACATATTGACGCTTGGTCAGGACCCCTTGGTGTCGCTTTTTGACATTTAGGATACCCCTGTAGCATCGCTAGCGACATGCAGTGTACTCCATTGCTTTCAGTTGTTTGCCATAATTTAATGGTTTGCAAGAATTTGTAAAAGGAGAAATCATTTTATATAAATGTGTACTTTCACTGGCACATGTAACTACACCCCTACCCTAAACCTACCCACTTCTGAACAATATAAAACACGTAACAGGCAAATAAAAGTACAGTGACAGTCACAGGTGGTTATTGGAAAAACTGACCATAAAAAAACAGTATAAATGTATTACAAACAAGTCATGTTGCATTCCAAGTCTTCTGAAGCCATGTGATATATTTAAGTCTGAAAATAATCCCGCTGCCTCTAAGCGCTTACATCTCATTCAAAAAGATACTTCTGAACAGTGTTGGCAACTTCTTGCAATGAAAAGTAGCTAAAGCCAGCTTGAAAAGTCGCTAAATGTTTTTAGGTGACGTCATACACTAATTAGCATATTAACAGGATTATCATTGCTTCGTATTGCTTTTTACATTTGTTTGCCTCCCTGTGTTCTAATGCAGCCAAATTCTCAATAAAACTGTTTTTATTCATATATTTTACTGTTTCTGTTGTCAGACAATGGGATGAATATGAAATAGTGACTGAAATGTGGCCCATTAAGACTACAATACCAGTTTTCCCTTTCAAGGGCCAGATTTGCAGTACAGACACGCAGTGAAGAATTAGCGCTGAAAAGGAGCACCTGACCTTATTGAATATGCATTTGTAGAAGTTTACCTTTCAGATGCAAAATTTATGGGAGGAGAGTATTTAAATGAATTAAACGTTTGCGCTTGTCAAATTACTGGTATTTGTACCATTATTTAACGGCCCAAAAAAAGCATGTCTTGAAACAGGGCGGTAATTTGCGCTGCTCTTGGTAGATTGCACTGGTCATTATGGAAATTATCTGGCTTCATCTGTGTTCTTTAATGTGTTCTTTAATTTGCGCATTGTCAGTAAATCACACGTAGAATTTTCCCTTCCCATCGGCACTTTTATGGAATTGTGCTCTAACGCTAATTTGCCCTGTTTACTAAATCTGGCCCCAAGATCTTGATGTAGAATTGAGCCGTTGTCTGACGTCAAATACACATAAGATAAAGACAATGCCTGTGCTGTGATTTTGGCTATGTTTGCATGTAAAATTAGAGAAGCAACAGAATATCTACTTTAATTGAAAGCACTGCTCCTTTTTGCTGCTTGCTTAACAGAGCAGACGCTATAGAGATGTGTGCACTCTGAGAAAAAAAGACCCCGTGCTCGTGCGGCAGTACCGATGAGTCTCAGAAGCTAAATAATTTTAGTCCAAAAAGTCACTAGATTTGTCGTTAGGTGCTTTTATGGGGGAAGAAAATGCTAAGGGGGTCTGAAAAGTCTAAATCTAGTGACAAAGTCGGTAAATTGGTGACACTGCTCCTGAACATTCGGACACAATCGGTCACGAGACACACAAGAGCCACATGGCTGACGTAAAGCTTCTTCTGGTAGCAGTTTTTGAATTTGCGCACACACTGCACACAGTATCTCAGCTTTACGGTGGCTGGAGACTGTGATTGCATCTATTCCTCTCATAAATTAAAGGAGAGGTCCACTTCCAGAACAATAATTCACAGATAATGGACTCACCCCCTTGTCATCCAAGATGTTCATGTCTTTCTTTCTTCAGCCGTAAAGAATTTGTATTTTGAAGAAAACATTTCATTTTTCTCCATATAATGGACTGATATGGTGCCCCGATTTTGAACTCCAAAATGCAGTTTAAATGCGGCTTCAAACGATCCCAGCGGAGGAAGAAGGGTCTTATCTAGCGAAACGATTGCTTATTTTCATTAAAAAAATACAATTTAAATACATTTTAATCTCAAACGCTCGTCTTGTCTTGCTCTGCCTGAACTCTGTGTATTCTGACTCAAGACAGTTAGGGTATGTTGAAAAACTCCAATCGTATTTTCTCCCTCAACTTCAAAAATCATTTCAAAATCATCCTACATCACTGCAGAAGTACCGACCCAGTCTTTGCAAAGTGAACATGCAAAGAAGATCAAACACCCTTAACAAAAAAAGGTAAAACAGTGATATAGGGCGATTTTGAAGTTGAGGGAGAACATGAGATGGGAGTTTTTCGACGTACCCTAACTGTCATGAACCGGGAAAAAAATAGTTCATGCAGAGCAAGACATGACGAGCATTTGACATTAAAAAGTATATAAATTGTATTATTTTTATGAAAATAATATTTCACTAGATAAGACCCTTCTTCCTCAGGTGGGATCGTTTACAACCGCATTTGGGATCTTTTGAAGCCGCATGTAAACTGCATTTTGGAAGTTTAAACTCGGGGCACCATAGAAGTCCACTATATGAAGAAGAATGCTGAAGAAAGAAGGACATGACCATCTTGGATGACAAGGGGGTGAGTAAATTATCTGTCAATTGTTGTTCTGGAAGTGAACTTCTCCTTTAAGCTTTTTTTCATTGGAAGACTTGCAATAGTAATATTTTTGGAGTAAATTATGACACTAGTTGTATCTGCCTGTTATATCCTGTGTTTTATTGCTAAATGGTAGGTTTAGGGGTTGGGTTATGTGCTTATGGGTTTATGGGTAAATAGTGTAATGTAAAAAAAATGGTGACTGTTTACACTGAAAAATCACACCCCAACACATATGCAATAATGGCAATATTATTACCCAATATATAATTTAATCATGCTGATAAAATTCCCAATGTCTTTCGTGTCCGCATATTGACGGCAAAGGTTTATTATTTAAAGCAATAGAGGATGCTGCACTTCAAAAAATGTTGCTGAAGGGGTGCCCTGTGCGTCAAAAAAGTGATGCCAAGATGTCCTGACAAGCCTCAGTGAGAATGTGTTGACCTTTCCAGGTGCTCTGAGATTGCTTATAAAGTGCACCAACTTCACTTTTTCATATTTCAAACATGCTTGTAGAAAGAAATTATTTGTATTGAGGAGCAAATTCAACAACACATTCGAAGCTGTCAAGTAGGAAATGCATAGAAATGCAACTGATATTAATGTGTAGGTCTACTATTGAATGCAACGTAGGTGCTTACATGTAAATGTAAGCCAACCTTCTCCATTAGAAATTTCATGAATTCTTGTTATTTCAACTAGTTAACTGTGTTGTTAATGGCTGTGATGTCATTCAGAAAACACTTATGTTTTGTAAGGTCACAATATGATAAACTTTGACTGTAACGTGATGAGATGGGTGTGTGTGATTGTAGATTGATATGGACTGGGTGGGGGTCTCATTTTCAATGACATAATCACAAATCACTCACACACTGAATGGCAGCACAGCACACTGAACTTATGGATTGGATTGAAGTGGTGGATATTAGTTTTAGCACTGAAATGTTAGACTGTATTCTAAGACAATAAGATTTCTCAATAACCAGCTCTGAAATGAAATATGACCCCTGTGACCCCGTGGCACACTAGTAAATTACAAAAAACGTATTTCTGATCATCACTCTGAGTGCTTTCATCAACGGCCCTGTTCACTGTTTCAAAGCTGGATTAAACTGAGTTTACAGTAATGTAACCAGTGCAGTATTCTGCTGAATATTCTGTTGAGTTAAAATATTTAGTTGTGGATTACTTAGTTTACTTGCTTCTAAATGTCTCAAAGACTTGATGTCATTAACCTTGCGAACTTTGGTAAATGCAGTGATCATTTTATCGTTGAAAAAGATTTTGAGTCTCATTCACTAAGCATGCATATGCACGTTTTTGTGCATGAAATCTGCATACAGACGATTTCACCAATAACCTCAGTACTATAATTTATTCTAAACTTAGGAGAAAACCCCACCAAAATAACAAAAATAAACATTTTCTGTATGGCCATAACTGTGTCAAGATTAAATTTTATACATGGATGTTCCATTTCATATTTCACCACATTGAACAAGTTAAAAAAGCTGCATTACAGCTCGAGCTGTGAGGTTTCTCTGTATAACAACACAGATGTATGTTCAGAGCAGTAATCTGGGTCTGTATTAATGGAAATGGAGATTTACAGTTACAGTGGACATACAGATGCTCATTTAGAATACTCCTCAAATATTAAGGTTAATAGCAAATTAATTTGTGTTCACATGGGTTGTGAATTCAGCACAAAAGCTGCAAAAAGTTCTCCTGTGCATACAAATTCAAAATTATTCAGGCAGACTATTAAAAATGACCTGTGCAGTTTATCCTGGCAGTTGCACAAAACCAGACAATTGCTTTTTTTTTTCCAGTTTCATGTGAGTTTTAGGTCAGCGTACACTAAGAATGTGATGCAGTTGACTCTTTATGTCTTTCCCCTTCAGGTTGGCATTGCAATTGGCTTCTTGATCCCACCGGTTCTTGTGCCCAACGTGGATGACTTGAATGAACTGGGTCAACACATCAGCGTCATGTTTTACATCACAGCCGCGGTGGCCAGCGTCATCTTTCTGCTGGTCGTGTTTGGTAAGAACATCTATTCCAGTTCTCTTGTTGAACAAGAGAGTGCTGCATAAATGAAGGACTAACATGGCTGATGCAATGACCGATGCAGTTTTTTATGAAACATCCACCTGTAAAACCTCTGCTCCTTAATACAAATGTATGAGTTCATTATCATGATACACTCATGCCATTAGCTTCTGTTTATGGAGGCTTAAACCAGCAGTAAATAAATAATTTCAAAAAAGGGTCAAATTTAAGGTAATAAAACAAATTGAACAAACTTTTAATTAAATTTGACCCTTAAATACTGTTATTACAATTATTACACATGTTGCATTCTCAATGTCTGATGTAATGTAATTTGACTGATTCCTCATTTATTTATTTGTTTGTTTGTTTGTTTGTTTTTAATTTCTGCAAGGTTGGTTCTCTGTATCTGTTCCTATAATTCTCAGATCATTTAGATCTTAGATTTTGAGATTCGCTTTTACAGGGACATTTGTTTTGCATTTTACTACATTTTGATTGCAGTATTCGTATGTTTGACTGACTAATGTATGTGCTTTAGTGTTTCAGGAAAAACCCGAAATCCCTCCGTCTCTGGCTCAGGTGGCGCTCAGAGACATTCCCACCGCAGAGTACTCATACCTGGCTTCAATCGCAAGACTTTTCCGCAATACGCCTTTCATCCTCCTCCTCATCAGCTATGGTACAGAACGATAAATCTTATTCATATACTTATTAAAGCACACTATATGAATATTTGTCTCAGTACATCTGCACTATTGTCTAACAGTATTATTCTCAGCGTTAAATGTATTTTTGCAACTGACTATTTGTACAACTAACTAAACAAATGCTCACTTAATGACTTGTTGTCAGCATCTGAAGACCCCATATAGGCCAAGATATTTCCTCAAGATTAAAAAAAAAATATATATATATATATATATATATACATTACGTTTTAGACCAGAATACAGGTATTCATAAATAATTGGTGGTCAAAATATACTTCATGCATGCAAATGCATGGGGCCACAAAATGCAAGCTCATGCTAAGATTTGCACCTCATGATTATGGATTTTCAGATTCAGAAGTCAGTGTGAGCATCTTTTCACTGTATTGAAACAAGATAGGACCTTGTTAATTGTTAAAACAGCTTTTCACTGACATATTCACATCTTTTATATCAAAATAATGTCAGGTATATCCCAATTCCAAAAAAAAAAAAAAAAAAAAAAGAATGACACTTCCGGTACTTCTGATGAATGTGTCGTTCTGGTTTTTCTGGTTCTTAGTGCAACCTTCAACACAATCGATCACCCAATTTTATGGACATGTTTTGAGCAGTATGTTGGCATTAGGGGTTCAGCTCTAAACTGGTATTCATCCTACTATAAGGGGAGAACTTTTTCAGTTTCTATTAAAAACTATAACTCCTCTTTTGCTGCTTGCATATGCGGTGTGCTGCAGGGTTCGGTCTTAGGCCCTGTTTTGTTCTCCTAGCAAGTATCATTTATCTTCCAATAAAATCAGATGAAAATATGTCTCTCCAGTCTTTGACTGTTTTAGTGATGTTGGAAGCTCTATGGTGAGAAATTCAATTACTGAAGTACCAATATCCTCTCTAAAATATCGGGTCCAATAACCAACTCTGTAAGCGCTCAAGCAAGAAATTTGGGACTCATTTTTTACCCAACACTCAAATTTGCTACACAGATCATCATTTTTTCAGCTAAGGATGATTGGCAAAAAATCTTAACAAAAGTTATTTGTGCATTTATTCATAGAAACTATTGCAACTCATTGTATTTAGGCAGCCAGGCTTTATCAGATCTTCTTTCTTATCATCAGACTAATAAGCCCTTTAGGTCATCTAATACACTGTTGCTGTGGGTACTTCAAACAAGCTTAAAACTTGCGAGGGATTGTGCATCATGCAGCTTCTCAATTAGAAGGCTTGCCTTCATACTTATGATCTTTCACTTCTGTACAGGAATTTAAATCTTTGCCTGAGACATATCCTTTTTATTATTATTATTTTTTACAATAGCTTAGAGTAACTGGCAGACACTATATATTGTTTCTGTCCTTTGTTATGTGTAATTTCATTCGTTATGTAATATTGCAGCTGTCTTATATTGTGCTGCTTTTTATTGATATTGTTTTAATTTACCTGCCTGTGCAGCACTTTGGTCAGCACTGCTGTCAAATTAAATGTGCTAAACGAAACTAAACTTAACTTTATTAAAATATGACATGGTTACATGTTACATGTACTTGCTATTTTAAAGAGTAAAGTTTGCATAATAAGTAACTAACCCTAAACCAAACTCTAACCATATAGTAATAATATAGTACTTATTTGTGTAATTACACTGTAGTAACATGGTCATAAAATAAAGGGTAAAAAACAAACAAAAAACTCATCTGAATTCACACAGAGTCACAGAGTCCCATGCACATGTTGAGGCAGACTGTCTTACAGTGGAATGTTAGTGTCAGATCTTAAAACTGATGCCAAAGTTTATGAGCGTTTAGCTCCTGATTAACCCAATTTCCACCTAGTTACTGGCACTTCTTATGCTGTTCACTGTCAGCAAGCCTAGATAAAATTTAATTTCAACAAACTATTCATTTTAGTTGTAGTAACTTTAGGGTTTTTTTTTTTTTTTTTTTTTTTTTTTTTGTTACTTAAAGGTAAACTATAATAAATTTTTAAATGAAACGATCAATTTGTTACTTTACCCAATTTGAATCCTTTGATTAATTTTTTTTGTCATTCTCTCTGTGTTTGTGTTTCCCAGGACTGAACGTTGGATGTTTCTATGCTGTTTCCACCCTGTTGAACAGGATGATAATAGAGCATTACCCTGTGAGTCCTGCTGTCAATATCCTCGAGCCCTTATTATCCTCATCCACTCTACAGACACAGGATAGTAGTAGTTAAACTTTGAAATGATGCGCATACACTAAAAAAGTATCATGGTATTATGATGTTATTTTTGGAGACGGTACCACTATGTTAGCAAGGTGATTTTTGAAGTGCCTAGAAGTACCATGTTTATATTATGGTAATTATCATGATAATTGTTTAGCACAATTGGAACATCCACTTTTGCTTTTTTATTTGCTGAAAACATATAATGTATCATGCTATATGTTCACTGTGAAGCGTTTTTGAGTAAATGCTTCATGAAAGACTGACAGTAGTACTCGATTCTCAGTGTCTAAACACTGTAGACTGAAGCGCATGAGAATGTGGTCTTACAGGGTAATATATAAAAGATATCTCAGATGTCATTACTGTTTGAAGCACAGGGTGAAGAGGTGAATGCTGGGAGAATTGGCTTGACTCTCGTCATCGCTGGCGTGGTCGGCTCTCTGATCTGTGGAATCTGGCTAGACAAGACCAAGACTTATAAGTAAGTCAAGCATTTTGAGGTCCACATATTATGATAGGTCCACAGATTATATCAGTTTTATTAGTATACACTGTAACAATGATTCTTTAAAATTTGTAAATAGAATATTATTGGAGTACATTTTACACAAAAATACTATTTCAATACTTTTTGTGTGTGTGTGAAATTTACTAGCAATTTCTGAGGGACATTTTTTCAGATTAAATCCTACACCATTTTTTTTTTACAGTGTAGATCTTTGACAGATTGACTTTTCTCCCCAGGACTAAATTGTTGAAAGTCTTAACTTTGACTCATGTTGAGCAGCAGAATGTCCGTAATGTGCTTTCCTCTATAATAGATCCTCTGTTTCTCCTAATCTCGTCACGTGTCAGAGGATTTACCAGGACAGATCAGCGGTTTATTACTCACGCCTACCTTAATTCAAGAATGGGTTTATGGAGAACTCTCTCTGGTCTTTACATTCGGTGATTAAATATGTGCAATCCTAAATATGTGCACGTGCAATAATTATTTACTGGTACTAAAAATATTTTAATCCTTTCACAGACTTAATTTTCAGTAGTAGCTGGATAAATTTTGGTTGTAACAGTGTGCATTGTATGTATATCATTGAAATAAATTCTAAGGCCAGTATAAATGTAACATAATGAAAGTGCAACATAGGCTTACTTGAAAAATATACCTTACCAAGATTTGTGCAAAACTCCAAACACATACCAATAAATACAATTCACTTTAGTTTCCAGCTGTAATGAGCACTAGAGACAGTAACAAACCAGCAACTTTTATTCCTTTTTACACAAATTATGATTACAGCAGCAGATAATCAGTTAATAAAGACAATGATTTTCACATGGCTCTTTGCACAATGCAACGTTATGGCCTCAAAACCATATAGTGCATGATTTTGTGCTTTTCTGACATAGTAAATTTGCTCTGTACAGCATTGCACTTGCACTTGAGCTCGGGTCCCGTGAAAGATGAGTTGAGATAAAAGAGCTCTTGTAGAAACAAACTAAAATTGCGTTGCTGCTTTTGTTAACACTGTTAGGTTTAGGGTAGCGTTTAGTGCAGTTGGTATGTTTTATGTATTTTAATTTGCAACAGGGCATTAACCTTTTGGCATCACTCACTGGACATTTCACTTTGAAATGCTGCGAAACATGCAAGAAGCAATCTAATATCATCTTGCAGAAATTTGCCACAGGCACGTTTTTAGAAATGAGCCTGGGTTGCATAATACTTATGGCTTCAAGAGAAACTTGCATGGGTTTATATTACACCCTCTAACCTGAACTCAGACCACAAATACACTCCTTACGGGCACAGATTCATACCAAGACTTGCTCACCTAAAAAGCAGACTTTCAGGTTTAATTAGCTAAAATATTTAATTTAATTTTTTTAAATTTAATAAAATATTTAGTTTAGCATTCATTTCAAATGTCCAACAATCAATTGTTGCCTTATTACTGCTTCCCCTTACTGAATACAAGTTAAAATTACCATTAACATATTTCTATTTATTTGTGTTTAATAGCTTTAAACAATCATGTTTACACACTTATTGAATGCCAACAATAAACTGTAAACCACAACCTGTTCATTGATGTAATAATGTAACAGTGTTTCACAAAGCTCACATGTGGCCCTTACAATGAGTGAACTGGGACTATAGTTAACTGGTGACATGTAGAGTTCATTCCATGTTGCAAAAACAGGACAGTCTTTGAGTCAATCATTGTGTGAAAACTGTTTTCCTGAGTTCTGCACTTACACTGTAAGAGAAGCAAACTTGTGATTGTTACATTAAAGGGCTATTTCTACATGATTTAACCCATAGGACTAGGTTTTGAAGATGTGTTTTTTCTGTGATGGTAAATATTGTTTTGCTTTCAGTGTAGGAGGAGAATGTACCTTGAAATGAAAAGGGACCAATACCTCTAATTACCATCCCTGTGACATGAACAAAACACACATATTTAACTAAACAACATAAACAAGAATAAATGGAGCTAAAACCTCTATTAATTCTAAATGAAATCCATTTACATAGTCCCATACATATTTAATGTATTCAGGAGCAAGGGATTATGGGTTTCCTCCAGCCTCAATGCTTGGTAGAAGATTTATAAAGGTCTTTTCAACTCAACAGTATATTACACCAATCTGGGGACTGTAGAAATCAGTGCAGTGTTTGTCTTGTTGCTTGGCAAATTGGATTGAAGAAAGGCGAGAGTTGGTTTGTTTTTAAAATGTAAACTGTTTTTCTTCCAATGAAAGCACCAGTTTAATTAAAGAAAGCATGAATAACCCATTTAAACATCATGTGTTTTACACTGTCCAATTATACGGCACTAGAACTGAACAAGTGAAGGCAATTTGAATATCCTTTGCTTTGCTCTACACTGCTCTGAGAAGCAGCATTGACCTCATGTAGAAACTTTCCTGTGTGTAGAATATTGATTAGCATCTGTGTTCTCTGTTTCCAGAGTTATCATCCACCTCCTGATATTAATAGATGGTGATTGTTATGTAACACAGTTGTTCATATAGTTGTCTGTGAATGCATTCTTTCCGTATCCATCATGAAGGCTCTTTACTATAGTGGTCTCTCTTATCTCTTGGGAAGCACTGGTTTGAAAACTGCCTGTTCAATGAGCACACATCATCCTGGTGCTGGTAATCGGCTCAGAGTCGTTTGAGTCAGAATCGCCCCCGGCAGATCCCAACAGCCGCGGTGAAGTGGGGCGTTTCCTTACGCGTGGTTGTACAGAATGGCTTCATAATACACCGTTTATTTAGAGGGAGCTAAAAACATGAAAGACCTACTTACATGTACAGGAATCTTGTTTTTCTACTGAGGCCAGTTAAGATTAAGAAATACATGTTTTTGCTAGAAATATGTGTGGATTTGTGCCACCGTGGTCTGTCAGATTCTTCAGACATGAGACAAAACGTGTCCCATAACTTAACATTTCCACTTTATTATTCATCACAGATGGTCTCTACAATGTTCTTAACACAAATCTAGCATTTTGTTTGAATTTCTCTGTATTTGATAAAAAATGTGACATTATATCATCACGCACTCCTGCAAACGGCTGTTCTCAATAACTCAATACTTAAAGCATTATCCAGTTTAGATGAAAATCTATATTTAACTAAAAGATATATATGCGTGTATTTTAAAAGTAACATAGCTACTATGTTCTGACAGAAATAACAGGTTCATTTTGAAAATATACTTTTTTTTTTTTTACTGTAAGGTTTTGCATGTGTGTCCCTACTTGTAAATGCTGTAAAATTCAGCATTTCTAAAATCAGACAATATCAAAACCAGCCTTCATCTTGCCTTGATATTGGCAATTTTTTTTCCATATTTCCATATTTCACCACAATTGTGTAATGGGAGACAAACAAGGATGATGAGATGTAAATTTAGTTGTAGCTTAACCAAGCCAGCAGGACAGGGAGCCAAGACGGTGCAGGAGACCAGGGTGGAGCCAGCAGAGCAGGTGAAGCTGACAGGACAGAATACCATCTGAGCAGAGCTGGAGACCACCACAGCAAAGCAGATGGGACTGAAGACTCCCATGGTGGAGAAGTTGGAGCTGAAGACCACCACAGCAGATAGAGCTAGAAACCACCAGTGTGTAGCTGAAGACCCCCATGGCAGAGTAGATGAAGCTGATGACCACCATGGTGGAGCAGGCGAAACGGGAGACCACCAGGACCTCCAAAGTGGAGCTGAAGACCACCAAGACGGAGCTGATGGAACTGGAGACCACTAAGGTGGAGCAGATGGAGTGGTCTCCAAGGTAGAATTGATGGAGCTGGAAACCACCAAGGTGGATCTGAAGACCCCCATTACAGAGTAGATGGAATTGATGACCACTATGATAAAGTAGCCGGAACTGGAGACCACCAAAGCAGAGCAGGCAGAGCTGAGGACCTCCAAAGTGGAACTGAAGACTACGAAGGCAGAGCTGATAGAACCGGAGACTGCCAAGTTGGAGCAGATGGAGCTAAGGACCTTCAGAGCAGTGCTGACGACCACCAAAGTGAAGCAGTTGGAGCTAAAGACCACCACAGTGGAATTGATGGGACTAAAGACCCCCACAATGGAGAAGATGGAGATGAAGACCACCATGACAGAGCAGGTGGAGCTGGAGACCACCACGGTGGAGCTGAAGACCCCCATAGTAGATGGAATTGATGACCACCATGGTGGAGCAGGAAGAAATGGAGACCATCAAAGCAGAGCGGACAGAGCTGAGGACCTCCAAAGTGGAGCTGACGGAACTGGAGACCACCAAGTTGGAGCAGATGGAGCTAAGTACCACCAAGGTGGAGTTGATGGAGCTGAAGACCACCATGACAGAGCAGGTTTAGCTGAAGACCCCTATGAAGAGTAGAGAAGACAGAGCTGAAGACCTCCAAAGTGAAGCTGAAGATCACCAAGGCGGAGCTGGTGGAACTGGAGACCACTAAGGCGGGGCAGATGGAGCTATGGAACTCCAGAGTAGTGCTGATGACCACCAAAGTGAAGCAGATGGAGCTAAAGACCACCAAGGTGTAGTTGATGGTGCTGAAGACCACCAAGGTGGAGCTGGTAAAGTAGACGACCACCATGATGGATCAGGCAGAGCTAGGGTTCAGGGTTGCCCTGATAGGACAGGCAGGGAGTACTAGGTGACCTCTGTGGTCGTAGCAAGACAGGCAGGGAGTTCAAGAGAATCTGAAGTGATTGCTACTGCATCTGGAGGATCAGGATTAGATGCCACTACCACCTTGAGAGGTTATGGAGAGCATGCTGCTGCCTCAGGAAGATCTGGAGCAGACAGTCCCACCTGGGGACAAGCGCTGCTAATGGTGGAACCTCTAAGACCACCTGACTGAGATGTTCTGGAACCATGGGGCTTGAGAGTGCTGAGGCCATGGGGATGCCAGCAACTCATACTGACATAACCGGTTGTTACCCCAAACTGAAAATAAGCCTACCAGCAAGAGCTTACCAACATGCAAAGACAGAATCTGACAAAGACTGACTGAAACACTGGGCTATATATACATACACACACGGACGCTAACAAGGAAACTAGACACACCATAATTTATTATTGGCTAAAGAATACTTACCTCAATTGAGCACATAAGTTTTTATGCACATCCTGAACTTTTCTATGTATTATCCCAAAATTCACATAAAAAATACTCATCTTAGGAAGCATCACTATTAAGCCAGGCATAAAAAAAATGAAGTCAACAAACTGTCATTCTGTGTGAGGAGGATGAGGAGACAGATATTCTGTCATGATATTCTGACAGGTATTTCTGTCATTGTGCAATCAGGCAAGGATGAGCAGATGTGGATCTAGTTGAAACTTAACACTTACTTAACAAAATATAACAAAGAGATAGACAGGAAAGAAAACTGAGGGCTTGTACAGGTGACACAGGTGAACAAACAATCAACTGATGAGTAACTATAGAAACCAAGGGAACAAAGGGATTAAACATAAGAACTGAAACCATAATAGAATACGGCAGATTGTATGTGCATATATTTTCTGTTATAACCATATGTTAACTTTGTCACATACTGTAAAGAAATAATTTGCAACTGTCATTATTTTTCTCATTTTAATTTGGTCTTATTTGCAGCTAGAAACACAGAAAGAGAAAATGATTGCTGCACTAAATTTGTATCACATCAAAATATTATTTTAAACTTGTCAAATATACGTTCAACAGATGCAGTTGAAAATCAGTTTGAAATCTAATTCATCCATCTCAGTGAATGGTAGATCTTTTCAGTATTTGTAATAGTGTCAAATGGAAAAAGCAGGAGATGTACCCAAACCTAAATTATGAATGAATAATTCCTTGACACACACTTTTACTTCTGCACTTCTGTAGCCTGTTCCATCTAATGTATGAAAGATGTTTGAAGATCAGACCATCCCAGTGAACATATTCTGTGAATGACATTATTATTTTTACAATGAATGATATATATTTTATTAGTTTAACTTGTTCATCTTTGTCTTGCCAGGCAGACAACGCTCTCAGTGTATCTGCTGTCGTTTGTGGGAATGGTGATCTACGCTTTCACCCTGAACTTGGGTCATCTATGGGTTGTGTTCCTCACATCAGGAGCGCTGGGGTAAGAACTGCAGTGACTGGAAATTTAGTGAGATCTTGCTTAAAACGAGAACAAAATCCGTCCAGTCAGAATAATAACTTAATTCAAAAGGAAAACAATAATTTTTTCTACCTAATGTTGGATAGTTTTTTGTTTTAAGTGTAAACTCACTAAATTTTGATTTGTTTTTCAGAAAACAAGATTCAGTATTTTGCTTCTCAAGTAAATGTTTGTATTTAAAAATGTTTAGCGTTTTAAAATAAGACGAAAATACTAATAATTTTTGCCGTGCAGACAGAAAAAGATCAAACAAAAAAAAAGTGTTATTCATTTAAAAGAAATATAACACAAGTGCACTTTTTTTAAGGAAACCATTTGACAAAAATTGTTTGTTAGTCGTTGAAATGATAGAAAAAAAAAAAGTAAAAGTATTATGAGACTGTGTGGTTGCCAAATGTTCCTGAGATGTTTTTAAGGTCACATTGTAATTACACAAATAAGTACTGAGTACTATTAATTAACAACATGTACTTACTATAAAGGGTTAATTGCTTGCAATTATGCACAATTTACAGTTTTTACTATAGCAAGCAAGCAACTGTAACTATGTCACATTAAAATAATGTGTTACCAAAATGTAACATTCTGCAGGGGAAGGAGTTTGTGTCTGATTAGAGAAAAGCTCAGCTTTCCTCTGCTTTGTCTGTGGATACACTTATATCACATTCTTCAAAGTGCACGTGTGTTTGTGCACAAATAATAAACATGGCAGAGTTTCACAACATTTCATGTCCATTTCACACTTTTAAGAGCCAATATCTATAGTGAAATATTGTGATCTATGAAAGATGCTTTTGCCTCCAGTATGGTAGTTACAGTGTCTATTAACTGAACTGTGTTTACCTTGATTTCAACACAGACTGACCATAAAGTAATTACGGATCCACATCTAATTATAGTTCAATCATGACAACTCTCTGAATAGTTTTATCATGTAAATGGATATGACAATGTTAATGATACTGATACTGTCCAAGTATTGACTTGCTTCTGCTGATGCACAGACACACTGCTGTTGCATGGATAGGCATACAAAAATTCCATAGCAGATCATGACAGGTGGTGCTGGGGGAGGTGGAGGGTTTCATACAGTGAACACTGAACCAGGCTATTAAAATGTTCAAATTCATTGGCTGTAGAATCAGCAGAGGCCAAGCAGCTAGTGTTTTGTAGTGAATGATTGCTAGCAGAATGCATGTAAAGGACCTATTAGCTTGCAACATCTGCAGTTTCATGAGTGACCTAGATGTATGTTTTTTTAATGTTTATATGTGCTAATGGCTGACTGATGAACTATTTCCAGTATCACTGCATATGGTGCGGTAGTGTGGACAGACTGATTCTTCAGTCTCTTCTAGGGCTCCACAATTAATCGAATTTCTAATTGTGATTACAGTTACAGATGCCACAATTATGCAATCGTTCAAAGGCGCCACTTTCATTATTCTTTATTCATTATTCTCCCAGTCCCGATCCAATTCTGTACAATAAGCGCGTAACAGCGACTTCAGTGACTGGTGGAAGCGTTCTAACGAACCTTGACTCTGAGGATGATATGCAGTCGACATATTATGCTTAATATTAAGTTGCCGCAGAACTTCCTTAAAAACTCCCGAAGTGAAATTTGTACCCTGATCTGACTGTAAAATTCTGGGTGTTCCGAAGACAGACATAAACTAGGACAAAGCTTTCAGCACGGACTTTGACGTGATCGATCGCAATGCAAAAGCAGCAAGATACCGCGTTACCTGACACATAATAGTCAACAAATACTCACTGCCAGATTTAGAGCGGGGTAAGGGACCAACACAATCCACAATTAAGTGATTAAACGGTTCAGTCACAACAGGAATTGGAACTTTTTTTTATATTTAAAGAAGAAACTATATATAAAAATTTGGCATGCAGTTGCTTCAAACAATGAAAAAAATAGCTTTGCTTCAAAGCCATTCAAAACATCATTCAATGTAAATCGTGACAATCGTAATGAATAACCACAATTACAATTTCAAGGTAATAATTGACAATTATGATTTTTGTCATAATCGTGCAGCACTGGTCTCTTCTTTCTTTGACCGCAGGTTCTTCATGACGGGTTATCTGCCGCTGGGCTTTGAGTTTGCGGTGGAGCTCACGTACCCAGAGTCAGAGGGAACATCGTCAGGACTGCTCAACTGCTCAGCGCAGGTCATGCATCTGCTCTTCGCTTTTAGATACATGGTCTAGTCAAATCTAAAAAGACATTCAGAGGACCTATTTCCACAGCTTACTGTAAATAAATGCATGGTTGCAAGGTAAAAATTCTAACTGTGACATAATACATGTTGATCAATACATCAGCGTAATTGTAACGTAGCGAGGGAGACGTGAAGGGGGCGGATCCATATGCAGAGCTTTATTCGACTTTAGACAGAGATATCGTCATAAATCAGGCAGGGTCGAACAACGGCAAACAGGTATGTTAGGACAAAACACAAGAATAATCCGTGATACAGGCTGGGGTCGATCAATGGCGAACGTTGTCCAAGGGGCTAGGAAAAAGGGTAATCCGAATAGACAGGCTATAGATCCAAAGGGCAGGCAGCGAGACTAAATGATAAAACAAGGCTAGAAAAACACAAGGACAAGGATTAACTGACAAGAAAAACGATAGATCTAGGCTAAGGATTGACAATGGCTCCGTAAAGTTGGAAAACACAATACAATACTCGGCGACTAGTGAGAGGAAGTCCGGGCCTTAAATAGTCTCTGATTGGACGCAGGTGATCAGCGCAATGGCTGATGGGGAACGTAGTCCGGGGTGTGGTGGAACAGTCAGTGTAACGTGAATGTGAGAGGGCGACATCTGGTGGTGAGCGGACCGAAGGTCACCAGCCAGATTCATGGCATTAATATTTTCAGTTATTTAATGCACTTGCTAAAAAATTTTTGCGAGTACATACTGTGCATTTATTATAGTAATTAACATAAGGTACTAATGCTGAACCTAACCCTAAACCTACCCTAACCCATGTAGTTACTTTATATTATCAAGTGCTTTCTTAGATAAGTTTTCTCTTTGTGTGATTCTCCATGAGACCTTCTGAATATATGTAAGTGGTAGGCTATTTTAGAGAGTAAAATTTCTAAAAAGATCAAAAAGAAGAATTAGGGGGAATAAGTGAACTTTTAATTATTCGTGTGAATAGTGTGTAATCATGTAATCCATAAAAAAGTAACTCTAGTCTGATTATGAGTATTTCAAAATGTTTTATAATCTAATTGCAAGTATGTTTTATGTTTGGAATCTGATTATGTAATCCAGATTACATGTAATCAGTTACTATCCAGCACTGCATGTACTGTAAAACAAAGTGCACCCATAATTTGATTAGAAGTTGCATATCTGTTAAAGTAACCAGGAAACTGTGTAAGTCAAATGAAACATGAATTTTGGGAACATGAACATGGGACCACAGCCAACTTAATGAGCACCAATTTACAGTCATAAGGAACAGAAGATACAGAGGTGTATAAAGATAACAGCATGTTTACCGTACACACATGCTCAGACTCTTTCTGCTGTGTGCAGATGTTTGGAATCGCCTTCACCATCATTCAAGGAAAAATCATTGATCACTTCAGCACACTGGCCGGAAACATCTTCCTCTGTGTGTTCCTCTTCATCGGCTCCATCTTGACAGGTAAAAACTCATCACATGTAATGATGAGTAATTTACATTACTGTAAATTGGTCACATGACCACTAGATGACCGCTCCACTCATCTTCTGCACACATGATGGACAGAGCATGACTTTTTCCTCACAGTGTAGTAATATAAACATACCATGAAAACAGTAGAGCAGTGGCGCTCGCAACACCACGGTCATGGGTTTAGTTCACAGTTTATGCATCAACTGATAAAGCATAAACTCTCACTTTGCATTAAAGCATATGTCAAATGCATATATGTGACCTTGGTCCACAAAAGCAGCCATAAGGGTCATTTTTTTGAAACTGAGATTTATGCATCATCTGAAGGCTGATAAATAAGCTTTCCAGTGATGTATGGTTTGTTAGGATAAGACAATATTTGGCTGAACTGTTTGAAAATCTGGAATCTGAGGGTGCAAAAAAAACGAAATATTGAGAAAATCACCTTTAAAGTTGTCCAAATGAAGTTCTTAGCAATGCATATTACTTATCAAAAATTAAGTTTTGATATATTTACGGTAGGAAATGTACAAAATATCTTCATGAAACATGATCTTTATGATTTTTGGCCTAAAAGAGAAATTGATCATTTTGACCCATACAATGCATTTTTGGCTATACCTGTGCCACTTAAGACTTAAAAGTTTTGTGGTCCAGGGTCACATATCTAAATGAAATTGTGTAAAAGTACATTGCACTTAACAACTTCTTGTCTCTGCCTCACAGCATTTATAAAATCTGACCTGCGGCGACAGAAGGCCAACGCCCAATCTCAGACAGAGGTGAACGCTGTAAGTATGTTTTAGTTTGACCTCCCTCTCCTCACCAGGCCTGAATCACAGCCCCACAGGCTTAGATTGACCATCCGTCCAATATTTTGCGGGACAGTCCTGAAATGAAAAACTTCGTCCTGCATTATTCAAGTCATAACAAGTGTCCTACTTTTCAATTTTGCCTGTATTACTTTATATTCCCCTGAAATTACAATTCCACAATTAAAAAAAAAAAAGTTAATAACAAATTTAGAGCTGCTGATTTTAGGCCAATCAATTCACACCACAGCGACAGACACAGATAAATGCAACATGTTCGTCGGGTTATGTCAGATCAGTACGTTACCCCTGCTTGCATCTGTTGGTGATGTCTGGCACCCGTTTTTGTTGGCCAAACATGTTGATTCAGCGTTTGTTGGATCTTGGAATGTCGGAGAAGTGATGTACTGAAATCGTGTGCTAACAGAAAGAAAACAAGTTGATAAATTGAATCCAATATTTGGTAACTAATATACCACAACAATGAAAGCAACAATTTTCTGTGGGCTGGTCATTTTGGGGTCAAAATGACTAATTAACAAAGTAGATGAGGTTTTTGATGAGGAAGACATTTATATATTGGATGGTTTTGTTGTTTTAGGTGATTCAAAAGTCTGCCGGTTTTGTTCTGTTAAGAGATTTAAATGTTTGCTGGTTTTGTTCTGAAAAAGTTTGAAAGGTCTGGACACACGTCTGAGTGTTCAAACGACATTAGGGCTTTAGATAATAGTCAGGTTTGTTCTCAGTGTACAATAGTCTAAAGGCATCAGTGAAGATTGGTTGTCTTAAGTAAAAAAACAGCCAGCTGTCAAAGAGTGTGATGTAAGTTTTAAAAGTTACATTTTCAAGTCAATTAGCAGTCATTTAAGCGGTGATGTTGAGAAATGTCTTTTATTTCACTTAGTAGCATCTCTAAATTTCTGACAGAATTACTCTATCATGATGTCATTCCTTACTGTGGTTGAAAATTACTTATATCATGGTAAAGAATAGCACACAATTAAATCATTCTGTCCAGCTACACCTAGCCAGTGGGATTATTATGAGGTCTCCATTTAACTGTTCTAGAAAGCTTTATAATGAAGCTGCTGCAGTCACTTATGAACTGCATCTTGGTGAGCAGTTTCTATAAAGGTGACACACAGAGAAGCCGATCAGTGGGGTCTGGAAGAGAGTCAAATACACAAAACAGGGTAGAAATTCAATAAGAAAAGAGAAGAACAACAGATGAACAAATATTTGGATTAACAAGAAACCTAGTGGGGCCATCTAGTGGTCACATAGGAAGAGTGCTAAGAGCTCAAGGCTGGTGACAAGAAAGATGCTAGTTTGATCTTTCGCTTGGCTAATAATATGGCAAACACTAATTCAGCATTAACACTAATAATCTTTATTATAATTTATAATTGTACATTTTTTTGAGAGAAACATTGAGAGAAACAGGTTGTTCAAAATGACATTTGAGTGACTTTTCCAGAGGAAGTGGTTGAATGAATCCCTCCCTCTTTCCTAGAAATGGCTCCTGATATTTGTTGAGAACGCTTTCAAATTTGCGGATTAGATCAGGATCCAGGAAGTCCCAAACTGTAACTCACGATCACTCCTGTGCCTCATAAATGTCTCGGTCAGCCAGTCTTTGTAGTTGTCCTTCAGCCAAATGACGTGGCGTCAGGCTGAGTGTAATGACGTGACGATTAGGTCTGACAGCAGAGCAGAAGAGCTGAAGGCTTTCATACGATAAGGAGACTTTAACCAGTGACAGGAAAAACTCAGGAAGTGCATGAGAGAGCTTTGTTGTGTCTGGGGAGAAATAGTAAAAACATAAAAACATTCATAATCCCCAGGTTTCTGTCATCTTAGGAGAAAGAACAAGTGTACATAATGCAATGTGTCCATATGGCAACAAAAAAAAAAAAAAAAATGAATTGGGGCAGAACCTGTTAGTAAGATACAAACGTAACATCAAATGTATGCAGCCACTGAAAATCAGGTACAGTAATGTTTTTATTTAAATAAAATAGGTTCTATAAATAATAATAATAATAAAAAATGAATTTAAAAAAAAACAATAAAAATGATAACTAACTGCACACACACGTCTCTTAAAAAGCATATCAGATAGCAGATAGGTTAGTTTGGTCAGTAAACTAGATAAGACAGTGCATACCAATGACATTTTCTGGTGTGTTTTGCAAGCTCCCAGCAATTCATCAGAAAACTTGTCCAACTTTATTCACATACATACAGTATCGTTGCATAAAGCGATGTTTTTTTGTTTTGTTTTGTCACAAAATGTAAATGCAGTTATGTACATTTATTGTAGAACTCTTCATATACATTGCATATACAGTATAAGTATGTCTGGGATTTAGTGAAGTAAAAGTATTTGATGGACGTATACTATGTGTCAAGAGCATTCACTCAGTCACTTTTAGAGGGTTTTGCATCTAAACTCTTCATATATATATACATAAACTTACATACATTAACTATAGTGTCATGCACCTACTAGTAAAAAAACAAAAACAAATCAAATATATATATATATGAAGAGTTCAGATGCAAAAGCCTCTAAATCCATCTGATGTTTTTCTTTAAAATGAGCATTTCTTTCTGGCTACTTTGTATAGGTCTCTGTGTAAGTACTGGGACTTCTGAGTGGGCTGAGGCTGGAATTTAGCAAGTCTGAAGTAAAAGTATTTGATGGACGTATAATATGTGCTGTAGTTAATTTATGTAAGTGAGGATAGCAAAATAAAGTAAACTGTGACATAATATACCGAAAAATTACTTTTACAGTGGACTGGTAGTAAAACTGATAAAAATTTGGGACCAAAAATTTGAACTGACACTTTGACCTGACCATGTTTTGTTACACACCTTTCTATTAAAGTTATCTGACATTATCAAGATGAATTTGTTCTGACACATTTAACTCTGAGTTCTTGTCATATTTTATTAACATTTTCTAAACTATAGCGAATAAGCAGTGATGATGTGAGAAATTTTGAAGGTGTCTGAATAAATTTTGGTTTGACTATATAGTGTTTAGCCGAGCTCTAATTTGTTAACTGTGAGTATATGGCATATTAAGACTATAAGATATTAATAATTAAGGTTATAAGATAATTCTGAACACTAACATAATGATTTTCTGTAAAGCTGCTTTGAAAAAATGTGTATTGTGACAAATGCTTTTCAAATAAATTTGACTTGACTATTTCTATCTATCACTTTTCTTTGTTCAGTTGTATACTTTTAGATTTCTACAGTCAGTTTCTCTCTGAATGAAGTGTATTTTTTTAATGTTTGTTTATGTCAAAAATATTTTAGGGTTCCTTACTGAGGTACAGTAGTAAATGTGAATGAATGGTTAATGTACCCTGTTTGTTTCTTGTTTTCAGGACTCATCCGTACATTCCAAAGATGCAAAATCATCAATGGTAAAAGAGGTAAAGATGTAAAGACGGAAACCATTGAAATCACCATCTCAATGTACATTCATACGCACATAAATCCTCCTGAACTTTACACAGCCTGAACAATGACAGCTCAGTTAAATTGCTCAAGCACAACTTAAAGTAAGTTTCCTACCTTTATATTGTATAACCTGTTGTTGATCCTTTAGTATTTAAACTGACCAGTAGTTAGTGCTGATTACAGAGCATGTCACAGCATTCGGTGGGACCCATTCATAAAACAAAAGAGAAAAAAAGACGCAGGCCGTTGCACTAAATTCACACAAGTATGATTTTATATAAACGATTCACATAAACTGCTTGTGTTTCACGTTATAATGTGTAATTTTCTATGCCTAATGTGTATTATGATGTTTGCATGATGGTTCCTTAGATTTGACCTAAGCTTTGACGAAGTATTGATCTATTATGAAGTGTCTCTGTAACAGACACATCTAATTGGTTGTTGATGCTGGACATCACCGTATTATTATGGAAGGTCAAAGTCCTTCAGTTTAACCATTAAATACATTTTTAAGTTTTAAGTTTGCAACAATATATAGCACTATTTAAATGTGTGAGTGCTTTGTGAAAGAGCATTAGTGATCAATGAATAGAGATGTGTGATGATACTTACGTCTTACATAATGCAGTACTAACCTGACAAAAGTACAGCACACAGGAAATTAGGGGAAAAAAAAAAAAATAATAATAATTTGGGAACATCTGCAATGGGTAATGTGTGGTGTAGTGTGCAGTGCAACGTGATTGATTAAACCACCCTGCATTACTGAATGAAAACCAAAACTTGTTTCTTACTCACTCTGGGCTGCTGATTCCAAAATGAATATGTTTTGCTGGAGCAAAGAAGTGAAGACATTTCACATTATCTGTCAAATGCCAGAAGAAACTGCAGCAAACACATGATTCCTGTCTTCATCTGAGCCACATTACAACTTCTTGTTCAATACTCAGCCCATTTTCACGTGTATGAGATTATTTGATAGCAAATCGTGATGTCGAGGTCAGAATTATGGTCGACGAAAGAAGAAAATGCAAACATGAACCTGATGTTTCTGGTTTGACTGCATCCACAGAACATTACAGATTTTGTGGGAAAAAGTAAATATTAATAAACTTGTGTTTATGTGAAGTTTAAGAGACCGAATGTTTTTACACTCGTTTGCAGACTGTAAGTTAAATAGATTTTGTCATTAAAAAGCTTTTTAAATGCGACTGCTTTTGTTACTTTGGTAAATGCTTTAAAGCTGTACGTGATGGAAGGTTTCACTGATATTTCTGAGCTCAGCATCATCAAATTAGGCAATACAAGGCCTTTTTTTTTTTTGGCAAATCAGCCATATTTATTTTGAAGATGCCGTAGGTTCTGTGTAATAAATCAGACCGCAGTCACAGATGGAATCCAGTGTAATGTTTGTAAGGGTGACAGACTGACATCTGCCGCCACTTTTGTCTCCTTTCAACAAGATGCTTTGTACACAATGACATCACAAAAAAAAATAATTGCTTAAGGTCATTTTATTAATTTCATATGGCTTCAAATATCCAGAACTACTCTGCCCTGCAAACAAACTACAGCAGCACTGCAACTCAGAGAAGTGGCTTTGATGTCAGTTTTTACATTGATTTTGAGCATAGCTGATCCAAACCCGTCTGTCACAGCACTGATCCTGGTCTCAGAGATCCGCCACAACTCATTTCTGTGTGTAGATATGTACTTAGTTTCTATGCAAGTTCTTCAAATGATTGCTCTTGTTAGAAAAGTGTGTGGATGTAATCCTGTGCACTGTTATTATTTGTATAGAAACATTCTGTATATAATTAGAAATTCTTGGCTTTGTAAAATGAATCTAACATTCAGTAATAAATAATGATACCTAGTGAATAAATTGCAAATTGTGTGCATTTCTTCTATTGCCTGCACGTTATTGAGTATTTACATTCAAATGAGTCATGTAAACTATTTCACGTGCGTTCTAGAGAAAACACTGTGACATAAGAAAAAAAAAAAAAAAACAGTGACATGAGCAGAAATAAACAGTCATGAACAACTCATACTAAAACCCTTTCATTTAAAGGCTTTCACTCGAATGCTTGACATTCACTTTTTAAACAAATACAAATGCAATTACAAAATTTCCCTCAGGAGCTCACAGCTGCGATCTAGACAAAGAAGCAGCTCAAATGTCAGGTTTTCATCACTGCATCATTCCCAAACTTACAACCATATTATTTCACTGTTTCCATCACTGCAGTATTATTCAACAACAGCAGTGCCCAAACTTTTTAATACAAAAGGCCAAAAATCAACATTGATTGATATCTATCTATCTATATATATATATAAAATCAACTTTTACATTTTTTTAAATTAATTATAATATTAATTTTTAAAGGAGAAGTCCACTTCCAGAGAAACATTTTATACATAATGTACTCGCCCCCTTGTCATCCAAGATGTTCATGTCTGTCTTTCTTCAGTCGTAAAGAAATTATGTTTTCTGAGGGAAACATTTCAGCATTTTTCTCCATATAATGGACTGATATGGTGCCCCGATTTTGAACTTCCAAAATGCAGTTTAAATGCGGCTTCATACAATCCCAGCCGAGGAAGAAGGGTCTTATCTAGTGAAATGATCGGTTACTTTCATAAAAATAATACAATTTATATACTTTTTAATGTCAAACGTTCGTCTTGTCTTACTCTGCCTGAACTCTGTTTTTGTTCCGGTTCGTGTCAGTTAGGGTATGTCGAAAAACTCCCATCTCATGTTCTCCCTCAACTTCAAAATCGTCCTATATTGCTGTTTTACCTTTTTTGTTAAGGGTGTTTGACCTTCTTTGCATGTTCACTTTGCAAAGACTGGGTCGGTACTTCTGCAGCGATGTAGGATGATTTTGAAATGATTTTTGAAGTTGAGGGAGAAAATATGATTGGAGTTTTTCGACATACCCTAACTGTCTTGAGCCAGAATACACAGAGTTCAGGGAGAGCAAGACAAGACGAGCATTTGAGATTAAAAATATTTAAATTGTATTTTTTGAATGAAAATAACCGATCGTTTAGCTAGATAAGACCCTTCTTTCTTGGCTAGGATCGTTTACAGCCACATTTAAACTGCATTTTGGAAGTTCAAACTCGGGGCACCATATCAGTCCATTATATGGAGAAAAATCCTGAAATTTTTTCCTCAAAAAACATAATTTCTTTATGACAGAAGAAAGAAAGACATGAACATCTTGGATGACAAGGGGGTGAGTACATTATCTGTAAATTGCTGTTCTGGAAGTGGACTTCTTTAGTTATAATAATACTTTTTTTTACACTTGAGTTTGGAAACAAAACAAGTTAAAACAAAAATACAAATTAGAAATTAAGATATTCTTCAGCAGCATGTTTCAGTGGACCCATGAGTTCTGGTTTGGGCAGCTCTGTTCTAAAGTAATAGCTAAAAATAACACAAAAGTACCCATACTGTAACTGCTTTTGGACAATTAAACTTCAAATATAAAATAATTATTATTGATAATTAATATTACACAGATTTTAAAGTGGTAATAAAAGTATGTTTGGGCCTCATCTGCAGGACAGGCATGTACTGTAAACCATCAGAAAACGCTCTGATGTCAGGTGGTCATCACGCAGCAGCGCCGTTTATCCCATCACAGACATCCCGTGCTAAAGGCATCAGTCATGAAGCATCAGCTGTAATGCTGTGTTTCACTCAGTTCCTCTTCTTCTGAGGGGCTCCCACTACTTCCTGAGGCTCAACAATACACTGAAAGCCAATTAACATGCCCACGATAGAGAAACCTACAAAAACAAAGACACCAGTATGAAGATGACACAGAGAACAACAGTATACAGTATTGATGATTTTTTTTTTTCATTGTGAATCTCTCAAATATGGAGTATGTATTTAAAACTTCATATGTATACATCCTTTACATTTTTTGTATGCCAGTGCACTCTACTGTTCAAATGTTTTCAATAACAGATTCCTTTTCAAAGAATTCTCTTTTGCTTACCAAGGCTGCATTTATTTAATTAAAAAAAAAAAAAAAAACATTGTAAAATATTATTACAATTTAAAAGAGCTGTTTTCTGTGTGAATATCTGTTAAAATGTAATTGATTGCTGTGATGCCTTGTTGAATTTTCAGCATCATTACTCATTACATGATCATCACATGATCCTTCAGAAATCATTCTCATATGCTGATTTGCTGCTTAAGACACATTTTTTTCCGGATTACAGATGAATAGAATGTTCAAAAGCACAGCATTTATTTGAAATAGGAATCTTTGCCATTATAAATTATTTTAGTCATTTAAATGATTTTACCTTTTGATCAATTTAACATGCATTTGTTGAAAAACAGTATTATTTTTTTCAACCCCAAATATTTAATTGGTAGTTTATTACAGTTTCCACTGAAATATGAAATGGAAAAAAGCTATTTTAAATTGTAATAATATTTCAACAATGTATTACAACATTAATGTTTTCACAGTATTGTTGAACTACCAGTAATGCAATTTAATGTTTATTGGTCACCCAACCGATGTAAGAAAAATAGGAGTATCCTAAAGCAAGACTGAACTAGATGTTTGAAAGCCTCATCATCACTCACTTGCTACAATCAGAGGTGCCATGACTCCAATGGTCAGCGGAGCGGTTTTATAGATAAATGCTTCAGACAGGAAGTGGCCAAGGGCCAGAACAAATGTCCACAGGGTGATATGATAAAGCCTGAAATGAGAAAGAGACGTCAGCTTCGTTCCAGCAATCTTCAGTCTCTACACATACACACACACACACGTTGGGTTTCCATGTTTCATGGATTCATTCCATAGGCGTAATGTTTTTTCAACTGTACAAACTCTATTTTCTCTGCCCTAAACCTAAAACTACCTCTCACGCAAAACTACAAGCATTTTTAGGTTTTTTTAAGAAATCTTCATTCTGTATGAGTTATAAGCTTGTTTCCTCATGGGGACCAAACAAATGTCTCCACAAGGTCAAAATTTAATGGTATGACTAAACTTGTGGAGATGTGTGGTCCCCATAACATAGGGAAAATAACATGAAAAATACCAGGTACACACACACACACACACACACACACGCGCGCACACACACACACACACACACAAGCATCCTTACGTTCTGTTCTGAATGTCTATGGCACAGGCACAGCGGATGATGGAGGACAGGAGAGTCCATATGCCAAAGGTTCTCGCCTGAAGACCGTTTACTAAAGAAAAAGACATCAGGATGTTTAGCTGTAGTGACTTAACATTGGCTTAAAATTTGCACACTTTCTAATGTTCTTCTTCCTAATGCGTTGAGATATATTTTAAAACATGAAGTTGCGTCTGCACATTTTCTGTATTAATTGAAATAACTGTAATGCTGATGTTTTAAGTGATAATGTTAGTGAATGGGTCAGTAATGAATAAAGGTGATGGTTATGAGGCACAGGTCTTGACCATAATCGGGTGTGCCTGTGTAGAGTTTCTCGGACAGGAAGCTGTGATCTCTGAAGCTCTGCACTGTGTTTCCCACTGCGATCACAGACACCATGAGCAGCCAACTCCTCAACACATTCAGAAAGCGACTCATCGTTCAGCGCACACCTGCAAGAGATCAACATTAGGGTTAGAAGTATCAGCTCACTTCTGCACTGATGGCAGAACATGGTATTACCGTGGTACTTTGAGATATACCATACTGAATGACTGTTATACTCATGTAGCTTGGTATTACTCTACATGACTACCATGACACATATACAAAGAACATGGTGCTGTAGTACTTCTCTGTTATTGACTGTTCTTCCATATCTGCATGAGTTCATCTGTGTTATTAGGCTACCAAAATGTAGTCTGGATCGTCATTACACATTATACATTACACGATATGATTTGTTAGTAACATTGTTCTTACCTTAAGTATGAGTTGCAGTATGTAAATATTCTGTATAACTATGACTATGAACTGTACTACTCACAGACATCAGTCGGCGTGATTGATTGACTCCTGCTTGCCAAACCGCTTCAAGTTCACAACATTCAGCAGGCATGGGACCTGAATGTGGACCAATCAGAAACCGCGAAAGACGGCTGCGTCACTTCGTACCACCACTCTATTGGGTAGTTTGAGATCAGTGTTTTAAAAGGCCGCCCACTTCTGTGAGATCGGACCAATCACTGGGCGCTAAGCATCTGACGATTTCTAAAGGAGTGAGAGGTAGTTGAACTTGAAAACCCACACAACTATTTCATATGGAATAATGATATATTATTTAAAAACAAATCTTTATTCTGTCATACTTAGTTCAATGAAAGTATTCTTTCAGTAAGACAGTTAGTTAGTTCTCATGGGTATTTGTTTTCATATACTGAATTTCTTCAAAAATTTCAATTACCAGTTAAACCAAGAGAATTTGCTATTGTTCTTGATGCAATTCCAAAGAGTGTGATTATACCAAAAAAAAAAAAAAAAAAAAAAAAAAAAAAAAAAAAACTGTATTTCAGAAGGAATCAGCATGGTTAATCCTTGTGGAAGCATTTTGATTATAAATGTTGATGTTTTAAAACAACAGCGTACTGGAGAAAGATGGAATGTATGATATAAATTTGTATATCTGTATATGTGCTTTTTTATACAGAAAACGGACATTTGAATTGAACAACATATTATACATTTGCTTATTATTTTACATTTGCTTATTTATTAATGACTTTAAATTATATGTAAATCTCTTGGAACAAACAAAAAACAAAAAAGCACTGAAAACATGTAATGCTCTGAAAGCATTGAATTTTCTTTTTCTCTTTTCTTTTCTTTCTCTGGCAGATAATGTTAATTTGATACCTCTTGTTTTTGTGGCAAAAAAAAAAAAAAAACTTGAAAAAAAAATACATGTTGTAGCATTACAACATATATAATAATATATTGTAATATAATAAGACGTTCGCTATTTTTGATGGTAATGTCATATATTATTAAGCAAAAACAAACAAACAAACAAATACACATAACGCTTTCAGTCTTATTACTCGTAATTTTACATTAAAACATTTCGTCTTTTTGGTAATATGTTGCTTGCTTTAGTAGTAATCAAAAAGTTCAAACGCTAAACAGAAACGCCACGCGTGCGCACTCGGCGGTTGCCCGTTGGTTGTTATTGTTTTGCACGCATGCGCAGATCAGTAGCTGTCAGCCGGTTGTTATAGTAACGGGCTTTAGGAGTTTAGCGCCGGTGTAGGCTATAGAGCTAACGGTTAATAATTACACGTAAGACCACTCATCTAACACAAACAGGTATGATATTAATTACACGAATATTTAGCAGCGAACTAACTGTCTAATGTGGTGTGTTAGGCATTCAAAGACTTACTTCTTATATCACAGTCTGGTTAGCTCGGTTAGCTAACAGCTAGTGAACTCTCTTCAGTTACACACAACTAGTCATAATCCCATTCCCATCTTTCCGATATTATATTTATTTCATCCAGCGTTTAATGAAACAGTTACTACATTGTTAGAAGGTATTTTCAGCCGGTCGTAGTAGTCTGTAGTAACTGACAGATAGTAGACAAAGTAGTAAGTTAATTAGAAGACTAGAAAATTTCTCGGAAATGTAAACTTATTAAGTATAGTACATGATGTATTATGAAGATTGTATGGCTTAGCACCCTTTTATTGACATATTTAAGTAACTTATTATCTGTTACATTGATGTGTTTGTAAACTATTGTGCTTTTAATTCGCTTAATTTTATTATTTTCATTTTATTTTGCACTACTGATGATTTTTGCATTATTGTTGTTTTACATAGTTTTCTACTTATTTTACATGCTTCCTCTCCCACACAGAGCAATACAAATGTATATTGTTTGATATCAATACATCACAGTAAAACTGTAACATTAAATGTATGCAAGCTCTTCTCATGAAGATCTTATTGTTTTCCAGATGAGTTATGTAGACTGGAGATGAATGCTGTCACACACACATTGAGCTGACACACAAACACACACACACACACACACACACAGACGGAGATGCCAGCTGCAAGAGAACAGAAGGACGAATCCGAGTCATCGTCTGAAGATGAGCTGGAGTAAGTGTCTTTACTAAAGCAGAATGCTTAAGAGTATTGATCATGGAGATTACAGTCAGATAATCAGTGAGCAGGACTAGTCATGTTACCGCCATTACTCACAAAACTACAGCAAACATCAGGCGCTGCATACAGGCTGATTTCATGATTTCACCAGAGCTTATCGTGACTAAATATAGACAAGCCAGTTCTTAAATAGTAGCAGCCGCTCCTCAAATAGTCTAGACATTCTAGACATTCTACACGTCTGTTTTCAGCAGCAGAGCTAAATTCAACTGCCTTGTGATGCTTTTAAGAGTCAGCCAAAGGGAGTGAATATTTTACAGAGTGGCAAAAATGACAAAGGCTAATGGTTCTCAATTAGTTTAGATTTAGGACCCAGAATTTACATTAGTCGTCATGTGGCGACCCAAACTCAAAACTTCTGTTCAAAGGTGATGTATTTAATTCTTCGGGAGGTTAAAATACCTTTTTTTTTTTATCCCAGGTGCTGGGTGACAGTCTAATAACCCACATTATCAAGACCAAATAATGTCATTAAAGGAGAAGTCCACTTCCAGAACAACAATTTACAGATAATGTACTCACCCCCTTGTCATCCACGATGTTCATGTCTTTCTTTCTTCAGTTGTACAGAAATTATGGTTTTTGAGGAAAACATTTCAGGATTTTTCTCCCATAATAGACTGATATGGTGCCCCGAGTTTGAACTTCCAAAATGCAGTTTAAATGCAGCTTCAAACGATCCCAAATGTGGCTGTAAATGATCCCTGCCGAGAAAGAAGGGTCTTATCTAGCGTAACGATCGGTTATTTTAATCAAAATAATACAATTTATATACTTTTTAATGCCGAACACTGGTCTTGTCTTACTCTGCCTGGACTGTTTTTTTTCGGGTTCATGTCAGTTAGGGTATGTCGAAAAACTCCCATCTCATGTTCTCCCTGAACTTCGAAATCATCCTATATCACTGTTTTACCTTTTTTGTTAAGGGTGTTTGATCTTCTTTGCATGCTCACTTTGCAAAGACTGGGTTGGAACTTCTGCAGTGATGTAGGATGATTTTGAAATGATTTTTGAAGAGAAAATACGGTCAGAGTTTTTTCGACATACCCTAACTGTCTTGAGTCAGAATACACAGAGTTCAGGGAGACGAGCGTTTGAGATAAAAAAGTATTTAAATTGTATTTTTTATGAAAATAACCGATCGTTTCGCTAGATAAGACCCTTCTTCCTCGGATGGGATCGTTTGAAGCCGCATTTAAACTGCCTTTTGGAAGTTCAAAATCGGGGCACCATATCAGTCCATTATATGGAGAAAAATCCTGAAATGTTTTCCTCAAAAAACATCATTTCTTTACAACTGAAGAAAGAAAGACATAAACATCTTGGATGACAAGGGGGTGAGTACATTATATATGAACCTTTGTTTTGGAAGTGGACTTCTCCTTTAAGAAGATCGCAAAGATGATCATTTGATCATATTAGAATTATGGGCTAGTAAATCTCTGGTGTAATTGTACAGTTACAAGTGCAGTGTAAAGAGACAGTCACCCGCAGGACAACTACATAATTACACCTAAACTTAATAAAACATGCAATACTTACACAATATGCATTTTAAAATGTGACTTTAATATCAGGATTTTTTTTATCACTGCACCTAATAGTTTCAGGTTTCATGAACTGGCTTGAATTAATTAACACAATAATTTATTACCAATTGCGGTTGCTATAAGTACTGTATATTCAAACCTACCAGAATGTACTATAAACCTCAACTGCTTGATTGCTTGTATCATTGCAAAATGTAACTATGTTATTGCACAGCTATAATCTTCTAAATGTGACGATAAGGCATGAAGATATTAACATTATAGAAGATATAAACATTAACATTGTGATTGTTCTCTAAAGCTGCTTTGAAATAATGCACATTATATAAATACATTTGACTTAAATTGAACAACTTCAAAAATGCATTTTATTTAATTCAGAAATTAATACGGCACATTTCAATGGAAAAACGTTACACTTCAGAGTGATATTTCAGCATTTTGTGAGCATTAAGTGCTTTTTTGGGGGGTAAGTGTTCATTTAAAGGGTGCACATTTTCTTGCACATAGAGAACCCTCTTAAGAGCTGGTGTTGTTTTGGAAACCAGGTCCTGACTGATATGTCGATCTGTGATAGGTTCAGCCTGTGTTACTCTATTACATGCATGAGATTGATCTTGTTAAGCCAGGATGTAGTTTTATCTGTCTGCAGAAACAGACTTAATGCAAAGTCAGTGTTTTATTTCGATTTATTCTGCTTTATGTTCTGGATGATTGAACACAAGCAGATAATGTTTTACAAGCCTACTCACAGCCTGTCTTGTTTTGCTGTCATGTATGATGCATGGATATCAGCGTACCATCTTATCTCTGCTCGCGTATATCACTTCAGGGTCTCATATTGCACAGACTTTTATCAGAGTTGCTCTTTTTCCACAAACTATTTTAATCTTTGCATCTCTTTGTCAAGAGTTGTGTAATGCCGTTAGTTGCGCATTATTTTACTAAATTCAGTGTTGTGTGATACCAAAGACTGTATTTTACAGAGACGGTTCACTCACAGTACTAAATTGTGCAAAATAGTGGCTCTAGTAAAGGAAGCCCCGCCTTCTAAATAAAAGAGCCAATCACCAACTGGGAAAGTCATTGTGTCACCATAGCAGAAGTGATATAAATGCTATTTGAGTCTAAGAAAGTGGACATTAATAGTTTTTTAGATTTTGTTATTTTTCCCATTCATGTAGATAGAAGTTGATCTTGCCAGTATAGCCAGCAAGTGAACTGTCTTTCCCTTGACTTTTCCCTTGAGATATCACTTTGGTGATATCTCAGTGTCATAGAAATGTGAAATTCATCTGACTGAGGAAATAGCAGTGCTCTCTTTGCTTTAACATGTGTTGTGATAGGAAACATCCGTGCATTGCCTGGAGTGGTGTCAGTAAGCGGATTCCTGTGCTGCTCTTCTGTGCAGAAGCCATTGTGTCCAAAGATGTGGCCATCCGCTCTGTTGGAGGTACACACTCTGAGATATCTTGTGTGTTTGATACACAAGAATTTATTAAATTACACAACAGAGAAATCTAATCAGTAATTACATCAATACTTTCATTACTGTGTTTTTTAATGCATAGAATACATTAGTTTAGTATTGGTCATGAGATTTTCTTTTTTTTTTTTTTTTTTTGCATTTTTCTTGTATAGCAACTCCTTTCTTACTCACAACACAACATATTTACTTCTTGCTAGTAACAAATCATTTTTAGATTTAAACAGCGTAACTTATGTTAATATCTAGTGTCTGCTTTTATAAACTATCTGTTGGCTAAGTGGCATTGTTGAAGCAGTGTTTCTGAGGGGTTTTTTTTGTTTTCTTTTTTAGAAAAATATAACTTGGCCTTCAAGATTGTGCGTACGGAGAGCCGTCTTGTGCGTGGCATACTGGTCAATCACGGATTCCATGAGGTAGAGCAGTAGACATTTACCATGTTTGGAATGAAATGCTAGCATACACTGTTTGCTGCCAATATTAATGCAATGGAGGAGTTTCATCTTGTGTGTAGAAATTATTTATTTTGCATTTTAATATAGTTTTATAATAATTAAAGGAAAAAGAAATACATAAAGAAATCATGTATTGCATAATTCAAAAAAAAGGTTTAAAATAACCCCTGATATGACTTGAAGTTGAAGTGTTCTTTGATTGTATAATGCACATTGGCACAGTTTAGTTCATTTTAGCAAAACAAGTATTTAAAGCTTCAAACAACAATTCAGCTTCTTCAGGCAAAGCTCTAATACAGTGGTTAGTGTTTTTAAGGGCTCAATACAGTAAAGCTCAGTGTAATATCAATGAAAATGACTAAATTATTAACCCTGGGCTTTTACAGTATTTTTTTAAATTTCAGATTTTTCCGTGTTTCTATGTTTAGGTGCACCCAAATAGCAACGATTTTAACCTGATGTGGACCGGCTCGCACCTGAAGCCCTACCTTATGCGCTCTCTACAGGATTTCCAGAAAGTCAACCATTTTCCCAGGTCAGTATGTCATTAGAGATCTGTCTTGCTGTCTAGCATGTTAATAAGCATTACGCTGAAAAGTGTAAATGTAATGAACACTAGGGCTGGGTATTGGCAAAGATTTCATAAATACATTTACAAGCTCTTGATTAGATTCAGTTTGATTCAGTATAGATTTGTTTGTATATATATCAATATATACAGTACAGTCATTAAATTGGACATCAGTTGGTTTTTGTATCAACTTTTGAATGATTTAATTATGTTTCTGTTCTAATTCACTGTTGAAATATAAACATTTAAATTGTTGCTGTAAAAAAAAACTAACTTTTTTCATAGATTTTTTTCAAACATTAAATAAGGCATCATTAACAGGTTGAAGACCAATACATGTAGCACATCTGTTTTTCAAAATACTCTCTAGAGTTATTTTTTCTAGTTGACTCAAGAATTTATGGTCATTAAATGTCTTTCCTGAGATTTACGTAACGTTACATGGCATTGTTTACAAGTTGTTTTACTGACATCTTTCCGCATTTGAAGGACTGATTGATGATTGCACAAAACATGATACATTTCAGTAAGTTCTGTTTTTTCAACACTTTCTGGTGTTTCTTCGTGTTTATTTGGTGCTAGTAGTAAAGAGGAAGAGAGCGGTCTGCATGATATGGCGATCTGTTATGCCACATTAAAGAACATCAAAACCGTATTTATTGTTTGGATTTTGAGAAAAAAAGAACAATTTGAAATTAACTGGATGGTGGACATACTACAAATAATGCTCAGTGACAATTTACACATCAGTAGAAAGCATCATAGACTAAAAGGTCAGTTCTTGGGATTTAAGAATCTATCTCTGATTGTTCATCAAAATGAAGATAGATTAAAATTGATCAGTTTTGTCAACCCAGTCCTAGACAGCACACACAAATATAAGATAAAATGTCCTTCCTTAATTACGTTAAACTTTTTCATTAATAGTTTTTGGTAGTGAATGTATTAAATATACGGTCATTTTGATTTTCAGTGAGTAGCGCATGGTGGGATAGTCTCTGTTGGGCGCACCTGTGATTAGTGATGCATTTCTTTCACTCGAATGTTGTTGATGTTCAACCAAACACTAGTTTGCGGTGTGCCGTGTGTATCCCACAATGATAATATGTTACCAAAGTCACACACATTCTCACTCAGCAACAACAACGTCCACACATCTAGGCTTCCAAGTGGGCGGACGGCATGTGTTCATTGGCAGTTTGGGCCGAGTACATTTTGTTTGGACGCCTGCCTCTCTGAAACGGTGCAATAGATCAAACTGACCATGTGCTGCCGCTGCGGTGTTATTTCAAGGGTTTATGTTCCCCTCGCTATCTCAGATGCTAACCTCATCCTCAGCACTTACGGTCAACGCTCCCGTTGCTTTCCAGGTCGTACGAGCTCACGCGGAAAGACCGGCTCTACAAAAACATCCAGAGGATGCAGCAAACCCACGGCTTTCAAAACTTCCACATCGTACCCCAGACCTTTGTGCTTCCTGCCGAGTACCAGGAATTCAGCAGTGAGTGGGCACCCCATCCAATCAGCACTCGGACGTGTGTTTGGCTATTAACATAAACAACATCAATTAGAAAAATGTGTCTGCTGCTCTGCTGGGCTTTAATAACACTCTCTCTGTCCTCACGCAAACCTCAGGCTCCTTCAGTAAAGACAAGGGCGCGTGGATCATCAAACCAGTGGCGTCCTCCAGGGGCAGAGGCATCTATCTCGTCAGCAATGTAAGTGATTAAGGGAATATGACGTGGTAAATACAAGTAAAGCTCATCTGGAGCATGCTTAAGTGGCTCTGTTCCAAAGACTCCCTACGCTGGCAGCATGTTAAGGCATCATAGGCACGTTTCTGACATAACAATCCATTTCCCACAATACTTTAGATTGAACAGAGCTTAGTTTGATTATTAAAAAGAACACAGTTTCCCTTGAGTTTATTAAAAAAAATAAGAATAAAATTAAAAACTATATACGGTGACTGGTTGAAATTCAGAAGACGGATCACATGCTTTCCACCAGTGTTGGGCAAGTTGCTCTGAATATGTAATTAAATTACTGATTACTCCTTTTAAAAGTAATCAAATTACTGTTCTGATTACTTTATTTCAAAAGTAATTAGTTACATTACTGGTTACATTACTTTTTTTTTGTACATCCACAAAATATACGTAAAATATTAAGTTTGTGTGTTGCCTAACATCCCAGCATAAACGCTCCCGATAAAATATTTGTTATTAAAGCATCAACATTTACAAACCACTGTTATTTTTACTAAAAGCAATAGGTTGCTGCGTGTGAAGCGGTGTGTGTGTATTCTCTCATTGCATTCCAGAAATCAACATTGTTTAACGCTGCAAACACGTGTTATAAATAGAAATTCTGCCTATGCTTACGCGTGTTAATCGTTTTTGTTTTATATGTAGTTGTTCTTGTTGCTTTTGTGCAATACATGAATAGCAATTCATGTGTTTTAGATATTTTATATTTAGATATTTCTATTTTGTGGGAGTTCCTCAAATTATTTTATTCTTCCCGCACACACATGAGTCTCTGCCCGCACTCGCCCATAAAGCCTTGCCCCACGCTGCTCTCTGATGCGTCGAGTTCAGTGCCAGTGAATTAGAGACCCACACTCCCGCTGGACCCGACGCAACAGAGAGCGGCGCGGGACAAGACTTGATGGGCGAGTGCGGGCGCGAGCGGGCAGATACTTATGTCAAGACAATAGAAGTTGATGCCTTGCCCTCCGCACCCGGTACGTTCTCAAGAAGTTTTAATGTGCTTTTTCACGGTTGAAAAGGTTTTCTTCCCCTCTAATTGACAATGCACAATAATGTTCTTGCCTTTGACAGAAATAAACTTAAAATAATGATTGCATTTCCAGCTACAGAACGTGTACTTTCCTCTCTCCATGCTGACTTTGTTTTCATTGGTAGTATCCGCCTCACAGGCGCTTACCAGTCAAAGTAGGTCTCAGGTAAAGGACGTCGCGTGTGCAGCCAACTCCCTTTTTACAATCTAGATGATAAAACACAATCTGTCGGCAATGATGTAACGCAGCGGTAATGCATGCTTGTAACTATACTCTAATTACTCATTTGGAAATTATAATGCGTTAAATTACTCCATTACTAAAAAAAATAATCAAATTACAGTAACGCGTTACAAAGTACAAAGTTACTGCCCAACACTGCTCTCCACTGACTTCACTTGCACTGGTAGTCGTTTTCCCTCATTTGCATAAGGTAGACTTTTCTCAGTTTTGTTGTGTTGCTGGAGACTGCTTGCATCATCAGCTCTGCGAAAATGCATGAGTTCATGTTGCTTTGCCGCTGCGAATCATTTGCAGGCTTAAGGCAATAAAATGTATCATTCACATGACAGCCTCTAATGGACTGTTCCAACCAAAGGTGATAACTATAATGATAAAGCTTTAGCATTCTTTCAATTCAGTGAGAATAGCAGAGTCCACACAACAATAACAACAGCGACACAGAGAAACTTATATTACATATATATTACAGATATACATATATAAGTACAGATATACAGATATAAGTATTTGCCTATGCTCAAAAGTGCTTAAAATAACACTTAATTTCAACTTTTACTCTCCTGGTTCAGTCCTATGCAAATCATGCAGGGATCTAAACATCCACCCATGCAGTTTCAGTGAATGCAACCAAAATGATTTATGTAGTCCCAACACAAATGAATTAAACTTCAGTTTTATACATTTGAGTAGATTGAACAGACTGAAATTAGGTTGTGTTGCTTTAGTTTATTTTAAGTACGTTGAACAAGAAGGAAAAATATTTTGTCAATGTAAACAGGTAGAAAAATGTGTACAGTACCTCTACACTGTACAGACAGTGCTGTGTCATGTGTTGTTTTATATACATAGTGGAAAGAGAGCATTTTATGCATGCTTTTTTGATCTTCACATCAACATGCTTTGATGGCCAAAATATTGTCTAGGTAGATACCTGAATATGTTTCTGTGGTGTATTTGAAAGAGTGTTTATCATGTTTTTGTACTCGGATAGTTCTGTTCTGTGCTGCTTGATAACACATGTTTGGTGTTTCAGCCGAGTCAGATCCCTCTGGATGAGAATATTCTGGTGTCACGCTACATCAGCAATCCTCTGCTGATTGACGGTGAGTCTACAACACGTACACCAGCAGATTCAACACATTCTGCATGACATATGTTTTGAAATTGAGTTTGTTTCTTTTTCACATCCGCAGGTTTTAAGTTTGATGTGCGTCTGTATGTGCTGGTGACCTCTTATGACCCTGTCCTGATCTATCTCTATGAGGAAGGCCTGGCCAGGTAATTCATTTACTTCATTCAGGGCATGCCTGCCACCTGCAACAGTACCCGTTGTGCATCTAAAACATGATAAGAAATGCTGTTGCTTACATACTGTGATGCATACTTGAACAAACAGAAGGAATGAACGCTTTCACATGAACCTCTGTTTGGCTGTTTGTGATGATGCTCTGCATCTCTTGCAGCACAGAGGAAAGTTAACTGAGATCTAAAGCAGACCAACAGGAGATTTACGTTCACTGTATATTGAATCGAGATCTCCAGAAGTCCCCCCCCACCCCAAATCTCACTCCAAGCTGAACTTAAAAGTTGGCAACCCAGGCAACCCCAATATTGACTTCAGCAGTGTAGAACATATTAGTGTGCAAAACTTTAATGTAGGAAATTTGTCCAAGATATATACTATTATTTGTCAGTCATATGCTGTTCCACAGAACAGAACCGTGACAACAAATATCATTAACTTAATTGAATGAAAGGTAATAATCAGTTCACACCTGTGACTTTATTTTAATGAATCTCTCTGGGAAATGAATCTCTAGAGGCTGGTGGATAAAGAACTTATCTTTATACTCTTCATAATTACATAAAGTAAAGCATGTATAAAGCATGTATTGTGGTATGATTAAATAAAGGTAACGCCTAATCATTTCATTGCAGTTTGTTGAACTGTATAAAGCTTATTGCATCATGCGATACACAAATTTCTAACGCCTCTAAATGATCAATACACTGTTAAAAATAAAGGTTCTTTATCAGTGGTTGCACAAAGAACCTTTACCATCCGTGGAACCTTTTCATTTCACAGAAGGTTCTTTAGATTATCAAAATGTTCTTCACACTAATGGTTCTTTTAAGAACTGCTCACTGAAAGGTTCTTTGGGGAACCAAAACTGGTTCTTCTATGGCATCACGATGAAACCCCCCATTTGGAACCTTTGTTTTTAAGTGTACGATCAAAACTTTGTTGAAAAACCTGTTGTTCGCGATCTACTACGTGTCTTCTGTCATCTGGTTGATAGTTTAGACTTTTTAGCAAGTAAAAGGCCTTGTAGCATAATTGGTTCGCATGTTTGTTTTTTTTGTCAAATATTTACTGATTTTAACAGAGTATTCGTAAGAATAATTTTCATATTGTTAGAAATATTTTAAGATGAGCACTTACTGAACTGAAGCAGCTTAGGCTGTTTTAAAAAAGAAGCTGTTTTTGAAAGAAGTCTGTTCTGCTTACCAAGGCCACTTTTATTTGATCAAAAATACAATAAAAACGGTAATATTTTGAAATATTATTACATAGAATATCTATTTTCTATGTTAATATATTAAAGTAAAATGTGATTTATTGCTGTGATCACAGCTGAATTTTCAGCATTATTACTCCAGTCTTCAGTGTTTTTTTGTTTTTAGAAGAATCATGTTCAGATGTATCAAATTTGAACATTATGCTTTTGAGGAACATTTATTTATTCATCTCTCAATCATCATTGGATTGCATTTGGATCATTTAAATCTTACTAAAACATATTATTAAAGATATAGAGTGATGTCTGATATTTATATAATTTTATGTCAGTATCTGCTATACTGTTATAAAGATCTCATTGATTAACATTACAAGCAGCAGAATTTCATCATATAAATAGCATCTGCATCTTCTACCTAACCAGAAATATTTCTTTAAGACGCTGAAATAACACAGACACTAGATGGCAGCAGAAATGTTTCCAGTAAAGTTGGACCGTCTCATCTAGGCCTCAAACAAAGCTTTCCATTGTCTCATTGCTGGAAGGACATTGACAAAAGTTTTTTTTTTTAAATAGTGTTTTTTTAGTTTTTTTTTTACATATTTAAAGCACCAAGTAAATGTGATAGTTTAAAAAACATTTTTAACGAAGCATGTACTCGGGCTTACATAACTGTCTTTTTTAAGTGTATTCTACCTGAAGAGGCTCCTATTTATGGTATTTTTTACATAAGCCACGAATAGTAGTGGGTAAGATGACTGCTCAGCAGCCGTGGAAAGTCTCACAATCGCTCCGACAGTCGTAACCCTCCGTTGAGCGCCTGTGAAACGCATTCAATCTAGATATACACACGGTGTCCTGCTTTTGGCATGGCCAGGGGAACGTTTTTTCAGACAAGCGAGTGAGAAGCTCAAACAAATCCTCTGATTTTTTGGATGCCGTGCGGAGTGAAACCGTGTGAAGTGGATGTGCGGTGTATTGTGGGCCGCTGTGGTCTGGTGTGTGTAAAACGCTTGGCCTACCTCTATTAGGCTTGGCGCTGACGCCGCCTTTACAGAGTGACACTCGGGTTTGTTTTCAGCACACTCTCTTATGAACTGCTGGCGGTACATCCTGGCGCTTTTCCCAACTCAACTTTTATCTTGGAGATCCCAGAAGCTTTGAAGGCATTCAGGTGCTCTCTGTATGCCAGGAAATTCTTCCTCCACATGTGGCGTCCACTCCTCTCAAACCCAGCGGCGGTGTATTCTGGGAATACCCGTGAGCTTTAGGACAAATCGCTCAGATTATGTTTATAAAACTTATGCAGTATTGTCACTGTACCATCATGCACAGTTTATGAGATGAATAAACACATTAGTTAGTTGACTTCTTGAGAGAAACATTATATGCATCAGTGTGGAGCACTGCAGTCATGATGTAGTTTGCAGGCCATCCTGTAAGTTAGCAGCATCCTGGTTCCTTCTACAAAAAACCCATATTGGCTTTTGGGTTATTGCAGAAAATGAACAGCAAAAATCTTTAGTTCATCATATAATTTTCACAAGTGAACACAACTGTGAAGCCTAAGTCGCCAGAAGTAAAAAGCTAAATGCAGACTATAAACAAACTGCACCACAGTCACATGACTTCAACGTCACCTGCATTAAGCTACTAACAACTCTTCCAGTCTTGAAAATAATTTTCCCTGAGTTTACCTGTTTGCAATCCTGACAACCTCTGTACTCCCATTTAGACACTGACTTGTTAGCAATGCTTTCTTCAGGACAAGCAAAAGCTTTAAAGGAATATTTCACCCAAGAATGAAAGTTAACTGAAAATATGCTCACCCTCAGATGATCCAAGATGTAGATGAGTTTGTTTCTTCATCAGATTTGTAGAATTGTATCATTCCATCATGTGTCTCACCAGTGGATCCTCTGCAGTGAATGGGTGCCGTCAGAATGAGAGTCCAAACAGCTGATAAAAACATCACAATAATCCACAAGTAATCCGCATAACCGCACAACAAAATCTACATGTTTGTCAGAAACAAATACGTCATTAAGGTGTTTTTAACTGCAAACCATGCAAACCACACAAGCCAAAACAGCTCTAAACAAATATATGGGTAGATTTTGATGTGAGAGACAACAGGAGATGAACTTTTTCACTGGAGGAAGCGTTATTATGGATTATGGACAGCTGGAAGCAATGGTTTGAAGTTATAGAATAGAAAGTAAAAATACCTTGAGCTTGTTTTCAGTCTTTTTTCAGGCATTTAACCAAAAAACCCACTGACTTCAGGACGATGGAACGGGACGTGCTAAAATGTTTGTTTCCAGGTTTTGGCCTACAAAAATACGTCATCCCATCACAGCGCTGGTGTTGTAGTTGTGTGATTTGCTAGTTTTAGTTGGATGGCTGTTGCAAAACCTCTCTGTTTGTATGTCACATTAATATTAGATAGATTTGTGGCTGGAGTTTAAGGTCGTCCCATGTTTACACAAGGCTGCTTGCTTTGGTACTGTACCTGTTTATTCTGTTCAGCAGGTCAGTTGAATGTCATACTCGCTATTAAGCTCATTTTTTCCTTCTGGCTTGTGTGTGTTGTAGGTTTGCCACGGTGAAGTATGACCACGCCACGGCAAACATCAAGAACCAGTTCATGCATCTGACCAACTACAGCGTCAACAAAAAGAGCAGTGACTACGTCAGGTGAGCTCTCTCAGGGTTTGATATTTTAACTTCTAGTGTGGGTATGAATACTAAGAATGTAGTTTTAGTAGTAAGCGCAACGTTTGTGTGCCAGTAGATCTGCTGGTGTTTTAATGACATAATTTGAACAGCACACCCTGTCCTATGTTTACATCAGCACTAATGGATTATAAGGGTGTATGAAAAACAGAAGCTGTGCTGTACTATGAAGATGTGTTGTGAAGGGTGCTTTTTGCTACCACTGTTTAACACATTCAAGTAGATTAAAAAATGTTCGGTAGCTCTTTTGCTTTATAGTAGGGCTGGGCAGTATGGGCAAAAAAAAAATAAAATCTGAATTGTATATTGTATATTGAATGGTATATACCTCTGTATTTTCTACATTTTTCCATTTTTTTAAAGTCCTACTCAATGTTGTTCTGCTCAAACAGTGTTTATATTAAAGGCAATGAAAACAAATATGTGACCCTGGACCACAAAACCACTCATAAGGGTCCATTTTTTTTAAATTAAGATTTCTACAGCATCTGAAAGCTGAATAAATAAGTTTTCCATTGATTTGTTAGGATAATACAATATTTGGCTGAGATACAACTATTTGAAAACCTGGAATCTGAGGGTGCAAAAAAATCAAAATATTGAGAAAATCACCTTTAAAGTTGTCCAAATGAAGTTCTTAGCAATACATTTTAGTAATCAAAAATTAGCTTTTGATATAGTTAAGGTAGGACATTTACAAAATATCTTCATGGAACATGATCTTTACTTAATATTCTAATGATTTTTGGCTTAAAAAAATCGATAATTTTGGCCCATACAGTGTATTCTTGGCTATTGCTACAAATATACCCGTGATACTTAAAAGGTTTTTATGGTCCAGAGTCACCTATAGTGAATGTAACCACATAGGCTATGCTATATATTATGTGCAAAAAAAATTGTATAAGTCAGTCAAATACGTAAATCGTCAGTTTATGCCTAAATATTTTCTTGCACTCAGAAAAAAAGCCTTTTTTTTTTAAGATTTACGTAATTGAATTAATGGTAAAATACCATCAAATTGAATTGAATAATTGCTATGTATTTGAAGTGAATGGTATCACTTTACAATAAGGTTTATTAGTTAACATTATTTAACTAGATTAGTTAACATGAACTAAAAATGAACAATACTTCTACAGAATCTTAGTTAATGTTAATTTCAGTATTTATTTACACATTATTAAAATCACAAGTTGTATTTGTTAACATTAATTAATGCACTGTGAACTAACATGAACAAACAATGAATGACTATATGTTTATTAACTAACATTAACAAAGATTAATACATACTATAATAAGTGTGTTCATTTCTTTGTTCATGTTAGTTAATACATCAGCTAATGTTAATAAATGTTATTGTAAAGTGTTACCATTTAAAATACGTAAGGATTATTTAGTTCAATCTGATGGAATTTTACTATTAATTAAAATGCTTAAATCTTTTAAAAAAGGCTTCCTTGTTTTGAGTGTGAGCATATGGACTTAAATTCCAGTTCAATTGTTAAATTTGAATTGATGTAGCAAAAGGAATGCAGAATTTAATTTGAGTAGAATTAAAATTCAAATTAATTCAAATTCAAAGAAAATTCATCACAATTTTTAACTAGAAAAGCAAAGTTAGTCAAGACAGATTTTGAATGTTGACGTAACAAAGTCTTCTTTAAAATGTTCAAATAAAAAAGCGTTTTAAGTTTAAAAGAGATTTGAAATGTCATCTGTGGGAATGGGACGATATATCAAATTTCTTAATTACAACCAGATAGTGGAAAAATTTGATATGTTGAAATGTATCACAAATCATCAAAATATCCTTGTTACAGTATAAATGGAAGCAGAAAATGTAGCAATACTGTTGAAGAGAGTTTTTATTCTTAACATTAACATTTTATTGTTTTTTTTTAATTAAAAAACTCTTTCTTCCTCAAATGTTGCTGGACGGGTAGTCAGTAAGAAAGGAAAGGAAAGGACAGGACAGAATTTGTGCTTTGCATTTAACCCATCCAAGTGCACACACACAGTAGTGAATACACACACCGGGGAGCAGCTGGGTGTTTGGTGCCTTGCTCAGTGCTGGTCATTCACTCCCCCCACGACAATCACTGCCAGACCTGAGACACGAACCCGCAACCGGGTTACCAGTCCGACTCACTAACCATTAGGCCACGACTACCCTAAAAGAACAGGAGAATGTACAGTCGGCAGATCATTATTGCAATCGTAGACTCATTTTACCATGATTGCACCAATTAAACACAATTTCCAACAGTATTAACACAGGACATTTGAGAAAAGTCTTTCCATCTGAATCTGCACAAAATTATACAGCAATAATCCTTAATACCTCTTTAGAAATGCCTGATGATATTGCATTAGCTTGTGTTTGTCTTGTGGCAGCTCATGCCATAAAGCATCATGCGTGTTACAGTAATGAGAGCAGATCTAAGCTGTCAGAAATAATAGTTAAATAATCACCTCTCATTGTTCATCGCTCCTAAACGGCTCGGGAATGTGATCTCAAATACGAGCTAATCCTCGTGTTTGCTAATCATGTCAACAATGTTACGTTGTGCCCATTTCTCAGCATTGTTTTGGCAGTGCTGTCAGTCAGGGTTTCTCTTCCTTTCAGCTGCGATGACCCTGAAGTAGAGGATTATGGGAACAAATGGAGCATGAGCGCAATGCTGAGATATTTGAGGCAAGAAGGCAAAGACACCACATGTGAGTAGAGCTCAGATGTGCCTTATGCAATCATATACTTTCATGTTTAACCCCCCCGTGTCGTTTGACATTCATAACCACTAATCTGCAGATATTTTCAACCACAAAACATTACAGAGTCATTTGTAAACTGACAAGCTTCTTTCTCCTGACGAACAGCAGCTGTTGTTATGCTGTTATACAAACAGCAGCCCGTGTGATGACCCCCAAGATGTTAACCATTTTATGCTGTCAGAAATGTTTGAAAAATGTATTGTAAAGTAAATTTAATTTCACTTAACTTATTTCCTATTAAATTGCCCTGTACACTACCAGTCAAAAAGATTTTTTATGTTTTTTAAAGAAATCTCTTCTGCTCACCAAGCCTGCATTTATTTGATCCAAAGTACAGCAAAACAGTAACATTTTGAAATATTTTTGCTATTTAAAATAACCGTTTTCTATTTTAATATATTTTAAAATGAAATTTATTCCTGTCAAAAGCTGAATTTTTAGCATCATTACTCCAGTCACATGATCCTTTAGAAATCATTCTAATATTCTGATGTGCTGCTCAAAAAACATGTATTATTATTATTATTATTATTATTATTATTATTATCATTATTATTATTATTATTATTTTGACAACAGCTGAGTAGATTATTTAAGGTTTCTTTGATGAATAGAAAGTTCAGAAGAACAACATTTATCTGAAATAGAAATCTTTTGTAGCATTATAAATGTCTTCCTGAAAAAAAATCTACTCAACTGCTTTAAATATTGATAATAATAATTAAAAAAATATAGCTACAAGCAGCGATGACGGGCCCTCGCCACCAGCGCGTCCGCAACCCTGATGCCATCAGAAAAAAGGTGCCCAGTGGGCACATGCATTGACAGTAACCCTGTGGCAGTTTGAATTGAAGGGTTACAGCAATGAAAGGGTTAAAAGCAAAATGCTTTTAAATCATTCTGATAGGCAGAGCATGAGTTGAAAAAGATTCCTTATCCTATGAGGTCATCTTGTGGTCATCCTTGGTATTACAGTCTTCATCTGCTGTTTTACATGTGTGATATTTTAAATGTTTTTGCGGTCTCTGAAAACATGATAAACATATTTCCTAAGAATTACTTGTTTTTCATATGTAAAAAGTCGTGAAGAGTTAGAATAATGAATGTTAAATGCTCTCTATCTCTCTCTCTCTCTCTCTCTCTCTCTCTCTCTCTCTCTGTCTCTCTATCTCTCTCACACACACACACACACACACACACACACACACACAACCACTCAACTACCCCCACACTTAACACTTACTGTGAACACACAAACTTAACACAGGCCACCACCCCTCCCCCACACACAGAGTTAGAGTGAGAGAGTTAGAGATCAGATGTTCAATAGTTTTTTAATTTTCTATTTTTAGTAGACTATTTTATATCGATGGAAGTAAGCATTTATTTCTCAGAATGACTAGATCTATGTCTGTAAAAAGTTTGAAGTGTTTGGATGCTGCATTTTAAAATTACGGTTATGTTTTTTTACTGCTACTTTAATAAATCACCATAAATCAACCGTTCAAGATACCCCAAATCCGCTCGCAATTTAACATCTTCAGTATGTTGGCATCATGTTGAGAAAGTTTGGTGTGAACTACTTATTCCTGCTTGGAGGAGTATGAATTTATTTATAGCCTGATTTTTCCAAAAATCCACATTCAAATCAAAATAGCAGACTTCCTGTTGGTCGCAGCTAATGGGTGTAAATTAGAAAGTTGTCCAGCTTGATGAAAACAATATACATACAGAGTTTGGTGTCTGTAGCTGAAACTAACCCCCCAACTTTTGACAAAAGATGGCGCTATAGAGCACCTCCTCCACGCCCATTTATGAGTCTTTGCCAGTGTCTAACTATCATTAATACTGATTTGTGTGTTGAGTTTCATGAAAATCTAAGCTTATTAAGTCCCCCACAAACACAGGAAACAAATGTTAAAGTTTGACACATTGCCATGGCAACAGCATTTAATGTATCAGCGACCCCTTTACAGATTCTCATCGGCCGTGTTTTGACATTATTCTGATGAAGTTTGAAGCAAATCAGGTAAAAATAACCATGTGATATCAAAGCATTTTTAAAGGAGACACACTTCCTGTTGCCGGTTGGTGGCACTATAACTTTGACTCCTAATACTCACATCTATGTGATCGCCATCATAAAACGAACAAACTCCTGAAGTTTCATCAGAATCAGACGATGTGTGCAATAGTTATTAGGCATTTCCTGTTTCTCATTTCTCGCCATAATTTCAACGCCTCGCCACGGCCAAACCATTCGAAATATCAAAAATCACTTCACAATTTTTGATCCCCAATGTCTTGAGATCAGGTTGACTGAGTTTGGTGGCAATTGGGTAAAAAACCTAGGACTAGTATATCAAATTCCAGAGCATGCGTTTTTGACAAAACCCAGAATAACCAACTTCCTGTTGGGATGAGCTAATGACATAGAGAGCGAAAGTTGTTCAGATTGATGAGTTCTATATGTGTCCCGAGTTTCATATGTGTAAGTGCAAGCATGTGTGATATATGACCCTCCAAATTCCAGGGGGCGCTGTGGAGTCACCTTGCCATGCCCGTGTACCAGTCTCTGCCCGGCCCTAATGGCCGCAGATTCCAAGGTGTGTGCCAATTTTCAAGAGTTTTTGAGCATGTTAAGGGCCCCAAAACCTTGAAAAAAAATAATACGAAGAAGAATAATCCTTCGAAAAACAATAGGGCCTTCGCCCTTTTAGGGCTTTGGGCCCTAATAATTCTTAGAAGAACAATAGGGCCTTTGCCCTTTCAGGGCTTCGGGCCCTAATAATAATAATAATAATAATAATAATCCTTAGAAAAACAATAGGGCTCTCACCCTTTTAGGGCTCGGGCCCTAAAAAACACTGACACGGAAGACTGGAGTAATGATGTTGAATATTTAGCTTTGATCACAGAAATAAATTACATTTTATAATATATATTTAAATAGAAAACAGTTATTTTAAGTTGTAAAAGTATTACACAATAATACACCTTTTCCTGTATTCCTGTGTTTTCAATTAAATGCAGACTTGGTGAGCAGAAGAGAATTCTTAAAAAAACATTACAAATCTAAAAACTTTTGACTGGTAGTGCACATCAGCTGTTGGCCACGGAAATATGATGCTGGTCATCCACTACTCCTTTTGCATTCATTAACCATAGGCAGTGACCTGTGCCCTCCATAAAGGAAACATAAATAAATAAATAAAAGCCTACACAACTCTTAGTCTTCTGTTTGAGTTCTACTAAGGGAACACGGTATGAGAAATGAGATGGGAGGACAAATGATACCATGCACTGACTTGCAAATTGACTGAGAAAATTATATTTTATTGATTATGTGTTCACTCACAAAACTTTTCTCTCAAAAATGTCTTGCTCCACCTGGAAACTTTATTCTCTTGCAAAATTTAATCTTCACTTACAAATCTTTTTGCATTTTCTTTTGTTTTCTGCCAATAAATAGCGAAAAATTACATTTTATTGATTATGCATTCATTCATAAAAACTTTGCATTCACTCACAAAACTTTTGTGTTCTTTTATAAAGTTTTGTGTTCCCTTGAGAAACATTGCATTTGAAGGCAAAACTGCATTTGCGGTTGCTTGCAAAACTGGTGGAGGAAATAATATGGTTTTGTTTTTTTGCATAAAAAAACACTATAAAAAGAATATTGCTGTTTAAAATAAATATATAAATGTGTAAATAAACTTTTATCCAACTGGAATGATCAGTTTCTCTGTGTTTGTCAGTGCTCATGGGCCAGATTGAGGACCTTATCATTAAAGCTGTTCTGAGCGCTGAGATCCACATCGCCACAGCCTGCAAGATGTTTGTCCCTCATCGCTTCAACTGCTTTGGTAAGATAGAGCACGTACATGATATATGCTGTTATATATCTGTGCTGTTTGGTACTTTTGAAACAGAGTATAGAAAAGCATGTTTGAATAGATTAAAATTAGCTCTGAAATGACCAGCTAAATCAACATGGCCACTCATATATTGAACATCCCTAAACATCTCTCTGTGTTGCATCCTGTACCAGTCTCTGCAGTGCGCTTAACCAGAAGAATGCAGACTTTACTGTATGATAGACTGTTTATGGAGGTGAAAACAGTACAATATCTGCTGCCAGAGCAGAACTGCAGAGATGCCGTTTACAGTCCAACTGTTTCTCATTCTGAGCTGTTATGGGGTGTTAACTACCTGCATAAGCTCAAACACTTTATCCTCCAGAGTAATCACTGACATATTCACTTCATCCATGCTCTGATTTATGTTTGTTAATTAGCATATTGGTTTATTGAATTTGGATTTGGTGGGGGGTGGGGTGTGTGTGTGTGTGTGTGTGTGGGGGGGGGGGGTAGATGTTTATGGCTCTATAGTTCTCCTCATTTGCCAAATCACTCTCCCAAAGCTGAATACAAATGTGTGTCATGTGAAGTAACAAAGCAACAATTTTGCTTCTGTCAAAACTTTGAATCCCAGTCCAAAATGAACAGTTGCCAAGAGAGAAACTTCTTTTCTGAATTGCAAAATAATGCATGGTTTATGTTTTTTGTTCTTATTGAGCAAAATATTTTAGGGTCAGACCCTTAAACAGAAACAACCCCTGCAGTGACTCAGTGTTCACGATACCATTCTTTACAGAGAGATTCTTTAAAAACGTGGGCGATTTAAAGGGATAGTTCACCCAAAAATGAAAATTCTGTTGTTAATTACTCACCCTCATGTCATTCTAAACCTGTAAGGTCAGGCATACATGGTGCAGGTTCAGACACTCGGGGGATTGTGAGCCATTGCCCACATTATGAGTCAGTTAAAGGAGAAGTCCACTTCCAGAACAACAATTTAATGGACTGATATGGGCACCGCACAGATGATTGGATATGCACCTAATAGCACACATTTATCTAGGTTTAACGTTTAAACTACCATTGTTTTATACTTGAACTGTTCTATATCTATTTATTTTAGGCAAGTTGTGATGATTTGAGAAGGCAAAATTGATCTAACAGACTATGATCAGTTTAAAAACAAAAACTTATACTTAACGAACATGAACGTTTTTTCTAAATTAACTTGATAAAAACGAAATATAATCGCTTTGCAATTGCATACAAAACTAAACTATTTTAATAGCTAAAACAGTAGTATAAGCTGTTTTGGGAGAAGGGGGATAAAAGACGGGCTCGGGTCGGACTCGGGCTGAGAATAGTTTGCCAGATCCTCAATTGCTTTTGCTTTCGTTTGAGGGTATTTAGCACCGTCTAGTTCCTCCGTACAACTAGGGTGACCACCTGGCAAGAGGGCTGTTGCGGGACATAGATGTGATTTCGCGGGACAATGTGGGACACGTGTGAGATAAATAAAAAGCTTTATGAAAAAGGCAAAAGAACGCATGGACGTTTTCTTAATATGATCATTAAAAACCAACAGACATTTTTTTTTACATCCTACACGGACTCACATTTTCCCCCGAAGGCGAGCTGGTGGGCTCGTCTTCATCACATTTGGTGGCAGTGGTGGGATGGCTACTCGCAAGACAGCGCCAAAAGGTAGAAAACCCAGGATGGGTTTACGATCCCAAGTGAAGGCGGCCTGGAATTCTGTCCACTATCGACCAAGTCAGTCACTCCTGACGCTACAGCTGGCGAGGGAATGATTTCCCTGATGCGCAGATTTTTCGACACTCAAGAGCAGAGAGAGGAGCGATATCTGCAGGAGCTCCGAGGTCTTTGTGAGTCCATCATGAAGTCGATTCGTCCTGCTGAGACCTCGCTCGACGCAGAGAGCGTACGATTGGAGCTGCCGACGCCAGCGTCAAAGGTATCCACAAGACAAAGACCCGCCTACATCCAAGACTCCCCAAACGTCACAGCGCAGAGAGAGCCAACGCATTGGGCTGATCCGAAGATGCCGAGCTTCCAGAACAGCTTCTTTGGGTGCTACCTTACGGCGCACGCACCTGGGTGAGAAAACACGAGCCAAGGTCAGAACTAGCAGCAGCAAAGTTGGCTCAGCAGTACCTGAATGCTCATCGTAGCGGTCCTCGTACTCAGCCACCCGAAGGTACTATATGTGGCATTTCTCATAACTTTAGGGCTGAAAGGGGTCGTGTTGAACTGTCTGACAATGCACAAGGTCCAAAGTCAATGACCAAAGACTTGCTTTGCTTTTATTGCCAGCAGCCGGGCCACAAAGCAGCTGTGTGTCCCGCTCGCAAAGCAAAACTTACGGGGTTTTGTTATGTGCCTAGAGAAGGGGACTGTGATTTTGACTCTGTGGGGGAGAGTCAGAATGTATATGATGTGATTGTTAATGGACATGAACTGAAAGCACTCTTGGATACTGGAAGCTCTTTATCAATGGTGAAATCATGCTTTGTGAATCATGTCAATTATGTGAATGCTACCTCTGTTCAATGTGTGCATGGGGACATAAAGCGGTATCCCCGAGCTGAGGTAATGGTGGAGGTACAGAAACAAATGTACTTGCTTAATGTTGCTGTAGTTGACAATTTACCAGCTGATATGATTCTAGGAAGAGACTTGCCAGTGCTTTATGAACTCTTGCTACCCACCATCAAGGACTCTGAACGTTCTCTTGCCACTGCCACTGTTGATGTTTCATGTCCTGCTCTTACTAGAGCGCAAGCCAGGGCAGGTCTACAGCCACTGCCAGACTTAGACAGTAGTCTGCTGCAGGGTGGGACTATGGGCCCTAAAAAGTCACGTCGCCAACGGCGGCTTGAGGAGTACCTGGGTACCCCAGCTTCTGAGGCCTCAGTGGAAGGTCTTGAAGTTAATGGCTGGAAGGTCCCAGGGAACATAGCACAGCTTCAAAGGGAAGATGATACTTTAAAGCCCTTGTTTGTCAAAGCTGAGTGTGAAAAAACATCAAATCTGTGCAATGAAGAATATGTAGTGATGAATGGTGTGTTGTATGTGCAAACCAATGATGTTATGCGTTTAATTGTACCGTCTTGTTGTCGTCCTCTTGTTTTGCACCTTGCACACACTGTTCCATGGGCTGGCCACCTGGGCTAACAGAAAACATATTCACGCATTAGCTCACAATTTTACTGGCCCACACTCTACACTGATGTACAAACACACTGTAACACATGTGCTATCTCCCAAAAGACAAGTGCTGTGTCCCAGCGGGGCAGAGCACCCCTGCAACCTCTTCCTGTTATCTCTGCTCCTTTTAGGCGAATCGCCATGGACATTGTGGGACCGTTGGAAAAGAGCAGTGCTGGACATCGCTACATCCTGGTAGTCAGCGACTACGCCACAAGGTATCCTGAGGCCTTCCCACTCCGTTCTATCACAACACCCAAGATCATCCATGCCCTGGTTCAACTCTTCTCCAGATTCAGCATACCTAAGGAGATACTCACAGACCAGGGAACGAACTTCACGTTGCGGCTGATGGGGCAGCTGAACAAGCAGTTGGGCATCACAGCCATCCGAACGACTCCCTAGCACCCACAGATGGACGGTCTGGTGGAGAGATTTAATCAAACTCTCAAGAACATGCTGCGGAAGTTCGTTGCTGACACGGGACGAGACTGGGACAAGTGGCTACCGTTTGTTCTCTTCGCTTACCGAGAGGTACCCCAAGATTCAGCGGGATTCTCACCATTTGAGCTCCTCTATGGATGGCAGGTACAAGGACCTCTGGACCTGCTGAAGAGAAGCTGGGAGGAGACACCTGCATTCAAGATGGAGGAGAAAGGCATCGTGCAGTATGTGCTAGAGATGCGAGATCATTTGGAGCGGTACAGAGAACAAGCCAAAGAGAACCTACAATAAAAACAGCAAGCACAGAAAAGGTGGTATGATCAACACGCCAGGCTACGACAGTTTCAACCTGGGCAGAAGGTATTACTCCTGTTGCCAACATCAACAAGCAAGCTACTGGCTAAATGGCAAAGGCCATGCACCGTGGTCCGCAAGATGGGGCCAGTAACGTATGAAGTGCATCATCCGGGCAAGGGCAAGACCAGGCAGACCTACCATGTGAACCTGTTAAAGGAGTGGAAGCTGCCACCCGGTAAGGAACCAGAAACATCATTTCTGGTGAGGAAGGTGGAGGTGGAAGAGGAAGAAGAATCAGAGGATGCAAAAAGACAGCTGTCTGTGGTGAGTCTAAGTTACCTAGAAGACTCCATGAGGGAAGAGCTGCAGCACCTCCTGAACGAGTTTCCTGCTTTGTTCTGAGGCCTGGATACACTGAGCTGGCCCAACACACCATCCACCTTTCCGATCCATCACCATCACGCCAACATCCTTACCGGGTGCCTGAGAGGCTGGTGGAACCCTTGAAGGAGGAGATCAAGATGATGAAAGAGCTAGGAGTGATCGAGCCCTCAACAAAATCAAAATCAAATCACCTTTATTTATATACCGCCTTTAACAATACAGAATTGTGACAAGGCGGCTGTACAGTATTAAATAGGAAATAGTACATCAACAATGCAAAGGGCAACAGTAAACACTCAATTTTCAGGTAAAGGTAGTTAATTGAATACAATAAAATAAAATACAATATTGTGTGAAGATAAAGTGAAGATAAAGTGTCCCCAACTAAGCAAGCCAGAGACGACAGCGGCAAGGCACCAAAACTCCATCGGTGACAACAAGCGAGTGGAGCAGCCGAGTGGTGATTGTACCCAAGAAAGACGGATCCCTGCGTGTCTGCATCGACTTCCGTAAGCTCAACGCCCAATCTAAGTTTGATGCATACCCCATGCCAAGAGTGGATGATCTGCTGGAGAAAATTGGAAAAGCCCGGTACATCACAACACTAGACCTGTGTAAGGGGTACTGGCAGGTACCCCTCAATCCTGAATCCATACCCTACATCGCATTCCGAACACCTCTAGGACTATTCCAATTCATGGTTCTTTCTTTTGGCCTTCATGGGGCACCAGCCACATTCCAAAGGTTGATGTACAGAGTCCTCCAAGGCTGTGAAGACTGGTCTGCCGCGTACCTGGATGACGTGGTAATCCACAGCAATTCTTGGGCAGAGCATCTCCAACATCTCCAACAAACACTAAAGAGGATACAGGAAGCAGGATTGACTTTAAACGTGGCAAAATGTGAGTGGGCAAGGCAAGAAGCAAACTACCTGGGGTATCACCTAGGCAACAGACAGCTGAGACCACAGATGGACAAGGTGGAGGCAATTCGAAGGAGCCCACAACCAAAGACCAAGAAGAAGGTGAGGTCATTCTTAGGACTGGTGGGCTGGTACAGAAGATTCGTACCAAACTTCGCCTCCATAGCGGCTCCTCTGACTAACCTGCTGTCCAAGACGGTGACCAACCCTATTCCCTGGACTGATGACTGATCCTGATAGCACATGGACATTCTCCCATTTCACCACTCTCCCCTGTCCGTATGCATTTCCTAGTCATTTCATACACATACACTGCACTTGTGTCGTTTCGTTCCTGTGATGATTGTGTGGTGTAGTCAGTCTTCCGGCAGGAAACATCGCGCCGGCTAAACCGAACGAACGAGCGGCAGCAGATTATGACATCATGGGCTTGGTCGCACCGGCGCAGTGCAACCGGAAGCTGCCGAAACCATTGCGTAGTTTGAATGGTTGTTTTTGTGTGTACTTACCTGTGAAGGGTATGGTCCAGAAAGGGGCCGGGTTTGGCCTTTATAAGCCGGGGCCAAACCCAAAGACATTAATGGTTAACCAAGTCGACGCAAGAGTGCTACTGCGGTGCCTCGTGCAAACCCAAAACCCCTTTGTATACTGTGGATACCTGTTTGTTGCAAATGTATCATTGTTGGATTATTTTCTGGTTTATTTTTCCCTTTTTGTTGTTTCTTTGGTACTTTGGATTTTTGTCATTTTTGTGTGCACTTGTATATATTCTTCACTGTGGATGAACCTTCTGGCACTGTAAATAAATTTCACCTCGCACGAAATTGCTTCGCGAGTGAGCCATCATTATTTTTACATCCTACATGGACTCACATTTTCCCCTGAAGGCGAGCTGGTGGGCTCGTCTTCATCACAATAATACATTAAAATAACATGGTAAGACACCAATTTGCAATGTCAAGCAGCAAAACAAGCTGTTTTGTACAGCTAAAAATAGCTGGATGCGGATGAGACTGGAAGTCACACCCATAAAATTTACAAATGGCTGCAGCCACTCTTACAGGAAGAAAAAGGTGGATAGCTTTGGATAAAAAAAGAAAGAGAGTGTGCAAAATGATTTGGTGAACTGCAGAGACAAGCCCTGTTCTCTGGGAGTGTTCATACAAAAGCAAGAGCACACTCTTGCTGTAATAATAATTCTATTTTTTTTTTTTTTAAATCAGATAATAATGTAATAATAATAAAATAATTAAAGATTTGGCAAGCAATCCAGTGCCTAATTGTGTCTGCGCTCTGGAGAGTGTCAAAAGTTTCTCTTTACATTGTGTTTTTGCAGCGGTGAGCAGTGTAGCGAATCACTGACATATCTGTTAATTTCTTGAACACAATGGCCAATCAGAGGCGTTTAAGATAGAACACATTCACCGCTCGCAAAGTTGTTTTGTCCACCGCTGAATTCTGCACACTCGCAAACCATCTCATTATTACAAAGTGCAGATGTGATGTAAACAGAGAGATTCAATGTGCAGCGACGCAGAGCTTCATTGATTAACACAGAACTTCATGAGATTGCGATGAAATATGATGAGTGACAGCTTTTTAGTGATTATAAAGGGAGCGCTCTTTGCGCCATAGCAATGAATGGCACAAAATGTATGAAAATAGATGTGCATTAAAGGGGTCATTAGATGCAAAGTTCACTTTTACATGTTGATTGAACATTAATGTGTGTAGGCAGTGTATGCACACATCTACCCTATAATATATAATACAAATCCATGCAGTGGTTTTTAATTAATCTGTAAAAATAAAATCCCCTTTTTCAAATCGAGCCATTCCCACGAGGCCACTTCCATGATAGTTGATTGACATGAGCGTCTTACCTTAGACTCGCCTTAAATCAGCTGTAACAGTCCGATCGCCATTGTTTTGATGCCGGAGCAGGGATGTAAGTTAGACAAGAATATCTTTGATTGAGCGATTGAGGTGTTGTGTTGCTGGATGTAATAATGAACATAGTGGTCGTCATTTACTCCCGACATCTGAGCTGCTGAAGATGCAGTGGAATACGTTTGTTTGTGAAGGGAATGCGCCTCCCGATCTACATAAATGCATCTGTGTTCGTGCAAGTCATTCGTGATCCAGCTTCACCTACAGCAGAAGTGAGTATAAGGGTTTTTTATGAATCTCTGCAAACGCCTTTCCTATTAACACGCTAGTTAGCAAGTTTAGCGACTAAATGCGGCTAAAGTAAACAATCTCTCGTCACTCCACAGAGAGAAGAGAGGGGCGGGGCGAGCAGAGCTCATTTGCATTTAAAGGAACAATCCATCAGAATGGGTTGATTTTTGCAGAGCTCATTTTGACAGGGTAAAAAGGGTGTTGTTTTACGCTACGATTGAGAATTTTTAACCAAAGTATATTATAGACTTTTCATTAAGACCCTAAAGAATCATATCAACTTGTGGAAAATGGGCATCCGATGACCCCTTTAAGGCTAGAGCACCCTCGCTCATTTCAGAAGCACCTTCAGTGAAGCGCATTCAGCAGAGAACAGCATATAGACATTCCTTTCAACAAAAACAACTAGAGAGATGTGTGTGTGTGTGTGTTGGTGTATGCACATGATACGGGGTATTACTCTGAGCTGTAATAATAAACATAGATACAGCGTATGTGATGTGGTTGTATTTGATTTGGTAAGATAGGAGAGCCTACACACTGATCAAAATGGACCATGTTTTTTTAAACATGACTAACAGTGATTGGGAGGAGAAAAGATATTCTTGATGAAATATGAGAGCTTTCTGACCCTGCATACACAGCAACAGTACTACCATGTTTAAGGCCCAGAAAGGCAGTAAGGACATCAATAAAATAGTCCTTGTGGCATCAGTGGTTCAAGCGTAATGTTATGAAGCTACGAGAATACTTTTTGTGTGCAAAGAAAACAAAAATAACGACTTTATTCAACAATTTCTTCTTGACGAGACTACCACAACTCACCCTCAGGCCGTCCAAGATGTAGATGAGATTGTTTGATTAGTCATCTAGAAACAAGAGCTGAAATTAAAATGTTTCTTATTGTACATTGTGTTTATCTTTTTTTCCATTTTATTCAGTTTGAACAATGGCAGGCAGGCTAATGTTCAGGAAACCTTAACGATCATTGTTTTTGCAGTTCCATTTGGTAAAGCTGTTGGCACAGATTGTACGTTCTTGATTACTAAAAACCAGCGATTATAATGATTGCTCTTTATGATGAACAGGTTTAATTTAGGCTTTTTTTCTCCACATTTAAACATTGATTAATGCTCACATATAGAGCACATCAAATATGGTAAATGGAAGCTTAGACATGCTTGCTTTATGCGCAACAACAAAGCTCACTGGTTCTGGAACGTCAAGCATGCATGTTTGATCTTCTGTTTACCAAAAAGTGATGAGAGAATAATGAAAATACATGTCTGTTTTAAAGATGAATGTATTGCCAGAAAAGGCAGTGACTGTGAAACGTTGTCTGTGCTGGGGCCTGTGTAGATTTAAACACTTCAGCCTCATTTTTCATCCTTCTCTTTCTCTGCTCTAGTGGTCTGTCATTCCACTGTAACGTGTTTGTAGACGTAATATTTCCTCAGGAGGTGTTGCTTGTTTAGGCTGTAATAACACAGGCCCTGTAGATTGCCCTGTTATCGGACAATCACCTGCATGAAAAGGATATCTTTACCCTGCACCCGGTCTATGCCCTCATCTCACGGTGAATGATGGGATACTAGAAGCAGGCAGGGCAGGCCAGGTTCACTTCACTGTGTCATGTGACTGAATATGAGCCGCCTATGCAGGTGCATGAGTGGAATGTGATGGATACAGTGTGATACGGATAAAGCGCCAGTACCGTGCACTCACAGGCCCTGTTTAATACAGTAAAATCAATCTGTACTCCTGGGGTGTCCGGTCGTGCATTTTAAACACACATCCTGCTAGAGCTGAAAATATTAGCAAGATTATATATATATATATATATATATTATTATTATTATTTATTTATTTATTTTACATGAAATGAAATAAAAAATAAATTGAATTAAATAAGAAAACACAGTTTTCCTTTAGCTGACAACAGAATTTAATATTCAGCATTCAAATAAAAACTGACTTGAACAGAAGCATTTAAATTGCCGTTTTCTATCAGATTTTAATGATATACAGGTGCATCTCAAGTTTGTAGAATATCATGAAAACATTTTTTTATTGTAACTTATTAAAAAAAAAAAAAATGAAACTTCCATATATTCTAGATTCGTTACATGTAAAGTAAAACATTTCAAAAGTTTTTTTTTTTTTTTTGCTTTAATTTTGAGGATTACAGCTTACAGCTCATGAAAGTAAAAAATCCAGTATCTCAAAATATTAGAATATTTACATTTGAGTTTCATTAAATGTCCATCCCTACAGTAAATTGCGGGTATCTCTTGTTCTTTGAAACCACAATAATGAGGAAGACTGCTGACTTGGCAATGGTCCAGAAGACAATCATTGGCCCCCCTCCACAAAGAGGGTAGGTCACAGAAGGTCATTATTGAATGGGGTGGCTGTTTACAGAGTGCTGCATCAAAGCATATTAAATGCAGGAAGAAATTGGGTAGGCTAAGGTGCACAAGCAACAGGGATGACCGCAAGCTTGAGAATACTGTCAAGTAAAGCCGATTCAAACACTTGGGAGAGCTTCACAAGGAGTAGAATGAAGCTGGAGTCAGCGCATCAAGAGTCACGATGCTCAGACGTCTTCAGGAAAAGGGCTACCAAGCCACTTCTGAAACAGAAAAAACGTCAGAAGCATCTTACCTGGGCTAAGGAGAAAAAGAACTGGACTGTTGCTCAGTGGTCCAAAGTCCTCTTTTCAGATAAAAGTAAATTTTGCCTTTCATGTTGTAGTCATGATCCCAGAGTCTGGAGGAAGACTGGAGAGGCACAGAATGCAAGCTGCTTGAAGTCCAGTGTGAATTTCTGAAGTCAGTGATGATTTGGGGTGCCGTGACGTCTGCTGGTGTTGGTCCATTGTGTTTTATCAAGTGCAAAGTCACCCTGTCAAATATGGCTGTGTTCACAGCGACCTGTTTCGGTACATGTCCCTTTAAATGGCGTCAGCAGAATACGGTTGTCAGTCCTGTATTTGAGTCCTTAATACGGTTACGTTCACACACAGTGCGGCTATTTACGGGTGTGACAACCACATTTAGCAAAAGCTGCTTTGTACTGACCCTCCTTTACAAAGCAGTGTGGTGTAAAATGATTTGCGCAAACATAAACGCATTCATTCAAAAACAAAAGTTACTGCATCTTCAGTGGCTCAGATATTGGGAGTAAATGACGACTGCTGTGTTCATTATTACATCCAACATCAGAACACCTCAATCACTTAGGAGACATTCTTGTCTACACCTGCTCTGGCCTCAAAACAATGGAGGGCTGTTTACAGCTCAGTCAGGGTGGGTCTGTGCTAAAACGGCAGTCTCCGTCAACAGTCTCTGCCTGTGCAAATTGACGTAATTTTGCCCAGAATCTGTGAACAGTTTGTTTTGAGAAAATGCTTATGATTTGTGGGCATTTAAAAAAGCACTGGGTGGATTTGTATTACTATAGGGTGGTTGTATACACACACTGCCGACACACATTTAAGAATTTTGCATCTGATGCCCCCTTTGATAAATGCCTGAGCGTTATCTCACATTACTGCGTTCCCAAACATCAGGTATCCGAGAAACACTATTTAAGCATTACTGTTCATCTGTGGTTTTCGAGCGAAAATGAATTTGGTGGGAACATGCTCCGTTGCCGAAATTTTGGTGCATTACTATATGCTTTATTATGATTTTTCCCTCAAATCATCCTTTCCTTATATCTACACCCCACTCTGCATGTCTTTACTGTCTTTATCACAGTGAGAAATCTCCATGTCATACCAATAAATAAAGCAATCAAACAAGGAAGCAGAAGCATGAAGTGATGCGAAGGCTAATAAATGAGAAAGTGTTGAAAAAGCTCTTTAGCATTGGCTCCAGGAGAACAGCCCCATTGTTTTTTCCGGTTTACATCTAATCTGGATCTGAGCCACACGGCTGATTCGCTCTTTAATATGCTTCTCATTGTTAGCATGTGAAGTAGCAGCGGGTTTGTCTTTGTTCAGCTGCTGTTTAAATGAACTCCTGTAACATGATGCTTCATTGGTCCCTCTTCACCTCCGACATGGAAAGCAGAAACAGTCCCTTGCTAGTGAATAAATGAGCCTCTTTGTGCGTGTTAGGCTGCGTGTGTGATCGGTGTAATGGCCGTTCATGTCTTTAAGTGTAGTTGAATGCTGCTTTATATGAGTGCATGCTCTACAGTTTTGTGGTCTTAGACAAATTTCATAAATTGTCAAAGATTTCTTTTGGCTTTGTTTGATGGCTTAGTACACTCTCAGGAAAAAAAAAAAGTACAAAAAGTTGTCACTGGGGCGTTTTCAAATAAATCAAATATTTAAACTTCTAGAAAGTCCTGAATGGTCAAAGCAAATTATAATGGCATTCACAAGCTTTAATGTGCAGGATATCCACTGTGAAAAATTGGCTTGATGTTGCAGTGCTTGCAATGTGCGGCCGGATTTCAGTGTTGATGCCATTACTATTTTCAGTAATTTATTTTTTCTGGCGCTTTTTTTAAAAGGAAAGTTGTCTGAATGTGTGAAAGCAGCTACTGAAAGCACTGCTCTTTGTTTATTGCTTGCTTATTTCTTTTCCAAGCAAAAACTTCAGAGCAAAGACTTGCAGTACTCGAGTTAGTGTGGTATGATTTCAATTTTGTGTGAAGAACTAGACATGATTTGTAAAGTGAAGTGGTGCATTTGATGTCAGGATGCCTGTTTATGTAGTCCGGTCGCTGTGTGATGGAGTTTGCGGCCTGTTCTGCTCATCATCACTCTGTTTCTGTGATTGATTAACAGCGTGCATTGCTGATGAAGAGATGTTCATTTTTATTCTCAGTTAGCTGAGCCAAAATGCTGGTTTATTACGCATTGTCAGCCATGTCACATCATTTCAGAGTTTAGACAAACATCATTTTAAAATAGAGCTGTAAGCAGCGGTCTCACGCAAGTGGCACATGCTCTATAGAGCTGCATAGATTGGTGTTGTCATGAGGCTCAGTGTTTTTAATAAACACAATTGTTTTAAATGCTAGAAGAACATTGGCAGGTCTGCATGCAGTTGACTAGCAGCGGCTAAATTCAAAGACTGGTCTCTGCTGACCTGGCTGGTCTTAGATGGATTAAGCTGGTCTTCCAGCTGGGCGGCCAGCTGAACAGCTTAGGCTGTTTTTTTTTTTCTTTCCCTTCAGCAGAGTAGTTTATTGTTTTCATGTGTGAAAACAAGTAAGAGCCAGTGAAACTTACACAGAGTGCTTCTTTAAATCATGAAATCATATAAAAACATTTCTTGAAATAAGTACTTAAAGCATATTACTTCACCAAAAATTCCCACTGAAGCATTTCTTCTGATCTGTATTCGTGAGGCTTGGGCTGAAGATTATCTGAGCCAGTATTGGTAAAGACTGATGAAAAGTTATGGTTATCCTGTATTTATTTATTTATTTATTTGTATTGTGGGTAGTAAATGCCAGACGTTGATGAAACATACTTTGCTGTAGAAGTTCATAGGTCATTATCAGAGTATTTTAGTGTGGTGCTTTGTCCACATCAAGAGAAAAATAAAAATGCTCAAGAACCATTAGCAAAAGTGGACGTCTAGAAAATCATTTGGTTCCCGTATTTTTGGAGACCTGTCAGTTTATAACCGTATTCTGCTGTTTTCCTTGAATTTTAAAACCTGAATTTATCCATGTGACCACAACCACCGAAATGTTTTTTTTTTCTTCTTTTTTTTCCCCTGCAATTACAGTAATGACCGACATATTTGTTTTTAAAGACTTTGCTCCAAAACCTAGTGCGCTGCCTACGTAGGTGGCATTTTAAGGTGAGCTCGCAGCACATAGTTGGTTTCGCCCTGGATCACATGTTGTTTATGGATAAGACAATCCTATAAAATAATAGGAAAATCCACAAACTCACATTAGTTTTGACTTTTTGAAGTAATCACTATGAACTCTTGTCATGTGGAAAAGAGCATGAAGATCCTTCAGATTTCTTTTTTTGTGAAAAACAACAACAGATATAAAAAGTAAAACAAAAAAAAAAAAATGGTGAAAGTCTCCCAGTTTCCGTGGCTGAAGTGACATGCGGTTCTCTGCTGTGCTGTGATCATGGTTAAATTGTCTCTAACTTGAGCTTAGAAGTGAAGTTATATTTCATCAGTGAGTTTGTGCGAGCCGCTCCACCCTCTGTTATATTGTTTATGAAAAGACACCCAAAACCAGCAGGAATACGATTCATTTCTGCAGTGATGCAACGCTGTCAAGTGACACAGCAGATGAAGGAGACACCCAGTGAGATGATACGTTACGGCCTTGTTATTGTTGTTGTGGTAAGTTTGGTTTGGGCTTGTTTTCTCGATTCCAGAGCCCAACGGCTCGTAATAACGCCCGCCTTTGATCTTCCCTTGTTGGTGCTTATTTATTCTCCTCACAGCGAATATTTTGCGGTGATGTTAATGGGCCCTCCCAGCACACATTAAAGAGCCACAAAAGCCGAGAGCAGAGAGACAGAGAGAGCGAGACGGCCTGTGAGGGCTGAGGTGCGGGCAGGACCGGTGTCTGCTCCTAATTGGGGGAAAATGCGTTGCACATGGGCTGTTGGCTCCTCGCTGCGTGAAGCGCAGCGTAAATGCGTATGGAGCGTGCTGTTTGTGTTTGTATGTGTGCTCACGATGCGAAAGGGTGCTTTTGCGCATCTTGAGTAATTAGTATGGGCCACTCGCCCCGTCTTTCAGCTCGTGTTGTGTGTTTAGAGCTGATTAAAGAAAGATGTACTCTTTTGTAGCGCTGTTCAAGCACTTCTGCTGCCTACACAGACAGTTGCTGGATTTATTAGCGGGGCTTATAGGCAGGGGCAAAAATGAATGAAAGTGAACAAAATGCCCCCCAAATTCAAGATTCAGGGGCAAGAAAATGACCTTGCACAATTAAACTAAAATGATTATGGATATTGCCATTAGGGCTGCCCCTTAATAGTCAACTAAATGCTAGTTGACCTCAAACTGACCTCAAATATGGCTTATCATTTGAAAGTGAAACATGCAAGTAGTAGCAACTTTACACGGCCATATGGAAGGATATTTTTCGGACTATTTTAAAAGGGAATTGAAAATTCCCTTTTTTGCATTTTTTGTAAATTGTATTTTCAATTGCGTTTTCCATATGTGGACACATACATTTTGACATAATTCAAATGCATTTGCAAATCTTGCATTACCGTTTGCATTTTAACTTTCGCGAACGCACAGTATGTCAAGTATGTAAACTTTTGAACAGGGTCATTTTTTATAAATTCAACTATTATTTTCTCTTGTGGACTATATGTGTCATGATTGACTAGGGAGACTCAGATGCGGGGCAAAAATAGGTTTATTGGGAATAATAGACAGAAAAAAAAATAACAATATTCAAGGAAAATAGTCCTCCCAGCGCTCCTCCCTGGAGATAATCTGGGGAAAGCAAAAAAAGGGAAAAAAAACAAACAAAAACTCACAGTCCAAAAACGCACGGGGAGGATCTCAACCCGTTCAGCAAAATTCACGGCGGATGACGAAGCACGGGGAGCGAATCTCGACCTGGCGTTGAACAATCACCGCTGTAACAAACAGAGAATCTTCAGGGAGCGATCTCGACCCGGCACGAGGAAACACACAGAGGATGAAGAAGCGCGGGGAGCGAACCTCGACCTGGCATTGAACAATCACAGCTGTAACAAACGGAGAATCTTCGAGGAGCGATCTCGACCCAGCACGAGGAAACACACAGAGGATGAAACGGCCCGGAATGCAGAACCGCAAAACCGTTAAGCAGGCAAAAAGGGACGCCAGCGGGTTCTATGGGCAGAGAGCAAAAAATAACAAAAGCCAAAGGCGCGGAGAATACTTAGCAGAGACAAAGCAAGACAAGACAGGGCTTGGCAAGAAATCAAAACGGACTGACACAGGACAGACGGGAACGGGAGTTTAAATAGAGAGGAAGAAATTAGCAGAGATAGAAAACTGGTGAGAATGTGAAAATGGGAAACGAGAAACAGCTGGAGGGAGACACGGGGCGGGGAGCGTGACGTAGGCGGGGGGAGTCACAGCGCACGTGGCGAGATGACAACAAAAACACGAACAGACACACAGGCAGGAAAACCCAGACAGAGCCAGGATCACGACAGTAACCCCCCCCCCAGAGGCGCCACAGGGCACTTAGGGACTTAGGCGCCACCTCGTCTCCGGTGGAACCCCCGGATCAGCGACCGTTCCAGGATGTCACAAGCCGGTACCCAGCACCTCTCCTCAGCGCCATAGCCTTCCCAGTCCACGAGATATTGAAAGCCTCGACCGCGGCGGCGAACGTCTAAGAGCCTCTTAACGGTAAAAACCGGAGATCCATCCACGAGGCGAGGGGGTGGGGGGGTGGTTTACGCGGCCGCCGGGGTTGTGAGGGGAAGAAAAAACTGGTTTAATCCTGGAAACATGGAAAACAGGGTGAACTTGACCAAGAGCTGGGGGGAGCTTGAGCCGGACAGCCACCGGGTTAACCACCTTGGTGATACGGTATGGACCAATGAACTTGGGTGCCAGCTTACGAGAAGGTACCCGGAGAGGCAAGTCCTTGGTAGAGAGCCATACTCGTTGACCACACACATAGGTAGAAAGAGAAACCCGACAGCGATCAGCCGCTGCCTTGGTTCTCAGAGAGGTTCAAGCCAAAACCTTTCTGGCCCTTGTCCACGTGCGACGGCAACGCCGGACAAACGCCAGAGCTGAGGGAACCGCAGCATCGAGTTCCTGTGGGGGAAACAGAGGGGGCTGATAACCCAGAGAACATTCAAAGGGAGACATACCAGAGGATGAGAATGGGAGGGAATTGTGGGCATACTCTATCCAAGAGAGCTGTTGGCTCCAGGTACCGGGATTATGGGATGTCAAACAGCGGAGTCCCCGTTCGAGATCCTGGTTGGCTCGTTCGCATTGGCCGTTGGTCTGTGGGTGAAAACCAGAGGACAGACTCACAGAGGCTCCGATCTGTCTACAAAATTCTTTCCAGAACTGAGAGGTGAACTGAGGACGCCTGTCGGAAACAACGTCAGTCGGCAAGCCATGGAGCCGAAAGACGTGGTCCGTCATCAGTTGGGCAGTCTCTCGGGCAGAGGGGAGCTTGGGAAGGGGAATAAAATGGACCGCCTTGGAGAAGCGATCCACCACCGTGAGGATGACGGTGTTACCCCTAGAGGAAGGGAGACCAGTAACAAAGTCAAGGGCGATGTGAGACCAGGGGCGGGTGGGGATGGGCAGGGGGCGGAGCAGACCAGCCGGCGGAAGGTTAGAGCTCTTGCACTGAGCACACACTGAACAAGCCAACACGAACTGTTTGACATCAGGGACTAGGGATGGCCACCAGAAACACTGGCGGATGGAGGCCAGCGTTCCCCGGATAACAGGATGAACGAATTGCTTGGATGAATGGCACCACCGAAGGACGTCAGGGCGCAGCGCAACGGCACAAACAACCGACCCGCCGGACACTCTCTTGGCACTTGCACCCCTCGACCGGCCTCCTCTACTCACCGTTCGATGTCCCAGACGATTGCCCCGACAACCACCCCTTTGGGGAGGATGGCATCGGCCGCGAGCACCGTCTCAGGGACCTCGAACAGACGAGAGAGTGCATCGGGTTTAGTATTTTTGGACCCGGGCCGGTACGAGAGGGTGAAGTTAAAACGGTTGAAAAAGAGTGCCCAGCGAGCCTGGTGAGAGCTCAACCTCTTGGCCGAACGGACGTATTCCAAGTTTTTATGGTCCGTCCAGACCAAGAAGGGCTGCGCTGACCCCTCCAACCAATGACGCCACTCACCCAGAGCCAGACGGACTGCCAACAGCTCTCTGTTGTCGATATCATAGTTTCGTTCTGCAGGGCTGAGACAGTGGGAGAAGAAGGCGCATGGGTGCACCTTCCCATCAAGTTCAGAGCGCTGGGACAACACCGCACCGACCCCGACAGCAGAGGCATCGACCTCAACAATGAACTGCCGCTTAGGATCTGGAAAACAAAGGACAGGTGCAGAGACTTGAGATTGTCAAAGGCCACCTGAGCTTGTGGGTTCCATCTAAACGCTATCTTAGTGGAGGTCAGGGCAGTTAGCGGAGCGGCTACCTGACCGAATCCCCGGATGAATCGCCGGTAAAAGTTGGCGAAACCCAGGAATCGCTGCAGTGCCTTGCGGGAGTCGGGGACTGGCCACTCGGTGATGGCCTTGACCTTAGCATGATCTGGTTCAATCCCACGGGGTGAAATAACAAAGCCAAGGAACGAAACTGTGTCGGCGTGGAATTCGCACTTCTCCGCCTTGACAAAGAGTTGATTCTCTAGCAGGCGCTGTAGAACCTGTCGAACATGACGGGAGTGTTCCTGGAGAGAGGGGGAAAAAATAAGAATGTCGTCCAGGTACACAAAGACAAAGCGGTTAAGCATGTCTCCCAACATGTCATTGACCAGGTTCTGAAAGACGGCTGGAGCATTTGTCAACCCGAAGGGGAGAACCAAATACTCATAGTGTCCCGAGGGTGTGTTAAACGCCGTCTTCCATTCGTCCCCCTCACGAATGCGGACCAGGTGATAGGCGTTGCACAGGTCTAATTTGGAGAAGACCCGGGCTCCCTGTAACAAATCAAAGGCACAGGACATGAGAGGCAAGGGGTATTTGTTCTTAACAGTGATCTCATTCAAACCTTGATAATCAATACAGGGGCGCAATGAACCATCCTTTTTCTGAACGAAAAAGAATCCCGCACCAGCTGGTGAGGAGGAAGGGCGAATCAGCCCTGCCTGCAGAGATTCATGAATATACTTGTCCATGGCCTCTCTCTCAGGGCCTGATAAGGAGTACAACCGACCCCTAGGCGGAGAAGTACCCGGCAGAGGGCTATGGCGCAGTCGTAGCGGCAATGCGGAGGAAGTGAGGAGGCTCGTGACTTACTGAAGATGGCCCCGAGATCGAGGTATTCCTCCGGGACCCCGACTAAGTCGGCAGCCTTAGCCTGCAACACAGGAGACAAGGGAACAACAGAAGGAGCAGGACCCAAACAAGACACATGACAACTCGAACACCAAGACAAGACAGAATGATTAACCCAGTCAATCTGAGGATTGTGCTGTGACAACCAAGGATGTCCCAAAATTATAGGAGTGTTGGGGGAATCGAGGATGTACAGCTCAATGCTCTCAGAATGATTACCAGAAAGTGAAAGTCTTACGTGAGGGGTGACGTGAGTAATAGAGGCAAAGGGTAGACCCGCTAGCGTCCAGACAGCCTTAGGTTGAGTCAAGGGTAAGGTGGGAATTCTCCAGCAACGAGCAGCGGCGGCGTCAAGGAAATTACCCTCAGCACCGGAGTCAATGAGGGCCTTGCCGGTATGAGACTCTCCCTTGAAGTTCAAACGGAAGGGTAGCAGCGTGCGGGGTGTCGGAGACGAGGTAGAAATAGTGCCCACACGAACTCTCCGTTCTACGGGTGGGCGTGCGCTTTTACCGGACAGAGAATAGCCTGGTGACCCGGTGCTCCGCAGTAGAGACAGAGGCCCTGCAGCAGCCGATGCTGCTTCTGGTGCGGGGTGAGCCGGGATCGGCCAAGCTGCATGGGCTCCTCAGCCGGGGGCTTTGGAGGAAAACCAACAGAAGGGACAGCTGGAGCTCGCCAGGAGGAGGGAGAGAGTCGACGCTGGCGACGACCGGTGAGTCGGGTCTCTACCCGAAGACACAGGTTAATAACCTCCTCCAGGTCTCGTGGAAGATCGAGAATGGCTATTTCGTCTTTTATAGCCGCGCAGAGACCATCAAGGAAGCGGGCGCGGAGAGCCTCCGGATTCCACAGGCAGGCAGCCGCCAAAGTCTTAAACCGGATGGAGTAGTCAGTGATGGAGGTCCTCCCCTGAGACAGTTGAGATAGTTGAGTGGCCGCCTCGTCTCCTCGGGCAGATCTGTCGAAGAGCGCCGTCATTTCCTCACGAAAAGCCCCGAATGAGCGACAACAGGGAGCCTGGTTCTCCCAGACAGCGACACCCCACTCTCGTGCTCGCCCAGTGAGGAGGGTGAAGCCCCCCGCTGCCGACTGCCTGCCGTAATTCGGTGACCTGGAGCATTAAATCTGCCACCTGAGCGTTGAGACCCTCCACCTCCCTCCTGGCGGCGTTGAATTGAGTGGCCTGACTGCCCAGCAGGACCCCCTGCTGATGAAGAGCGGCTTGCAAGTGATCTGACCCCGCTGAGTCGGAAGTTTGGTCAGTCCGTTCTGTCATGATTGACTAGGGAGACTCAGATGCGGGGCAAAAATAGGTTTATTGAGAATAATAGGGAAAAAAAAAAAAAAAAAAACAATATTCAAGGAAAATAGTTCTCCCAGCGCTCCTCCCTGGAGATAATCTGGGGAAAGCAAAAAAAGGGAAAAAAAACAAACAAAAACTCACAGTCCAAAAACGCACGGGGAGGAACTCAACCCGTTCAGCAAAACTCACGGCGGATGACGAGGCACGGGGAGCGATCTTGACCCGGCACGAGGAAACACACAGAGGATGACGAGGCGCGGGGAGCGAATCTCGACCCGGCGTTGAACAATCACCGGTGTAACAAACGGAGAATTTTCGGGGAGCGATCTCGACCCGGCACGAGGAAATACACAGAGGATGAAGAAGCGCGGGGAGCGAACCTCGACCCGGCGTTGAACAATCACAGCTGTAACAAAGGGAGAATCTTCGGGGAGCGATCTCGACCCGGCACGAGGAAACACACAGAGGATGAAACGGCCCGGAATGCAGAACCGCAAAACCGTTAAGCAGGCAAAAAGGGACGCCAGCGGGTTCTATGGGCAGAGAGCAAAAAATAACAAAAGCCAAAGGCGCGGAGAATACTTAGCAGAGACAAAGCAAGACAAGACAGGGCTTGGCAAGAAATCAAAACGGACTGACACAGGACAGATGGAAACGGGAGTTTAAATAGAGAGGAAAAAATTAGCAGAGATAGAAAACCGGTGAGAATGTGAAAATGGGAAACGAGAAACAGCTGGAGGGAGACACGGGGCAGGGAGAGTGACGTAGGTGGGGAGAGTCACAGCGCACGTGGCGAGATGACAACAAAAACACGAACAGACACACAGGCAGGAAAACCCCGACAGAGCCAGGATCACGACAATATGTAAATGTGAAATGTAATATATTCAGGTCAGTGCTAAATAAACAATAACATGAATTTTGTATGATCCCTCTTATTTTGGTAAAATAATTAACATTTTGCAAATTCTGCTAGGTGTATGTAAACTTTTGACTTTGTGTTTGAGCCCAGCTGGTACAGAAAAAAAAAAATATATATTTACATGTGATTTACAGTTTATTTTTAACTCAAACCTACATGAACACTTTACAGTTGGTTTCATAACTGTAAGTCATTCTCTTAAAATGCTGTTTTAGTTAGAAAAGTGTATACCAATGTCATTTGTATCTTTAGAGATGGTCCCTAAATTAGCGAATATCAAACACGTGTGGACGTTATTAGCGCACTACTTTTATTTGTGTGCACTCACAATATCAACAAAAGGTTGTGCTTTTGTAAAATAAATAATTCAGACAGGATTCTCTTTCTGTCACTCTGTCTCCATGATCTGGAGCGCATCACAAAAATGAATCGAAACTCAGCGTATTGGCTACTTGCCTCACAGACATGAGAAATATATCTACAGAAAGCTTGAAATGTCTACTTTTTTAAAAGAGCCATTTCATATCTAAAACAAAAACTCTATAAATATGTAATCTGTATGAAAGGTGAATTTCTGAATGTGCGTCACTATAGTGCAGAGATGGCGAGTCAGCATCGCTACACTGCAAAAAAATGACCGTGAATTTAACGGTAAAAGACTGTAAAAATGCTACAGTAAAATCCTGTTAAATGGTTAATGGTAAATTTCCCTACTATATATGGTGAAAAACTGTTTTGGACATGATGTGTAATTTTATGGTAATATACTGGTTTTGGAAGTGGAAAAAGAGCGCATAATTTACAGTGAATAACCGTAAATTGACATTCCCAGAATTCCCTTTGTTACATTTCAAATTTGATGTTATTTTTTGCTGAAATAACTATGTTTATTTTTAGTTTTTTTCTTAACAGTTTTGTACATTAGGTTTGTATGTTACATCTAATGTTGTTAAATGAATGTTTATTGCATTATTTCAGTTTCATGTGTGTTACCATGATGGTGTTTAGTGTTTGTGTGAATGACACTGTGCACATTCTACATATACGTTAGTATTTAAAAGCTGCTTGTGATGGGCTTTGGTTCATCATGTGACTTTCTCATCGCTTTTGGTGGTTATCAAGTGTATTACAAAAGTACAAAACAGATTTCAGTACTTCAGTATATTGCTTAACATTACATCAGTTAATGAAATTACAGTATTTAAAAGTAAATTTAAGTTAAAACCGTAAAACTTAAAACATTGCTACCATATTTTGCATGGTAAAATTTCGCCAACCACAGCTGCTTTTTTTTATTGTAAATTTTACAGATTTTTTTTTTTTTTTTACAGTGTAGCTTCGTTTTTGCAGCCAACACTGACTCAGAAAACACAGTTGATTTGAGGCTCGTCTGACAGTGATTGCGCCTATGATGCATGCAGGTCATTGCCACATTTTATTTATGTAGAAGCAGGTAAAAGCTTATTCTAGATCATCTGGACGTGGTTATGCTGAATCCAGTCAGCTGATGAATGAGTGAATGAGTGACATCTTCAGCGATTGAATAACCAAATCCAGATGCCCTTACTTTGAAATTCTACCTGTTTACAAATAAATGGATTGCAGTATACCATGCATAGCAGGTTTACAAAATATTCATACGTGACATAATCTGGTCTGGGATCTGTCTTAAATAATTGCACGGGATCAGTGGTGAACTGGAACTGGCAGATGGTTTATGAAGGGAAAAAAATGAATAAAACAAATGCTTATGAATCAGTGGTTGTTAGGAATTGGTTGTTTTTTTTAAACCTTTAAGAACTCCTGAGCTCTTAAACGGATAGTTCATAGAGAAACAGTAAAAGTAGTGTCATCATTTATTGGGGCAAAATAAAGATGTGCAATAATTGGATACAGGTGAAGTGGAGTAGTAGAATCAATTGTTGATCGCTTTGGGAACCAGATCAGCGATGCCATGAAATGTAGTATAAAGGCGAACACAGGCTTATAGTGAGAATCAGCACAGCGTGGCCTCACTCTCTAAAACAGCTCTGTTTACACAAGAGCACGAGCACACAGCACAAACATTCAGACAGTCTCTCTCTTGTGTCAGTGTCTGAAGGTGATAGGTGAGCGTAGAATAGCCACAGGAAACCATTTGATAAAGAGCTGCTTTATACCACAGGGCATTTAGAGCCACATATAGGCTCTGTTCCAAAACACAGTGGATTGCCTATGTAGGCAACATTTTAGATGTGTTTCCAATAGAAGGCTGTTCCAAAAGGCGCAAAGCAATGTCATTTTCGTGCGTTGGGCAATACATTGAATAATAGCAGCATTGTTGTGATATGTGTGTGACAGTATAAAATTAGCCAATATTGTGTATATTATGATAATGTTAAAAGTATTACTCATAAAGACAGTGAGCCAATTTCACTCCCCTATTTCATTTCATGACAGCTGGTAGGCGTTGCTTTCAGACGTCTCTGTGTGTTTATGTGAATATCAAACGTTTCTATTTACAACATGTTAACCAGTTTCGAACATTTTTTTTTTTTTCATTGTAAATCCGTTCATTATAACCAACAAAGTTTAAACACTAGTTAGGTAAGTGTTTCACTGCGCAGTATCCACCTTATTTTTCAGCACCGAAGAAGCTGTTTTCTGTGAATGTGTGAGACTTTTGCTTCATTAGCTGCGGTAGGGAAATAACGAGAATAATAACAAAGAGCAGTAAACGGTAAAACTGTTTGTGCTACAAACCAGTGCCTTTATAATTAAGACAGTACATTAAAATAATATGGTAAGACACACTAGTTTGTAGTGTCAACCAGCAAAACAAGCTGTTTTGTACAGCTAAAAATAACTTACGGGAAAAATAAAGTGAATAGACAACTTCATTGATAACAGGTGTTTTTGCAAGAGTTCAGAGCTCAGTAAACTCACACTAAAGTGACTGACAGCTAATTGAGGTGACTGATCATAACGCAATCTTTTGTCTGGGTCATTCATGTTAATATATGATTTTCTATTTTGTGCTATTCAGAAAAAATGCTGCCACTGGGGCTGTACCATTGTTCTTTATTTACACCTAAAGAGTGCATATGTAACGATGGGTCAAATGAAGACGAGATGAGACGGATCCACGTGCAAGCAGGGTTTAATAATTAAGTAAATCAGGAACACAGAACAGGAACAGAGACCAGGGAAACAAGAAATGGGCATCCAGAGGGAAGCAACAATAGCTGACACTAAACAAGGCAAATACAGGGATATACTGTATATAAACAGGTTAACAGGGGGGTGGAGCTAATGATTTGTCAAGACAATTAATTAGGGGTAACTATGAAAACAAACAAGGTAGGCAAAGGGACAAGGGGGACTTAAACTAAACACAGGAAACACGTCAACATAAAAATCCTTGAACACAAAACAGAGGCACAAGGCAGTGATCATAACAGCATATTAGGAAGTTAAAAGTTCATATTAGTACCTAAATGGTGCATTTTAGTACAAATGTAAGAGTGTACACACTGCAACTTTTGTTGATTGACAGCCATATTTAAATGCAGGATTAAATCTGAAAATGCAGTGATTTACAGCGATGACCACGGCAATGGACGGGATAAAAAAGGGGGAAAAACCTGATACTGTTTGTCAGAATAGTCTTGGAGTGTAAATGCAAACTTTTTTATTTTTTGGTACCTTTAAATACATAAGATTTTTACACGTCTGTTTTGTGTTCATTTAGTAAAAAGCAGTGAGTGTTCACTGTACTTTTACTGTGTGTACTTTGTAACAGTAGCTATTCTAATTAACCCTTAAATGCATGAATGTTTCGCCAATCACTATTACGTACTCGGGTCTTTAGCGACCCGGACCTATATATCCAGCACGGATGGATCTCTAACTGCTGCAATAGCAAAAAACTTTTTTTGATATTTAAAGAACAATTACAGAAGAATAAAATAAAGCATATTTCATTACCTTCCACAGCACATTCAGCATCTGGCTCATATTCGCAAACTCAACCATATTCGCAAAACTTTTTCAGTCACGTTTTCAGTGACTTCAAAATCAACAGTTCATCGCTGGCAGCTTATTCACCACATCCATCATCAAATGACAGTGACATTTATATTTTATGGAATACAGTAATCGCTCTGCAGTATAGCCATTCAAACCAGTTCAATTTTTGCTGATGATATTCTTTTGCTTTATGCCTTATGAGTAAAACATCACGTCATTATTGTCTATTAAACAGTGTCACCTCGAGGAATAAAGGTGAATTGCATGTATTTAGTGATCAGATATTTGAATATTTTCACACAGAAAAAATATACTTGCACTAATACACACCTCGGGTCTCTAAAAATTAATCATAAAACAGACATTCTTTTATATTTTATTATTTTTTCTTGTTATATTGTTTATAATTAACAGATTGAGGAACACTAGGAAAGTTGATGTCTAACTTTAAAAAATGAAGGAGGGAGAGGGTAGGGAATGACGTCCCAGGTCGCTAAAGACCCGAGCATTTAAGGGTTAAATAATGTTTTTTTTTATGTAGAGCTTTTTTCCCCAAGACCAAATGCAAATTGCCAGATTACAAATGCACTTAAGTTCTAGTCACATCCAGTATTGATGAAAATAATTTGATGAAGTCTAATAAAACTGTTATCCTCGTTTGTGTGTTCTGTATATTTTTATTTTGCGTTAAAAACAATTATTAGTCAAATCAGTGCACTGTGGAGCACTATATATGTGTCTGTGTGTAATGTTATAAATCTCTTATTTGTTATAAATCTCTTATTTATAAATCTCTTATTTATTACGTTTGAGTTAAAGGGGTCATCGGATGCAAAACTAACTTTTACGTGTTGTTTGAACATAAATGTGTGTTGGCAGTGAGTGTACACAACCACCCTATAATGGTAAAAATCCACCCAGTGGCATTTTTTTTTAAATCTTTATAAGTAATATCCCCTTTTTCAAACCCGAGGCTGCTTCCACGATAGTTGATTGACATGGCCATCTTACCTTAGATTTACCCTGACTGAGCTGTAACAGTCCGACCTCCATTGTTTCGACTCCTGCGCTGGGGAAGACAAAGTTTTTGGATGTAATAAAGATCATAGCAGTCATCATTTACTCCCGACATCATTTACTACAGCCGCTGATAACACAGAGGATTAATGTTACTTTCGTTTTTGAAGGAAATGTACCTGGCCATCTACATAAATGCGTCTAAGTTCACGTGAATCATTCGTGATATATGGGGTATAAGGGGTTTTTTATGCATCTTCGCCTTTCTTAATGATGTGCTAGTTAGCAAGTTTCGCAGTTAAATGCGGCCAAAGTAAACAGAACGGCTCGTCAGCCCGCAGAAGAGAGGGCCGGGTTGAGTAAAGCTCATTAGCATTTAATGGAACATGCAACAAAACTGGTTGATGTCTGCAGAGCTGATTTTGACAAAGTAAAAAGGTGTTTTTTACACTACCACTGAGAATTTTTTACCAAAGTATGTTATAGACTTGAGATGATACACTGGGCAACTTTTTGAGCAATGTTGCTAGGCAACTTTGGTAAATGTTGGCGTCATTGGGCAACCAGGTGAGAGACAGGGCCCATGACCCATCTAAATTATCCATATATAAATTTGTTACAGATTCTCAATGGTAAAGTGCCCAAGCAACATTGCTCAAAAAAGTTTGCCCATCAAAATTGCTCAAAAAGTTGCCTTGTGTATCATCAGCCTAAGACCCTAACAAATCATATCAGCTTGTGAAAAATGGGCATCTGATGACCCCCTTTAAGGATGCTTATGTGGACTGTAGACAGGAACGCAGCTCACAGAGGTTTGGAACAGAACTAATAATTGAGAAAGAAATGTCCTTTTAATAATTCATAAAACAGATGTGGCTCTCAGAATCGTATGATGCTACTTCCTAGTATTGACAGTGATATTCAACTTCATCTGTTTCTTAAATCACAGACCTACAAAATAGTTAAATATGGCTGTAAAAAATCTCTCTTTTCCGAGTGTTTAGTGTTGTGTTTACAGAGGTCAGTTATTTACAGAAGTCACAATCACATTATATATAGTTCACCAACAAAAAAATCAGGTAGTGACCAGTACACATTTGCATAGCTTCTCAATTAAACTAGCTGCTAATGCAGTGACAGATAATGTATATGTCATGCTATGGATCACAGTATCCATAGTTATCCATATTTACTTCTGTATTTTGAGGAGGTTGTCACTCCCCAAGCCTGTCAGTGTGATTGGGGCCTTTTCTTCTTCCATTACTCCTTTAATCTGTTAATTTACATTCACAGACAGCCCTCATTAGCGCTGGCTGTCTCTGTATGGTGTGTGTCCTCCCGTTCACCCGTCTCACTCTGTGTGTGTGCGTGTCTCAATTCGCAGAACTGTACGGTTTTGACGTTCTCATTGATTCCAACCTCAAACCGTGGCTCTTGGAAGTGAACCTCTCTCCCTCATTGGCATGGTAAGCAAAGCACACACATTGATTTTTCCATTTTTCATGTGATGTGTATGATGACAACTTCTTACCAAGTTTGGGTGTTTGTTTTGCCTTTGTTATAATGACAAATTCAGTTTGAATTTATGATGCTACTTCCTCCACTTTTTTTGAAATAGGCTCATTTTCCAACTCCCCTAAACAGTTGAGTTTTACCGTTTTCAAATCCATTCAGCCGATCTCCGGGTCTGGCGGTAGCACTTTTAGCATTTATTTTCAGGCGCTGAGTATTATCATTGCGCCTGCTGCACCCATGGTACGGCAGAAAAGTTTCTTGATTATTACGCTGGAATGAGAGTATAGTTCCATATCAGCCATATCAGCCTAGAAAATCACAACATTTCATTTTCTGTCGGTCTTAGTACACGATGTAACTACAGAAGAGTCAAATAGGAAAAATATCGAAACTCTTTGGTCATTTTTGAGCGAGATGCTAACGGTCTAATCTGATTCAGTGATCTATGCTAAGCTATGCTAAAAGTGCTACCGCCAGACCCGGAGATCGGCTGAATAGATTTGAAAACGGTAAAACTCAACTGTTTAACTCTATTTTCAAAAAAAGTGGAGTGTTCTTTTAAATTCCCATCACCTTTTACCGTTCAGACAAGGAATTATAGGCAAATGCAGTATAGAAATGCATATGGGGTTTTAAATCAGCCATGAAAATAGCTAGATGAACAAATATGAACTGATAATATGGCCCTAGTCAAGATCTGACCTTGCGCCACGTTTAGTTTTGACAGGAATGAAAATGATGCTATGAGGGTTCAAAGTACAGTCTTTTCAATGGATTTCCAATTGTTCAGCTAATAAAACATCTTTCCAAAAATCTTTTACTGGACAAAACTTTCATAAAACAGTTTTGAAACTTGTGAGTTTTCAAAGTTACATGCAATCCAGGACTTTTATACAGTGCATGCCATTGTAAAGACTGTAAGTCTATCCCTCTAAGCCTCTTTTTCATCTGCGTAAAATTCAATATGGTGTATCGAACATCTCTGGCATTCCTTATGAACCTTACGGAGCTCAACTGGCTGATCTACACCACGGCATCTGTATTAAGTGGTGGGATCAAATCGAAACCTCCAAGGAAAGTCTGTTTTAAAGCGTAACACGGATGAGTGGAAGGATTTCCCGTTACAGGTGATTTGGAGGATCTACCCAACTGGAAGTTGTCAGGTCTAGACCTGTCCAAACTACTGGATCAGAAGCTTTGATGCACTGCATTAAGATCTTGCAAGCGCTCTAAGTGAGGCAACCGGTGATTTGAGTATGTTACCAGACTGGCTTATGCAGGAGTGACATACAAAAGCAAAAATTCAAAGATCTACTATCTGATCACAATATGTGCCAAATAAAATGGCCCTGATCTCCAACAGACGTATAGCAGCCAACAAGGAAAGCAAGAAAAAAGCAGAGAATGCAAAGGTCAGCTCCTCATGGACATGGCAATCATCTTAAACGGCATGAAGAAGGCGAGGAACGTTAAGTACGGTTCCCCTTAGTCTGTGAACATACCGGACAGACCCAGTCATCGTCGACTTCTTGGAAGGTGAAGCGTTGGAAAACCAACCTGCGGTTCCATGCCAATAGTTGCATAAAGACTGGTAAAAGCCATTAGGTAAAGAGTTTTCCAAAGCAACTCTCTTTCACCACTGACAAACTACTAATGCACATCCTAGATGGTGGGAGCCCACGTTATAAGGTCAAGAACAACATCCGTCTTGTCAAGTTGCTCAGCAGTGACATTCAGATGCTCCAAAAGTGATAAACTGAAGATCGTCGATGGCTTACATCACTTGAAAGCTGACTGATCACTGCAATGCTTGGCCTACCGTAAACGATTACGTCAAGCAGCCCATCAGCAAGTTCAACAAGATGATAAAGAGTTTTCAAAAGCCAAATACTCCATCTCCTAGATTAGACATGAAATGCAGAAATAAAAAATGCTTCCTATTAAAAATTTTTACTCCTCAAATATTTTTCAGTACAAATGATTACACAACAAACGATTTTCATAAAAATGGGCAGTTCACACTCATTTGCATAATTTTTGGTTGAACATTTTGGACAAAAAACAACAAACAATATTCACTTGAATGAACAATTCACTCTTAGTTGTTTCTGTGTTAAACAAATCCTTATGGATTAGAGGGAAATTCCTCATGAAGACTTGAGTCAAACTCAGGCCTGCCATTAAGTGCTCATAAACATTTGTGTGGTGCTTCTAAAAACAGCACACACAGCATTGGTTTGGGGTCAGGAATGGAAAAGTTGAAACATCTTCACATTTGTGTTCACTATCAAGTGTGATAAAGCAATAAGGTTTATAACCCCTTAGCTGTTATAAATTCACTGTAAACCACAGCTTCACGAGCTTATTGCTTTTATAAAGCGGTTATTCCATATATGTAGTAAGGTTTTACAAAATGAAACAGAGCAAATAAAGTGTGATGATATTAATACAAACAGATTCTTCCACCAAACAATGTAGTTCCTCAGAAACAGTTGTGGTCGCAACAAAGTGGTTGCCGAGCAACACACAGACGTAAGGTTGTAGAGTAATTTACAACAGCTTCGAACGCTGATCAACCAATCAGAATCAAGGACCGGAACTATCCGTTTTATAAGTGTCATTTAATGCTTTCAGCAGAGATAAATCATTTAAGCGTCTAGATCTGGCATGCTTTGGCCCCCAAAAATTTCAGTGTGTGGACAAAATTTTTTTCAGAATATCAGAATTTTTATTTGTGGGTGAACTTTCCCTTTAAAAAGAGATGTGATGTTGTAGAAAGTGACTGTATTCACTGTATAGGGTTAAGTATAAGTTCAATGAGTTGAAATATAGTGGATGAGTCAGATTATAATGATTTGCATAGCTTGACAGTATAAATCACTGTTTGCTTTCATTAGATGGAAATGCGCAGCTTGGACATTCTGTTGTGTTTCACGGAAGAAAGAAAATAATTGTGTTACACTTTACGCTATATTATGTTTCTTTTAAAGGCTTATAAATCAGAAGAGTTTATTGGCCCACAAGGTTAATATAACAGTGCACTAATGCTTTTTTCTTTTTTTATATTTCTAGTGATGCTCCTCTTGATTTAAAGATAAAGGCCAGCATGATCTCCGATATGTTTTCTCTTGTGGGTAAGTTTCATTTTTTCCCAGGCTTAGAGTCTCAGTCGTAACCCTAACCAGTGCTCCACCACTTCACCCCAGTCTCATGTTGTAAACGCGCATGTATGGTCATATTTTCAACCACAGAGTAGGCATAACTGCAGGTTACTGTGGCCGTGGCTTTTGTCATGTGGGTCACATTTGTTTAGTCTAGAGTAATGACCGGTTAAAAAGAAGGAGTGTTGTGCTTTACTCCCATACATGAAGGTTTGTGGAAAAGGAAAATGCAGACGCAAATGCAAAAATTTGGATGAATAAATACAATATAGGGCTGTACGCTAGATTAAATCTTTATCTCCATTTTATCATTATCGAATATTGAAGATCTTCACGCCAACCTGCCAAAATACAAATAAAACTATGATGTATGGGCAAACATCTCAAGCAATCATTATGCAATTATGAATACAACTTGAAAACTATGAATAAAACTAAGAAATTATGACAGAAATATGTTACTGTTGTACAGAAGAATGTATTTCTCAAGGTAATAACAATAATAATAATAATGCAGTTTTTAAAAGATTTTTTTAAGGAATATCACAACTTTTCATCCTTGTTTTTCGTCCTTGTTAAAACCTCTTCTATGCAGCGCTTTGCCAAAAATGTTCAAATTTAATTTGATTACATTTGAATCAAAGAATTTGAATTTACACCATAAAACACCGAATCTGGAAAAAATAAAATGTTTATTTCGTAGGTCACACTGGGCGTCTCCTGTCTCTCCCACTAAATCCATATTGCTCGCAAACCACTAATAGGGCATTGTTGCCTGCTGGTGGTTTTGTGTCACGTTCTTCCATCCCTGCAAACTGTGTGCTGATCAAATGTGATGTGCCTAAAAAGCAGTGAAGCGCCGTGCATCAGAAACACAGTGTTAAAGAGTTACCCGCAGGCGCTGTTCATTAGCATAAGATGACTTACATGAAGGAACTGTCAGCAGAACATTAGACGCTTGCATGAGTCATTGAACTGTCACAGTTTGGCTGGAGAAAATACCTCTGCAGCGCTCATGAAAATAATGATTGCTCAAGGCAAAGTTTTGTTATGCTTATGCAATAGGCTGTCACCGCTCCAAAAAGCTCGCAAATCTGATGCCAGAGAAGGGAACGCTGACTGTAATGATTGATCCCTGTACAATGACGGTCGTTGATCGCATGCTGTATTTTATCTCCTTCATTTTTATGGCAGTGTCTGTGTAATCCACATTTCTGATGATTGCTTGACATCATTTTTGGGTGTCTTGGCACAGTAGAACTGATCAACTCAAGACTATTCGATCATTCTTTGTAAAAAATGAGGATTTTGATTCTGATCATAAGTTCTTTTGTTATACTTCTATCTAAACTTTTGTGTGGTGTTTTTGTTCTTTTAAAATGTTGCTGTTGTTAATGTGAATGGTATTTTTATGGCTCTAATATGATGTTATGAGGAATAAATTAAATAATAAATCAAGTAATAAAAACAGCAAAATAATTATTTGGGCAGCATTGATGCAAGGCAGCTGAGGAAGTTTTGGAACAGAGCCATCATGCGATGTGTAATAAATCGTAAATTTGTTAATCGATGCTTCTGACCACATACACTACTGTTCAAAAGTTCGGGGTTGGTAAGATTTTTTAAAAATGTTTATGAAAGATCTCTCTTCTGCTCACCAGGACTGCAATTATTTGATCAAAAATACATTAAAAACAGTAATATTGTGAAATATTATTACAATTTACAAGAAGTGTTTTCTATGTGAATATATTGTAAAATGTAATTTCTTGTTGTGATCAAAGCTGCATTTTCAGCATCATTACTCCAGTATTCAGTGTCACATGATCCTTCAGAAATCATTCTAACATGCTGATTTGCTGCTCAACAAACATTTCATTTAGAGTTGAAAAAGGTTGTGCTGTTTAATGAAAGTGTGGAAACCACAATGCAGCGTCTTAATTCTAAATTCTTAAATAGAAACAAAGTTTAAAGAACAACAATTATTTGAAATAGAAATCTTTTGTAAAATGATGTTTTTATTGCCAGTTTTGTTCAATGTTGCTGAAGAGAAGTATTTTTAAAAATCTAACATTTTTTTAGCAGAAATGTATAACATCTATTATTGTAGAATTTCAACATTTTCTGACTGTCTGATCAGTATTTGGTCTGCTACACATTTCATTACACAGCTGAATGGATAGAAATAAGCTGAATATGAATAACTTGTATAAATCATTGTCAAAGAACACTCTTGTCTGAACAGCAACTGTTTCTTGTGCTTAGGTTTTGTGTGTCAGGATCCGTTATTACGACAAGCACGTACTGACAGAGCTGGGTTTGATTCAAGAATGAAGAATCCTATCCAGAAATCTCAGGTAAAATTGCCTACAATTATTGACCCTATTTACTTGCTCAGACACACATGATGAACAACTGAGTTGTTAGGACAATCATGATAACAACCTTATAGTGTTTTTTTTTATATATATATAAGAAAAATGAGAAAAAGACCCTTCACGTTTCAGCATGCAGGTGTGTCAGCGTAAGACAGCGGTATTACTTCATTAGGACAGGACGCTCTAATGTGATTAGAATAATCTCCATCACTGTGTGCTTACTAGTCTATGATTATAACTTTCTACAGATGATGAAAACTTAATGATAGCAAACTGATCCGCAGGGGCCCAGACAGACTTAACTGATTATGAAGAACAGTTTTGTCTCTTGGATCCAGATGTATGTGTTTTGGACCTTCAGCTTTTGGTTAAAATGTTTTACCAAATTACTTACATTTGTTAAGTGATTTGGTAAAAGATTTTATTAGAAAGCTGAAACTTTTACCAAATGACTTGGATAAATATTTTTATTCATTCTTTCTTTAAGCATATGTGACCCTGGACCACAAAACCAGTCATAAGGGTCAATTTTCTGAAAATGAGATGTATACATCATCTGAAAAGTGAATAAATAAGCTCTCAATTGATGTATGATTCAGTTCAATTGATAACAGGACAATATTTGGCCGAGATGCAACCTTTTGAAAATCTGGAATCTGAAAATGCAAAAAAAAAAAAAAAAAAAAACAACATATAGAAAATCGCCTTGTCCAAATGAAGTTCTTAGCAATGCATATTACTAATCAAAAATTAAGTTTTTATATATTTACAGTAGGAAATTTACAAAATATTCTCATGGAGCATGATCCTTATTTAATATCCTAATGTTTTTTTGTCATTAAAAAGAAAAATCGATCATTTTGACCCATACAATGTATTGTTGGCTATTGCTACAAATATACCCGTGCTACTTATGACTGGTTTTGTGGTCCAGGGTCACGTGTCTTACTAAAATTGGAAGGAGTTTCTGGCAGTTACATTTCTGCTTTGTTTTCCACTGTGTTTTGTGACACTGACCAAAGTTAAGCTTTGACTCATCTATCAATAACCAGTATATTTGAAAGGCTATACTTAACGACTCTTTAGTAAAGCCCTGCTGAGACCAAGGATGATACAGTAATTAAAACTATAATGACTCTAATTATAGGAGAAATGCAAAGACCACAGCTATAGCCATAATGACACAGAAGAAAAATATAATTGGAATCACTTTCAGAATGACTTTTTACCAGCTAATGAATGATAAAAACATTGACAGCCAGTCAGAATCCATTCTGCTTTAAAAAGCTTGAGCATTTAAAGCTGCAGACGACAAAACTGTCAACGCTAATATAGTTATCGTTCCACTTATCTTTATGGTTATAGTTCTTGGTTTGAAAGGGCCTTAATGCTAGTAGAAACATTTGGCGTACCAGAATTTTTCAAATATTGTTTTATGATTTATTCAGTCTTCATTTGAACATAACCTTTATAGTGGATAAGGTGTTCAGGACCATAAATCCCAGCTGATGACTATTTCATCTTAGTATTTAATATAATAGATGACTGGAAAAAAAACAACAGAACATTAAACCAGTCATCACTTTTGGTCCATGGAGGTCACTCATATTCTTGTCTCTGCTTTTATATTCTAACGCCTTGATGTAATTTAAAGATATAATACTAGGAACGTAAGCCAAAGAACCCAAATATTTAGATATTGAGTTACAGTGCAAACTGATTTAACCCTTGTACGTCAATAAAAAAAAAAAAAGTGATACATAGGTCCTTAGTGGACAAAAATGTCCGTGTCAAAAAACTGTCATAAAAATTTGAAGCTTGTGAGCACAGACTTAAGTTTTAGTCTCATTTTAAAGAAGACCCATGGCAGATTATTGTTAAAGTAGAAAAGTTTAAAAAGTGAAACCAAAAAAAAAAAAAATATATATATATATAGAGGTTTAAGTTTATGAAAATACTTTATGAACAATATTTTATATGAAATATATATTTTATGAAACATGTTGGACTTTCTAGAAAATCAAAGCCAAGTTGTGTTCCAAATTTGAGGTCGATATTTCAAAAAATTAGCTTTCAGTAAGATTTTGTTTGGGTGCAGTACCAAATTCTCCTCATTAGATACCAGCAAAACTCTGCTGGTGCACACAGTGGTTGGACTTGTGATTTGCAGTAGTTTTTCTCTCTCAGATATTACGAGAAAACACACACATGCACACACAGAATTTTTTTTTATGACACACATACAAACCACCCACACAATTATAGCTGCATTGTTTTTATCCAATTGGCTCTATAATATGCAGATGCAGAAAACAGGAATAAAGCGAGCATTTAAAAAAATAAAAAATAGCACCATCTGGTAAAAAAATAGTAGAAAATGACATTTTAAAGCCATGCCAACAGAATGAAAGCCTGTTAACAAAAATGTCATCATTTTACAGTCAAACGGAACTGTGATTTAAAAATTGCAGTTTTAATGGGTTCCAGTGGGGAAATTTTTGTCCTTAAGGTTCTGAAAGGAACAATTTTGTGTACCTAGTGCATACAGATTTGAAGCTTGGGAGCAGAGAGTTAAGTTTGGTCTCATTTTAAAGAAGACCCATGGCAGATTATTGTTGAAGGAAAAAAAAAAGTTTAAAAAGTGAAACCAAAAAAAAGTTATAGAGGTTTAAGAACTTTAAACTTGCTAGAAAATCAAAGCCATAAATCTAAACAAGTTGTGTTCCAAATTTGAAGTTGATATCTCAAAAAATTAGCTTTCAGTAAGATTTTGTTTGGGCAGTACCAGATTTTTCTCATTTGATGCCAGCAAAACTCCACTGTTGCAGACAGTGGTGGGATTTGTGATTTGCAGTAGTTTTTCTCTCTCAAATATTACAACACACACACAGAATTTTATTTATTTATTTATTTTTTTTAATGACACATACAAACCACACTCTGACATCCATACCAACACACCCACACAATTATAGCTGCATTATTTATCCAATCGGCTCTATTATATGCAGAAGCAGAAAACAGGAATAAAGTGAGTATTTGCTTTATTGGACAAATCTGAAAAAACGGCACCATCTGGTAAAAAAATTCATTTTGAAGCCTTGCCAACAGAATGAAAGTCTTTTAACAAAAATTGCATCATTTTACAGTTAAATGGCGCTGTGATTAAAAACAGCAGTTTTAATGGGTTTCAGTGGGGACATTTTTGTCTTTAAGGTCCTGAGAGGAACAATTGTTTGTACCTAGTGCAAAATAGATTTATTAAAGTAAATGGGGATAAAATTCCAATAAAAAATACACACCAGTGCCAAAATACATGCAGCTGGCAATAATGATAAAAACAAAAAACAAAACAAAATTGAAAAGGACAAAAATGTCCAAAAGGTCGCAAAAGGGTTGATGTATTGAGACAACTACTTCTAAAATAATAACCACAACATAAGCAGAAAAAAATGGTCAGAATTCAAGGCAGCTGCTTCACAGGATAGCCTTTCAAAGATCATGTCTCCAAACACTCTGCTAAACTACTTCAAGTCAAATCCAACACAGCCCACTTCTTCAGTGATGTTTCTATCTAATCATTAAAGTACTTTTTTGATCAGCCAAGTGACATTTATCAAATTTCTTGATTTCATTTGTTGTGTGGTGAACAAGCATGTATGAAGTTGGTCCAGAATTATAAGATTGAGACTTAGAGCAACCAACAACTGGTGTACAACCAACCAGGCGAGGCACAGGGGTTTCACGCCGGTCACTAGATCGTGTTATTGGCTCCAAATGCATATAATGGTAATTTTTGGCCCACAGTCGGTTCTCAAGAGGGTGGGACTCCTCAGCAACCCATCAAACTGGCTGGCAGAATTTGGAGCAGCTGTTTCATATCAATCTGATGAAAAGGATTTAGGGAATTCCATGGTGGATTTGGGAAACAGCTCTCCTCTGCTAACAAACTAGATGTTAAGGAGCTGATTTCCCTGTCGAATTGATGAGTTTTTTTTTTTTTTTTTTTTTTTTTTTTTTAGACCCAGGGTGGACCAACGTGACCCAGCTTGATACCTTAAACTCTTTGTTTTGAGTTCTGCTGAGCATTAGAGGCTTACGTGGCAGTAAACAGAATGCTGCTGATTGAAATATTTGAGTGCTGTTGTTTGAAAAGCTTGTTTTTAATAGTACAATAGCATTTTGTAGTTGTAATAATTTTGTGCAGCTGACTGAAGAGTCCAGCTGTGAGAGCTGCCCCATGGCCCGAGGACAGAGTTTAATACTTCCACAAACTAGTCTTCATATCCTCTGACTTAAGAACTGCATAACGTTATTACACAACATAAAAGCATGTCTTTTAACTGGTCTTACTCCTAGTTATGTGAACATATTTAATATTAGTCAGATATCCGTACTACTAATGATGCTGAAAATTCAGCTTTGATCACAGGAATAAATTACATTTTACAACATCTTACAATGGAAAACAGTTATTTTAATTTGCAGTAATATTTCACAATATTACTGTTTTCAGTGATTTATTAGAGCACATCAATGCAGCCTTGGTGGAAAACGTTTTAAACATTTAGCAAACTTTTGACGAGTACTGTACTTATTTTGGCAAATAAGAGAAATAAAAAAAATGGCAAACTATTTTTTTTTTTTTTATTTAGTATTGTCCTAAATGAGCAATTTCACATAACAAATATTTACTTTTTAGTCCACAAGACAGAATAATGACTGAATTTAGACAAATTAACCTTTCAAAAAGTTTTCATACCCTGATTCCTAATACTGTGTGCCATTACCTGGATGATCAAAAACCTATAGAAGCTTGTTTTCATGTTTTCATTGTTTTCACTGAATAAAAAAATAAAAATAAAACAAGGTGGTAGCGACTTTCTCGCAATTCTGACTTTTTCCTCAGAAGTGTGAGATATAAATTCAAAATTAAGACTTTTTTTCCTCACAATTCTGACGGCTTTTTTCAGAATTGAGACATCAATTTGCAATTGCTAGTTATAAAGTCCCATTATGAGGGAAAAAATTGTGAATTTATATCTTTTATTTCTCAGAATTTAGTTTTTATATCTTGTAATTCTGATTTTATAACTGTCAGTTGTGAGTTTGTTTCTTGGAATTCTGAGAAAACAGTCGTGGAAATGTGCAATTATGAGAAAAAAAATGTCAGAATTGTGGAATAAAAAGTCACAATTACTTTTTATTCAGTGACAGAAACGGGCTTCCATAACAACCTGAGTAGTTAAACTGTCTGCTGTTCTTCAGAAAAATCCACCAGATCCTGCACATTCTTTGCTTTTTTAGCATCATCTTCTGCATATTTGAACCCTTTATAATAGTATGATTTTGACATCCATCTTTCCGTAATGAGGACACCTGGTTGACTCAAATATTATAAACAACTATTACAAAAGAGCTGGGGGGTGTGAACATTTTGAGATATCAGGGTAAATTGTACTTATTTTGTCTTCTGGGAAACATGTAGATTCTGAAGGCCAGTACTTTAAACAGATTAGAAAAAATGTACACATCAAACATACTCAACAGTTGGTGCAGTTCTATAGAAAATGAGGTTCAGGGATTCTTCATATCACAAACTCTATGAGCAGTAATAATGCTGATGCTGCCACTACAGTGTTTTTGTAATAATTCCCTCTTATTCTCAGCGTCAAAGGCTGCCGTCCGCCAACGGTGCTGACCCAGAAGCTCAAAGAGAGAAAGCCGGCGCGAAGCAAGCGGAGAGTACTCTGGGTCTGACGGCAGAAGAGGTCAGTAATTCTGAGTCAGCGGCCGATGGGCTTTCCATCACTTTAGCCAAACGCTGCCTGTGTTAGGAATTTCTTCTTGGCTGCTCCTGACATATTTGATATTGAACAGCGTGTTTTATTGTCTCTCCTGGACAGATGAAAGTGCTGAGGAGGGCACAGGAGGAGTATGACAGGAGGGGTGGATTTGTTCGAATCTTTCCTACTCCGGACACTTGGGAACTTTACAGGTGAGAGAATGAAAGGACAAAACAACGGTTTGTAGATCTGAAAATCTTCAATTGATTTCTACCACTGGCCAAACAACTGGGAATAATTAATATTTTTTATGCTTTTGAAAAAGTCTCGTCTGCTCACAAAGGCTGCTTTTATATGACAAAAAATACAGTAAAAAAAAGCAATATTGTGAAATATTGTTACAATTTAAAATTTTCTCTTATAATATATTTTCAATTGTAATCTATTCCTATAATCCAAGCTGAATTTTCAGCATCATTACTCCAGTCTTCATTGTCACATGATGTCTGAGTTAAGAAAGATAAAATAGAGATTAATACTTTTATTCATGAGGGACGCATTAAATTGACAGTCAAGTGACAGTCAAGACATTTAACACAAAAGATTTTCATTTCACATAAGTCCTGTTTTCTTGAACTTTCTATTGATCAAAGAACCCTTAAAAATAAAATGTATCACGGTTTCCTTAGAAATATGAAGCAGCGCAAGTGTTTTTAACATTGATAATAATAATAAGAACCATTATCAATAAATTTGCACCAATAATAATAATAATTGAGTGTGAAAATGTAAGTAATGACGCTGAAAATTCAGCTTTGATCACACAAATAAATTATATTTTACTACATATTCATATATTCATAGAAAACAATCATTTTATATTAAAATTATATTTAAAAAAAAATTACTGTTTTTACTGTACTGTTGATTAAATAAATGCAGCCTTGGTAAGCAGAAGAGACTTCTTTCAAAAAGATAAAAAAAATATTTTTTATTTATTTCAGACTTTTGACGTGTAATGTATATTCTCTAAAGGTAGTGTATGCATAACATTATTTGCAGCTATATAATTGACCAGCTTTAGAAATGCATATTTATTACTGCAGCTAAATACAGTTGTCACTCATTTACTTTTGCATACTGACAGATTGTATGAGAAATGTGCTTTGAGTCACTCTCAAAACTCTGATACGGTCTTCCTCCACACCAGTTTCTCCCATCAGTCCTGTGGTCTAGCAGCAGTTGAGAGAGCATGCAGTTTAATGAGCAGAAATAAAACTGCTTCTGCTGATGGCGGTTTACTAAAACATTATTGCATATTGTAAATGTCTCTGATTGGTAATAGAACTTTTGTGAAAGAATCGCTAACAGGTTTAATTGAACTTAATTAGCTGGTTAAAACTATAAGCATCAAAATGTCAACCATCTGTACACACATTGAGCTGTAATTTAGAACATTCACTTCTGTTTAAATGATTTCCAAAATGTGGTGTGTGTTTGTTGCCAGCGTGAGCTTAGGAGTGGACTCTTTTGTTTTTCCAAAGTGTTGACTTCACCTATAAGGCCAGATCAACTGTAACTGAACAAAACTCTGCTTGAGCTGCCAATCACTAAATCAGACGCTGCAATCATGTCTAACAAGTGAAAGCAAACGTCGGTGAGTGAGGATGACCAGCTGCTGTCTGCACAAATCTCCTCAGAAAATGCCCGAAATAAGAAGGAGTCTTTTGGCTCGGTTTCTGTGCTTTGACTGAACATCACACTGTTATTTTAGTAAACTATAGCTAAAATCATAAACAAACTTTCATTACTTGAAAATCATAACATTTCATAACTTTTCAGCAACGTTTCTCATTTTCATTGTTAAACTTGATGTACTAAAATAACTAGAACTAAAACAAATAAAAATGTATAAAAACTATATAGACAATAAAAAAACGAATAAAAATGGCTAAACTACATAACAAAAGTACTAAAACTTTAACTAAAATGAAAAAGAAAATATAAAAATAAGATCTAATTCAAAATATGAATAAAAGTCTAATAGTTTCTCAATTGTTCTGAAATAACACTGATCACTCTTCACTAGTTCAGCAAAGTAAATAATCGAGTGCTGGCATCATCTTGAGATCTCCGTGAGACTGTGTTGAGGTAGGAAAATATAATAAACACTCAAAGACATCTGAACTAAGAGTGTGTGATGCTCATGGTTTAGTTAAAGTGGTTGTGAACTGCATTTAAAAAAAAAAAAAAGGATTTTTACAAAAGTAATAGGCTCTTTGCAGAACTCTGAAGTCAATGCCCACTGCTGTGATTGGCTAACAGTTTTAAAATAATATTAAAAATATATTAATATAATAGATGGACTCTGCTGTGACGTACTCTGGAAACAACATGGGTCATTCGGGTTAAAAACGTAGCATTTCTCGTTATATATTGTACAATCTGGAACAGACAATGCAATAGTGGTAAAAACACAGTTACTCACAGTTATGGGTTGTGACATTACGGTTGGATCCAATATAGTCAGACTCAACACAGCATCATCTTTTACTTTCAGTCTCTCTGAAAAGCCGCCGTCGAACTGTCTTGTTTAATAAATGAATCAGCAGTAAAGTAACGCAGACAAACAAACAGTTTCGCTGATGTGATCTGGAGCCCTTTTCTAAATTTACTCCAAGTTTACACCAGACGGGAGCGGCACGATGCGACTAAAGACAAAAGAACCCATTATAATCAGCGATTCTATCTACACCGGATGCGGCGCGGAGCGACACGGCAAACCCCTGACAGTAAACGAATGTCCGTTCTATTTCTGACATACTCAAAGTGCTCGCGCTGCTTCTGACGTGAGAGGGAAATGGATTTGTGGCGTGACGCAACAGCACTCGTGCCTGATGAAGGTACGAGTTCAGAGACTGAATTTCAGAGACTGAATTTTTCCACAACTTATACCACACAATGTCTTGTGATCCTTGGAGGATCTCCACGGTTTTGTTGATTGAGTAACCCTGTGTTTGCATTCACTCCTCCTACTACGTGTGTGAATCAGTGGGCGGGGCTAGGCAGGCAGTGATGAAGAAGCAGGCTTTGATCTTCTGTAGAGGCGGGCTTTCATCGCACTATGACGTCATAATGTGACGAATTCCAAAACAAGTCATTTTCTGAGCTTGGACTCAATAAAAGCAGTTTTTGAACTAATGAGAAGGTTTTGAGCTCTGAAACTTGTTTTTATAGTACATTGACCTGATATATGTGACCCTGGACCACAAAACCAGTCATAAGGGTCATTGTTTTCCAAACTGAGATTTATACATCATAATGAATAAATAATGAATAAATAAGCTTTCCATTGACGTATGGTCTGCTATGATAGAACAATATTTGGCCGAAACACAACTATTTGAAAATCTGTAATCTGAGGGTACAAAAAAAAAATCCAAATATTGAGAAAACCACCTTTAAAGTTGTCCAAATAAAGTTTTTAGCAATGCATAATCAAAAATCAAGTTTTGATATATTTAGAGTAGGAATTTTACAATATATCTTCATGGAACATGATCTTTACTTAATATCCTAATGATTTTTGGCATAAAACAAAACTCATTAATTTTGACCCATACAATGTATTTTTGGCTATTGCTATGAAAATACCAACGACTTAAGACTGGTTTTGTGCCGGTCCGGGGTCACATATGTTAAAAGATCAAGGGAAGTCTGATTTCTCAGTTCATGAACCCTTTAAGAGACAGAGATGATCTAATGGTTTGTTCATGCCAACATCATTCACTGATTTACTTGAGAAATAAACTTAAAGGCTAAAATAACCATTGCCTCATAATGCTCTACACTGTTAAAAATGATTTTTGAAAAAGTTTATTGCAGTGTGTTTTACAAGAGAAAACTATTTCAGTCTTTCTACTTCAAAAATGTATTGTTTACCTCAGTGTGTTACTTGCTGTTTCTTTCTAAACAAATTCTTTGTCAAATTTACTAACAAATTCTGAGTGAAGATTGTTTCAAAGTAAATCCCGCACCATTTTTTCAGTGCAGTAAGGATGTTAACATAAACACAATTAAAGACTAGAATGAAATAATGTTCAGGTGCAGCATTACACCACTTACTTGTGATAGGAAACATCTGTGAACAGGTTACAGGGATCACCCTGCGTTAGATCAAATACCTCCAAAAACCAGATGTGCTTAGACCAGGGCAGTCAGTGCCAGCCTCGGCCTTTCTTCTTTCTGCTTTATACACGAGTATGTTAGATGGGCAATGAAAATGAGATTTCAGCAATGCCAAGTCATGCGTCTTTCATTTCCATCACTCATGCATGGGACAGTGTGCTCTGCCTCTGAATACCGATGGGTTACTCTCAGCAAGCACGAATGGGTATCGTTACAGGACATGATGAATTTCAGAAAATATGTGCAGGCTAAGAAGTTGGTAGGGATAACTACAGGTCAATGGAGCCACACGCTGTTTTGGCATCCAGAGCTACAGCAGGGTGTCATTTCTAGATAAAATAAAACTATTAAAAACATTTATGTTCACTGCAATAAAGCTGAACTAAATGTTAATATTAGATTAAAAAAGAAGAAAAATGTTGCCTTTACAACTAAAGCATTAACAATTAGTTTTATTTTTAATTATTTTTCTTTAGCATTGACTCAAGTGCTTGCTTAATTTGCTTCCCCATCCCTGTGAACATTTTATTCTAAAGACGTGTTTAATATGCGCTCATAAGGGGTAGTGTTGAAACAGCTTGACTGAAAGAGACATTTATGTCTTAAATAAACATTTACTTCGCCCGAAATATACTGTTATCCGACGCAGGAAAATAGCTGAAGCTTTTCAAATGCTTGTTTGAGCTCGGTCTGGAAAAACTGTGCAGTCACTTAATGTTCAGCACCTCATAATTTTGTAATTCACACAGCGGTCGCATCATTAGCCAGTTAGTGATGTAGCAGCTAATTCTAGCTGCTTGAAGGCAGAACGTAGTAATATAGCTCAAGCGTGACCGATGCGCTCTTGTGGAGAGCCAGCTGGCCGAACGGTCCACCAAACACCATAAAGCATCTAACCCATCGCTACGTGTGTTTTATCATAAACGTGCAGGGCAGTTGTTGAGTAAAGCTAACAGACATAGTTTTCTCATTTCGGCAGTATGCGGTTTTTACACAATTAGAAAGTGCAAGAAACATGTTCTCATTCAGCTTGCATCTGCTTGTTTGCATAAGCGCAACCGCTGAAATCATCGGGACTGATTGTTTACTGCAGAATTTGTTAGGACTTGTTATGCAGTTAATCTGTCTGTAATTGTTTTTCTCTCTTTCTCCGTATCTCTGTTTCAGTGGTTATCTGGAATACAAGACATCTATGAATGCCATGTTGGCAAATAAACTTTTCCATGGAAGGTAAGTCTTTCCACCGTGGTTGGAAAGATCTTCATCTATTTTAGGAATCTTCAGCCTGAGGAGCTTTTTGTTGATATTTAACACGAGTGTGTCATGCAAAGGCTTATACACTCTGTAAAATGGCTATTTTTTCTTAGAGGGGTCCTTAAAGTAATAGTTTACTCAAAAATGATCATCACTTGTTCATCAATGGATCCTCTGCAGTTAATGGGTGCCGTCAGAATGAGAGTCCAGACAGCTGATAAAAACATCACAATAATCCACACCACTCCAGTCCATCAGTTAACATCTTGAGAAGACAAAAGCTGAAACAAATCTATCATTAAGTCCATAATCCATAATAACGCTTCCTCCAGTGAAAAAGTGGTCTGGTCTGAATCAGGAGAGAAATCTGCACGGATCAAGCACCGTTTACAAGCCAAAACAGCTCTAAACAAATATGTCCCTGGATTTTGAGATGGACTGTGGATTACTTGTGGATTATTGTAATGTTTTTATCAGCTGTTTGGACTCTCATTCTGACGGCACCCTTTCATTACAGAGGATCCATTGGTGAACAAGTGATGGAAATGCTACACTTTTTTTTTAATCTGATGAATAAACAAACTCATCGACATATTGGATGGCCTGAGGGTGAGCACAATTTCAGGAAATTTCAGGAAGCTTTATACTCCAGTATGCCCAAGTTTGTGTGAACTTTTCTCTAGAATGTTTCAGAATGGCTTACATTTCTTTAAAATGATCTGTTGCTCTTTGTTTCTCAGATCTGTGATCTCCCATTCGAGGTTAGTGTCTGTAATTTCAACCTCTGAATGTGAACAAACACACAAACGGTTAAACAAATCTGTTTTACTGTGTTTTATTCCACAGGAACAGGGTGAATGATAATCTAACTGTGGTTGTGGGGACCTTCTACACACACCATGTAGTCCAGTATGAAAGGAAGCTTCTTAGTCTGGAGGTGCGCAAACGGAGACGCAAACCCGGACGAGTCTCCGCCGGAAGAAAACGAGCAGGTCGGTGTTAAGTTTGACAGCAAATTTTGATTTAGGTTTAGTCATACACTGTGTGCAGAATTATTAGGCATGTTGATATTCTGGTCATATTTTTTTTCCAAACACATTTTACCAATTCCAAACCACATCAGTCTTAATAACTACTATTAATTTTGTATTTAATCATTTGTAAGTGATATATAATTGTCCGTGAAGGCTGGAAGTGAAAAACTCCTTATATTCAGGTGTGCAGAATTATTAGGCATGTTTTCGTTTACAGCTAAAATGAGCCAAAAAAGAGATTTAACCCAGACTGAAAAGTCCAAATTATTAAATGCCCATTAGAAGAATGCAATACTAATGCATTACAAGAATTTGCAAAGTTAAGGCTTGACCATTGGACAGTGAAATGCTTGTTGAGTCTGCATGGTCAGAAAAAACAGGTGGAGAAGAAAAGATGCATGTTAACTGCAAAAGAATTAGGAATTAAGGTGAAGAATTAGGTGTGACACCATCAGGAACCGTTTCCAGTTCTCCAGCGCCACCATTTTCCAGAACTGCAACCTACCTGGAGTCTTCAGAAGTGCAATGTGTCAGGTTCTCAGAGACTTTGCTTGGTAAAAAATCCTAAAAAATGCCCCTGACTTAATAAGAATAACAAGCTGACGTCTTGTGAAATACATGAAGACAGTTTTTTTATATGCTTTAGAGACAGATAAGTTGAGAGTGACTCTTGAAGGACAAGCATCACATCCTCTTGTACCTCTGATTCAAGAATTTATCTTCTAAAATCTGGCAATAAGTTTTGGGAGTTCATTTTAGTCCATCTCTGCAAGTCAGACTTTTCAGGATAGGAGACTAAACATGAACTCCCAAAACTTACTGCCAGATTTTGGAAGATAAATTTTTGAATCAGAGGCACAAGAGGATGTAATGCTTGTCCTTCAAGAGTCACTCTCAACTTATCTGTCTATAACGCCTATAAAAAAAAAACTGTCTTCATGTATTTCACAAGACGTCAGCTTGTTATTCTTATTAAGTCAGGGGCATTTTTTAGGATTTTTTACCAAGCAAAGTCTCTGAGAACCTGACACATTGCACTTCTGAAGACTCCAGGTAGGTTGCAGCTCTGGAAAATGGTGGCGCTGGAGAACTGGAAACGGTTCCTGATGGTGTCACACCTAATTCTTCACCTTAATTCCTAATTCTTTTGCAGTTAACATGCATCTTTTCTTCTCCACCTGTTTTTTCTGACCATGCAGACTCAACAAGCATTTCACTGTCCAATGGTCAAGCCTTAACTTTGCAAATTATTGTAATGCATTAGTATTGCATTCTTCTAATGGGCATTTAATAATTTGGACTTTTCAGTCTGGGTTAAATCTCTTTTTTGGCTCATTTTAGCTGTAAACGAAAACATGCCTAATAATTCTGCACACCTGAATATAAGGAGTTTTTCACTTCCAGCCTTCACGGACAATTATATATCACTTACAAATGATTAAATACAAAATTAATAGTAGTTATTAAGACTGATGTGGTTTGGAATTGGTAAAATGTGTTTGGAAAAAAAATATGACCAGAATATCAACATGCCTAATAATTCTGCACACAGTGTAGTCTTTTGACTAAAATGCCATTTAGTTTTAGTCATATTTTAGTCATCTGATTTGTTTTCATTTTAGTCTAGTTTTAGTCGACTAAACATCATAAGCTTTTAATCGACTAAATCTACAGTAAATTTAGTCGGCTAAAATCTAATAGGTTTAGTTACAGTGTAATGCATTTAGTAAGCATTTCTCTAAAATGACCAAACTCATTGCATAGGTTTGATGTTAAGGTTTCAATTGCTGTGACACTAGGGCTGCACGATTATGACAAAAATCATAATTGTCGATTATTACCTTGAAATCGTCTTTGTGATTATTAATTACGATTATCACAATTTACATTGAATGATGTTTTGAATAGCTTTGAACCAAAACTATTTTTTTTATTGTTTGAAGCAACGGCATGGCACATTTTTATATATAGTTTCTTCTTTAAAAATAAAAAAGTAAAACATTTAAAAATGAAAACAATGAAAAATGTATTTCTCTTTTTATGTAGCTCGGAAAAGTACTCGTGCACTGTGTGAGAGGTGCTGCTTTGGTGTGTGTGCTCAAAAAAAATGGACCGAATTGAGTTCTCTTTTGTATTGTCAAATTTATCCATATGTCTGCTCTTCTCTTACTCCCAGATATTGACATTTTTGAACGTTTCATGAGACGTGCAGCAAATGTATGTACAGTTCAAATGTGCGCATCTAATCTCCTAACCGTGCGGCAGATTCGTTCTCAATGAATCTCTTCCCAAATCATCCCTCTCTAACATTTTCGTCTCATTTTTCTTAGGTGATGAAAATGTCAGTAGATTTTTGTCATAGTTTTTGTCATTCAAAACGAGTTTTTGTTTCGTTATCATCTCATTTTTGTTTGTCAGAAAATGTTGTTGACGAAAATTACGACAAAAATGATTCGTCAATTAAATTATTAACACTGGGGCAGGTGTGCTTGCATGACAACACGTGCTGTGAATGATCTAGAAATTATCTTTTTCCTAAATAACATTTGAATTACAACTTGCCTGTCATTCATGTACTGTTTGAGTTTTCTGTCATTTGTACCTGATTTGAGAGACGGCTCATATCTGGTAATTAGCATTTACAAAAAACCATCTGCAATTGACATGTTTGACTCTGTTCAGTTTAATAAGTTAAAATTGTATTTATTTGTTTACAAACAATGTCCAGCAGTTGATATACAGTACTTTGATAACAGAAGAGTTCATAATGTTTTTTTAACACCTTTGTCCAGTTTTATAGCTAGCCTTTTATGTATTCTAAATATATACAATTAAATCATATTTTCTCACTTTTCGCATAATTTGACAAATTACAGCTCAAAAATGAGGTTCAATAAAATATTCTCAATATATCTCAAGCTCTGACACTAATGTCTCATTGGTTTATATATACATTATTATAAAATTTTACATTTTGCTCTTGAAGGAAGTGATGCCACAACCAGTTTGACTGAAAATGTATATACATCACTGAAGTAGATTAAAGTGTTTTTACTCTTTATTTATACACTGCTCAAAAAAATAAAGGGAACACTTAAACAACACAGTGTAACTCCAAGTCAATCACACTTCTGTGAAATCAAACTGCCCACTTAGGAAGCAACACTGATTGACAATCAGTTTCACATGCTGTTGTGCAAATGGAATAGACAACAGGTGGAAATTATAGGCAATTAGCAAGACACCCCCAATAAAGGAGTGGTTCTGCAGGTGGTGACCACAGACCACTTCTCAGTTCCTATGCTTTCTGGCTGATGTTTTGGTCACTTCTGAATGCTGGCGGTGCTTTCACTCTAGTGGTAGCATGAGACGGAGTCTACAACCCACACAAGTGGCTCAGGTAGTGCAGCTCATCCAGGATAGCACATCAATGCGAGCTGTGGCAAGAAGGTTTGCTGTGCCTGTCAGCTAGTGTCCAGAGCATGGAGGCGCTACCAGGAGACAGGCCAGTACATCAGGAGACGTGGAGGAGGCCGTAGGAGGGCAACAACCCAGCAGCAGGACCGCTACCTCTGCCTTTGTGCAAGGAGGAACAGGAGGAGCACTGCCAGAGCCCTGCAAAATGACCTCCAGCAGGCCACAAATGTGCATGTGTCTGCTCAAACGGTCAGAAACAGACTCCATGAAGGTGGTATGAGGGCCCGACGTCCACAGGTGGGGGTTGTGCTTACATCCCAACACCATGCAGGACGTTGGGCATTTGCCAGAGAACACCAAGATTGGCAAATTCGCCACTGGCGCCCTGTGCTCTTCACAGATGAAAGGAGGTTCACACTGAGCACATGTGACAGACGTGACAGAGTCTGGAGACGCCGTGGAGAACGTTCTGCTGCCTGCAACATCCTCCAGCATGACCGGTTTGGCAGTGGGTCAGTAATGGTGTGGGGTGGCATTTCTTTGGAGGGCCGCACAGCCCTCCATGTGCTCGCCAGAGGTAGCCTGACTGCCATTAGGTACCGAGATGAGATCCTCAGACCCCTTGTGAGACCATATGCTGGTGCGGTTGGCCCTGGGTTCCTCCTAATGCAAGACAGTGCTAGACCTCATGTGGTTGGAGTGTGTCAGCAGTTCCTGCAAGACGAAGGCATTGATGCTATGGACTGGCCCGCCTGTTCCCCAGACCTGAATCCAATTGAGCACATCTGGGACATCATGTCTCGCTCCATCCACCAACGTCACGTCGCACCACAGACTGTCCAGGAGTTGGCGGATGCTTTAGTCCAGGTCTGGGAGGAGATCCCTCAGGAGACCATCCTCCACCTCATCAGGAGCATGCCCAGGCGTTGTAGGGAGGTCATACAGGCACGTGGAGGCCACACACACTACTGAGCCTCATTTTGACTTGTTTTAAGGACATTACATCGAAGTTGGATCAGCCTGTAGTGTGTTTTTCCACTTCAATTTTGAGTGTGAATCCAAATCCAGACCTCCATGGGTTAATAAATTTGATTTTCATTGATAATTTTTGTGTGATTTTTGTTGTCAGCACATTCAACTATGTAAAGAACAAAGTATTTAATAAGAATATTTCATTCATTCAGATCTAGGATGTGTTATTTTAGTGTTCCCTTTATTTTTTTGAGCAGTGTATTATAATAGCTTTAAAATATTTATTTTATAAATGAAAGTCTGGGTTTGAGACAAAGGTAAACTTTAAAAAGCATGTAAAAATACTATTATTATTATACTATACTATACTATAGTATTATTACTATACTATTATTTTATTATGATGCATTAAATTTATCAAAAGTAAGCATACAAGAAAAAAAAAAAGTTAATAAAGTTCTGAATTTAAAATAAATAAATAAATAACGTCTTTTACTTTTTATGAACCCCTGGTTACTTACAAGTGCTCGAGTGGTGAGGTGCGTCAGACAGCACAACAGGAAAAGCTTTAATTGCGGAATATGACAAAAGTTTCAATAAATGACACATCATCTCCTCAAAACTAAAAACTAGTCGTGTCTGAACAGGGCTGTTGCTGATACTGGCGTAATACTTTAAAATTATAATGTCTGAGTGTGTTTTTAGGTCTCAGGGCGTCTCAGTCACCTCACATGAGTGAGATTGAGGACGGGGTGGAGGAAGAGACGGAGCTGAAATCATCTCACCTCCACACAAACACCGCACTGGAACAACGCTCAAAACCCAGAGTCAACCTGCTCCACATTCTCCAGCAAGGATGGGACCTCAGGTCAGTGTGGACACTCAGAATTATATGTAATGAGCTGGCGCTTACAGAAGCTACACTTTCCTATGGGGGGATTAGTGGTTTCTGTAGAAAGGATTTGAGTTTGATCCGATGTCTGAGTCAGCTGTCGGGTACCACCCTGCCCTCTTGACTGCATATCTGGAACCTGTTTTGGATGACTTCTGCTTTTCTCAGTGCTTTTCTGAAGTTCCTTTAACTCCTTTACTCTGCTAGACACTACCTGTCTAGATAGGAAACCATGTTTGTGTAAAAATGTAAGTCAAAGACAAGAGAAAGTCATTTAAAAATCAGCCAGTTGTCCATTCTCTCTCTGTAAGCACACTGCTTGTATGTACTGCAGTACATAATCAACTTAAACCACTTCAACATTATAGAAAAAACAATAAGTACCTGAACTATCAGCCGAGGCATCAGAAAGAGAAACCATTCCAAAAATAGTTTCCTGTTGCAACTCTGATTAAAGAGACAGTTCACCCTAAAAATGAATCATTCTGTCATCATTTATTCACACATTGTTCTAAACCTGTTTGACTTTGTTTCCTCAGTGGAAAACAAAAGAGGATATTTTGAGGAATGTTGGTAACCAAACAGTTTTGGTGATTATTGCATAGAGAAAAACATACATTTCTCAGAATATCACCTTTTATGTTCCAGAGTAAAAAGAAATACATGTTTGGAATGACATGAGGAGAGTAAACCATGACGGAACTTTTACACTTCCCCCGTTCATTTTAATGACCTGATTCAGTGAGACAGTCAGTAACGCATGAATCTAAAAAGAGATTTGTGAGTTCTTTTCTTTTTTTTAATGCAATTATCTCCAGTATAATTAATCTGTTGGTTATTGTTAGTATTGTACTTCTTATTGTTCAAAGATGAAAGACTTTGTTAGAAATGATAGGAAAACATAAGATTTAACCTTTAACAATTATTTTCGATAACGATAATTATCGTGCAATATATTTGTTATGATATAACATGATATGATATAATATGCGGAGAAGTTCAAACGGCGGCACGGCGCATACTTACTAGAGCAGATGCGTTCACTCGCTGATGGGACTCGGTCATTAAACAGTGCCAGTGCCAGTGTGAAGCGCTTGAATTCAGTTTAGAACACAAATGACTCCGTTTATAGCCAGATGAAACAGCGCTGACAAACAGGAGAGACACTGTGCGCAACGATACAAATCGACATCGTTTACCATAGATTTACTGTAGGAGCACTAACTTGCACAGTGGTATTGTGTCAGAAATGTGGGTATATTTGTGTCAATTTTTTTTTATATTATTAATGTAGACATTGTATTAAATGTATTGAAGGAGGAGTAATGGAATATAATTACAGTATTTTTTTTGTGATTAAGCTTTAGCGTTTATGCATTTATACTAAATGTAACGTTGTTTAGACTACTGTTTTTCATACAAATACCTAGGAACCATATTACATTTTTACCATGGTACTGAGGTGCTATATTTGTATCATATTTTGTATTTATATTATTATTAATATTATTAGGTAAACCTGTTTCTTGATCTGAAACCATTTTCTGAGGAAAACATTTCAGCATTTTTCTCCATATAATGGACTTCTATGGTGCCCCAAACTTTCAAAATGCAGTTTAAATGCGGCTTCAAACAATCTCAAATGCAGTTGTAAATGATCCCATCGGTTATTTTCATAAAAATAATACAATTTATATACTTTTTAATGTCAAACGCTCGTCTTGTCTCACTTTGCCTAAACTGTTTTTGTTCCGGTTCATGTCAGTTAGGGTATGTCGAAAAACTCCCATCTCATGTTCTCCTCAACTTCAAAACTGTCCTGTATCGCCGTTTTACCTTTTTTGTTAAGGGTGTTTGATCTTCTGCTGCGATGTAGGATGATTTTGAAATGATTTTTGAAGTTGAGGGAGAAAATACGATACCCTAACTGTCTTGAGTCAGAATACACAGAGTTCAGGCAGAGTAAGACAAGACGAGCATTTGACATTAAAAAGTATTTAAATTGTTGTTGTTTTTTTTTTAATGAAAATAACCAATAAGACCCTTCTTCCTTGACTGGGATTGTTTACAACCACATTTGGGATCGTTTGAGGCTGCATTTAAACTGCCTTTTGGAAGTTCAAAATCGGGGCACCATATCAGTCCATTATATGAAGAAAAATGCTGAAATGTTTTCCTCAAAAAACATAATTTCTTTACGACTGAAGAAAGAAAGACATGAACATCTCAGAAGGTAAGGGGGTGAGTACATTATCTGTAAATTTTTGCTCTAGAAGTGGACTTCTCCTTTAAGGAAAAATGAGTAGAAAAATTATGAAAAAAAAAAATAAATAAATAAATAAAAAATTGTTTCTGACCATAAAGAATATTTTAAAGCCACATTTAACCATCTAGTTTTTACAACTTTCACACTGCAGCAAAAATCTGCCTTTAAACGTGAAAGAAATAAAATGTGACATTAAATAAACGTGATAATCCTTTGACCATATCGCCCAGCCCTAATTATCAGTAATAAAAGGAAAGATTTGTGCACATATTCACTCAGGCCTACGGAGAGTATTTTTGTTAACTGTCTATCATGTCCTATAATAAAAAAAAAAAAAAAAAAAAAAATAAAAAAAAACCCTTTTTAACTCTATTTTGGCATTGTTTAAATTATCGTGAGATCCGTATCGTATATTGTTACACCCATAATCATTTGTGGATCACACTCTGGTCATGCTTTATCTTTGACGACGTGATAGACCGATGTGTTGTCTGTTTGTAAGCATAGAAATGTTTTGTGCCATTCAGTCTTTCTCATCGCATTCAGTTGCAGCTCACATCTCAGATAACACCTTGTTTCTCTTACCGTGGTGCTGCAGATGCAGTAGCCGTGCAGGAGTATTTCCTTCCAGTATCACTAAATAGACAGAAGCCGCTCAGACTAAAGGCCCGTTTACACCAAGAACGATAACTATGAAGAGAACTATATTAGTCTCCACACCAGTAGACGATTTTGTCTGTTCATTCTAAGGGCACGCTCATCTGCCGCTTTAAATTCTCGAGCTCATTATAGCAGGATTGATTCTGATTGGCTGGAAAAAAATATTCTGAAAGTGATTCCGACGATATCGCTTCTCTGTGCCTTTATCGTTATAGCTGTGATTTGGATGCTGCTATTTATGTTTATCGTAATTTTAATAGTTAGCGTTCTTGGTGTGAACAGGCCTTGAGAATCGGTTCTCAATTCCCCAGACGCACACACACATACACTTGCATCTGCTCGAAGAGGCTTGGAGATTGAGAGAGTCTGAGACTCTGGCCGCGCCGTGGAGTCCTTTTCATCCAGCGCTTTCACATGTTTTCACCGCTACTTTCACCGACTCCTCGCAGTCTCATTCACACAGGAAGCGGATTCCTCCCGCGCCGGCCAATCGGCACGCGGGCCCTGACCCCGGCATAGAACGGCTCGTTCTTATTGGCCACCTAATTGCTGGAGTCAGACTGTCTTTCCTTTGTTTAACATTTTGCAGGAGTCCTGGAAGCAGTTGAAACATATTCCCTCCCCCTGCACGTTATGCAATAGCCCTACAAAAATATTTAGACCTGCTCTTTTTATACGCTGACATTAATGAATATTACATACTCCTGTCCAAAGTGCAATAAAGATTCCAGTTTCCTCTCGACGCGCAGTCCAAGAGGCTGAATTGTAATTTGAGCGAGGAATTATAATGACATGTCTGAGTTTGTAGAAATTCCTTTGCGCCTGCCAGGGCCGGGAAAGGACCGGGGCCGTTACAGTACAGTATATCTTTGTTTATGTGTGATGGCTTTTTCCGAAACATTTCTTTTCCGTTTCGTCGTACTTTCCTTGCTTATCTTCTCATCATTCAGAGCATGTAAATAGCTCACGGTTGTTGGAGCAGCGTGGAGGGCGTTTCTTACTTTCAGATCTCCTTCATATGCCGTTACGTTTGCAGTCACAAGTACGGCATAGCGGTAGCGGTGAGGCGCACGCGTGCGTCATCCCTCCTCCGAAACAACCTGCCATGAGTCTGTATGCCCAGTTCGGGTTTTTAAAAAGCCTTTCTGTATGTGTGTTTGTCATGGTGCCAATGTTTACCTGGGCTGTGCACCACTCGGAGTCATTGGAAATGCCTTTGAATTCACATCCGCTTTGAACTGAGGTAACAAACAGGATGTAGAATTTAATTGGAATGTTTCATTTTTAAGAATTTGAAGGAAGTACATTTAATATGGAATGAAATAGTGATGCACCTAAATTTTAATTCTTGACTGAAATTCTAAACACATTGTCTGAAAGTTTGACCTTTGATCAAACCTCAGATTAGATTAGATTAGATTAAATTCTGTTTTATTGTCATTGTTCAGAGTACAAGATCCTTTCGAATCCCCACTCTATGTTGGTTCTTCTCCTCTTCAGTTCACCCCACACATTTTTTTTTCTAAGGGGTTCAGGTCAGGGAACTGGGACGGCCATGGCAGAAGCTTCATTTTGTCCTCAGTGACACATTTTTGTGTTTGTTTTAGATCATCGTCCTGATGGAATATCTAAACACGGCCCATTGTAAGATTTCTAACAGTGGCAGTCAGGTTTAGATTTTTTTTATCTCTTAGTGTTTGATAGAATCCATGATGCCATGTATCTAAACAAGATTTCCAGGATCTCTGGCAGAAAAATAGGCCCAGAACATTAAAGATCCAGCAGTTTATTTAAATGTAGGCACGGAGTACTTTTAATCCCTATTTGCACCAAACCCATCTTGAGTGTTTGCTGCCAAAAAGCTCTTTTTTTTTTAGTTTCATCTGACGTTTGAAGTTCTAGTCGTATCTGACAACTAAATATGCTGTAGTTTGTTTTTGGATGAGTGAGCAGGATTTCTCTTGAAACCCGCCTAAACAACATGTGGTGATGTAGGGGCCATTTGAATTTTTTTTTTTTTTTTTTTTAGGATTTCTGGCCTAAAGACTCAACTAATCTCTGCAATTCTCCAGCTGTGATCCTTGGAGAGTCTTTGGCCACTCAGAGTCTCCTCCTCACCATCCATTATGACGATTTAGACACACGTCCTCTTCTAGGCAGATTTGTAACATCTTTAGTTGATTTAAACTTCTTAATTATTGCCCTGCTGGTGGAAATGGGGATTTTTCAATGCTTTAGTTATTTTCTTACAGCCGCTTTCTTTTGTGAGCTCAGCAATCTTGTTCTGCATGTCAGAACTATGTTCTTTGGTTTTACTCCTTGTGATGAACAATTAAGGGAATTTGGCCTTTGTGTTCCTCATATTTAAAATCCTGTGCAACAGGAAGTTATAGCTGGACAGTTTCATGCTCCTAGCTCCACCCCGGCTAAAAAAAAATGTAAATATGCATGGGAATATATTTCAGAGATATTTTTGAGAATTTCTAGGAGTGGCGATAATTGTGACCAACGTGAACTAGAGAAAAACATTTATTTCATAATGCGATTTTCCCCCCAATTTCCATTGTTTTACTTCACTGAAAGGTTTTGTGAACTTTTTGAATGAAAGATCAAAAGGATAAACAATGCAGATTTATTTCCACAGCTGCCTTTGCTCATATTTACCAAGGGTGCCAATATTTGTGGAGGGCACTTTACATATTTCTGATTACACCAAAATACAAGCTCCAACAATGTTTTCTTTAAATAAATTGACAGAAACTGCACGTGTTATGCATATGAACGTGTTGATCAGTGTAGTACTTATTTTTGAAACATAATGATTTTTAATATAATTACACAGTTTGGGATGAGTAAGATTTTTTATCTTTTTTAAAGAAGTCTCTTTTGCTCCTCAAGGCTGTTTATTTGATAAAAAAAAAAAAAAAAAAATACAATAAAAACTGTAATATTGTAAAACATAATTACAATAAAAAAAAAAACAAAAAAAAAACTAATAATACTGTACTATTTTATTATACTTTAAAATGCAGTATACTTAAAAAAAAGGGAAAAACTAAAACTAAAAATCTTACTTTTGAATGGTTGTGTGTGTGTGCGCGTGTGTGTGTGTGTATATATATATATATATATATATATATATATATATATATATATATATATATATATATATATATATATATACATTTCTGCACATAAACACTTCATTTTCCAGAATGCTGTAATTTACACTAGTCTTTAAAGTGGCGCTTAACAACATGAAGCAGGTTTAGACGATGGGGATGATAAAGCTAAAGCGTGTAACTTCAGCTTTGTGAGAGAAAAAACTAAAATTAATGAAACGTTGCCTGAACACTCCCCTCATTTGACACTGAACAGCATCACAGTGTTTATATTCTCAGAGAAATCAGCCTACTAAGGGCTTAATTCTAGTTGCCTCTGCATAATTAACTGGAATAGTCTTTTGCATCCTCTTAGATTCTTCTGCTCTTTTCTGCTCTCTTGTTTCATGGCTTTTCTCGTGCCTCCCTCCTGCAGTAAAGTTCAAGCACGCATGGCCTTCTCCTCTTACCTTCACCGTGTGCAGCTGCGTCTGCTGGCCGAGAGCAGAGCCAACAGGAGCCCGGCCTGGACACAGAAGGAACACGATCAGATGGTAAACCGCGTCTGGTTTTATTGAAATATCTCTTTCACATACAGTACCTGACAAAAATTATTACAGTTAGTTCACCACATAAATGCCATCATTTAAAGTTGCGGGTCAGTTTGACACTAATATGTTGTGAAATGTGCATATGAAATTTTTATCACAATTGTGATTTTTTTGATTATGATATTTCATGGTTAAACGCAGTTGCTCAAAACCAAAATAAAATAATGTGTTTTGTTATATCAGTTTTCTCAAGTACCCTCTAAGGGTATTTACATTTATGCATTTGGCAGATGCTTTTTTCCCAAAGAAACTGCATTGAAGACGTACATTTATTTATTTATTTATTTTTAATCAGTTTATGCTTGTTCATGAAACAATAAATAAATGAATAAATAAATGGGGGAAAAAATAAATAAAAATAAATAAATATATATATAATGTGAATGTAAACATTTGCTTTATTATAACAGTGGGCATGTATATCAAATCAGTCTAGCAAACATGTAAATTATGGCTTTTCTGTAGAAAACATGATTAATTTGAGATCACATTGAGGTTAAATGGAGAAAAGAGATCAGAGTCACTTCTCACACACTTCATGAGACAGTTGATCATCCTCAAGGACATGTTTGCTATAGGTTTAGAGAAATTTGAACATTTGTGCACCTTTGATGCTGGTCTAATATGTCCATTTTATACCTACTTTATTAATATGAGTGCTAAAGGCTGTACACTGTTGACTGTGTGTTTCTACAGGAGCTGGTTGTTCGCTTTTTAAAGAGAGCCAGCAGTAACCTGCGTCAGGACGTGTGTCTGGAGGAGCCCAGCCCTCAGCTGAGCCTGCCGGACCGCCAGCGCATCCTCTCCCATCAGCTTGGCAACTTCATACAGCTCTATAATGAGGTTAGTGGATAATACAACAAAACAATGAATAAAATCAAGTAACAAGTGAAAATTAGAAAACAGCCGTTTGTCAATACAGACTTTGAGTGTGTTGGCTTGACCAAAGCTGAAATAGTTTGAAGGTTCGTTTGAAGCTTTTATAGGCTTTGTGCAGTTCGCTCTGGCATTTTGGCAGAGGTTTGAAGCTTATATAACCTTTCAGTAGTTTGAAAACTGCTAGAAATGCCTTGCTGTCTGGTTGGGGTTTGAGATGGTTGCTAGGGTGCTGCTAAATGGTTGCTAAGATCGTCTAAGCCATTGGTAAGTTTGTCATTTCAAATTTGTTGTTTGATGCATTTTACAATGGCATTTTTTTTTTGTTTGTTTTTTTTAATCAAGATACAGCTTGAGACGGGCTATGTAAAGAGACGTTAATTTAATAATGATGCAGTGCCGACAGCTCTGTCAGACCTGACAGTAATGTCGCAACACACAAGCATGAGTTAACATGTTAATTCTAATGCCTCACCTATTACAGGCTGATTTGTACTGTGTATTTCACATTTCACTAAAATGATCAACTCAAGTCAAGTCACCTTTATTTATATAGTGCTCTCAGATTGTCAAAACAGCTTTACAGTATTAAACAGGAAAATAGTGTGTTGATATTGCAAAAAGACATTAATAGACACTCATTTTATTTTTAAGTTAAAGTCAGTTCGTCGTTGATTCGGTGATGTCATCATCCAGCTCCGTATCTGTGCACTCAAGTCGACAGTTTTGCCAGAAATCAAGTGTCCCCAACTAAGCAAGCCAAAGGCTTGAAACCAAAACTCTATCAGTGACAGAAATGGAGAAAAAAAAAAAAAAAAAAAAAAAAAACCTTGGGAGAAACCAGGCTCTTCTCCTGGGGGCCAGTTCTCCTCTGCCCATCCCTTACCAAAAAGAAGTATACTTCAAGTTTATTTTATTAAGTGTACTTAAGTAAAGTTCAAGTATATTTTAAGTATACTTTATGTGATAAGTATACAAACATCAGTGTACTAGTAGTATACTTGTAAGTGTACTATTTCAATACTCTTTTGGACTAAATTGGCCCAATTTCTAGTATATAAAATTATACTTTTAAGTATAAGTATAACAGTGGTAAACTTTGAGTACACAACTAGTTTACATCTATGCTTTTAGTTTGTACAGCAACTTGAACTGCAAGCAAACTTATGGGTATACTGATCATTTACTAATTAAATACTTGTAGGATTTTTAGTACACTTTGAAGTATAGTCTCAGTAAACTACTAGTTTAGTAGTTTTATACTGCACGTATACTTGTAAGTGAACATTACATCATACTTTAAGTATACTACTATGTCCCTATTTAGGTATTAATTTGTATATATTTTGTTATATGAATATCTGAACATACAAACCATCAAAAGAAAGAACAGGGCATCTGCTTGTAAACAAACAAACAAAAAAATTCTAGCTTCATGCATTCTTTTTTATAAACACTTGAATGTGGGTAAGTTTCATAAAAGAAAGAAAGAAAGAAACATTTTGAACAAAAAGCTGAAAAAAAAGACTGAATTGGATTCAGAATGGTAACCAAAATGTAGATGGAGTCGATCAACACCCCAAAGTGTGACAGTCATTATTACCTCTTCATGGGTCGCATTTTATTCTATAACATTAAACAGTTTTGATGCTGTTTTATGATCGTGTAGGTTACGTGTGGAAGCATCTGTTGTTTCAGTTTCTTCTTCACTTCTTCAATTCTGTACAGAAGATGTGTAATAGCGCCCCCTACAATGTAACAATGAAAACATGGATTCTCAAAGCATAATATAGCTTAAATATCTTCAGACTCTTTCTAAGTATAAGTCACGTATACTTAAATGTCATTTTAAGTATATTTCTGATAAGTACATAAAGCACATTTCTGAGAAGTACTTAAAAAGTAGACTGAAAGTATACTTTCCTATTTTTTGTTTAAAAGAAGTATACTAATAGCACACTTGAATAAACTTCTTTTTCGTAAGGGCAGACGAAACCAGCATGGTGTGGTTTAATTCCAGGCTGCAACACAGGTCAGAATCATGCAGAGGACTGGAGGCTGGTTCTCGTGCCGATGGCCGTCGAGGTGACGAGGTCTTCGCTGGGGATCCGTCTCTGGGGCTCATCTAGTTATCACGGTCTCTGCTGCCATTCAGGGCTGTAGAGGTTTAAACTGACAGACTGTGTCTGTCTTCCCAACAATGTTAGGTAGATTATTCCAGAATTTGTGTGCTAGATAGGAAAAGGATCTGCCACCTGCAGTTGATTTTGATATTCTAGGTATTACACAGCACACGTGATCCCTCATATAATGTGATAAGGGTTCACTCAAGTACTGAGGAGCTAAACCATTCAGAGCTTTCATTAGCAAGATTTTAAAATCTATACAATGTTTTATAGGGAGCCATAGCCATGTGTTGACAGAACTGGGCTAATATGTTTGCACTTCCTGGTTCTAGTAAGAACTCTAGCAGCTGCATTTTGGACCAGCTGGAGTTTGTTTATTAAGTGTGCAGAAAATCCACCCAATAAAGTCATAAATGCATGAAACATTTCCAAATTTGACATTGAAGTTGTAACTTAGATGTATTTTTGAGATTTGAGATGCAGTTTTACAAATGCGAGCAATGTGGCTTTCAAAGGGAAGATTGCTGTGAAATAGTACACCCAGATTCCTAACTGATGATGAAGATCAACTCTTATAAATTTCTATTGTTAGGTTTTCTGTTGAGGTGATTTTATCCTGCTGATTTCAGTTCAACATGTGTAGTGGCTTTAATGCAGTGTTTTGTCACATTCATCTTTCAGTATTAATTGCTGGATAATCTCTTTTGTTTTAATAGAAACATGACTCATTGTAATTGTTACAGGGACTGGACAAAATAATGTGAACACCCAGTATAATAGGGGTTATTATTATTTGCTACGGTGAAGAAACAAATACTTTTATGTACCTTTTCATTGTCTATATACTCCAGGTTGTATGTAAGTATAGTAGTTAATAGTAGTTAGTCAGACAAGACAGGGCAGGTTACTTTTGGTGTGAAACGAAGTCTCAGCTTTCAAACTTTGTCATTTTATAAGAAATCTGAACAATAAATAACATTTTGTAGCTCTTTAATGTCGTCACAGATTGCTGTAGGGCAGGGATCCTCAAATCTGGCCCATGAGATCCACTTTCCTGCAGAGTTTAGCTCTAACCCTAATCAAACACGCCTGAGCATGCTAATCAGCGTCTTCAGGATCATTAGACAATCATAGGTAGGTGAGTTTGATCAGGGTTGGAGCTAGACTCTGTTGCACATTGGCCCTCCAGGGCAAGATTTGAGGAACCCTGCTGTAAGGCCTCAGTTCAAGTGGTACGTGAACCGATCACCTCTTCATATTTACTAGCTCTACCACGAAATAAACATGAATGAACAACAGAAGGTATCTTGTTTCAACCGTAGAAAGACGTCAGTACTTTTTCAAGATCAAGTTTACTGACAATATTCCACTCTCCTGTCTGATTTGTTTGACAGATAAAATGGCAGATTCTGCGTTTTGATTGGTCAGATCACCTGTCAATCAAACCCCAAGCGGAGGGTCAATAGTTTGGCGTTTAAAGAACAGCAGTCTTTACCATTAGGACTGTGAACACAAAGCGTGACAAAACTTCATCAGTGAAGAAGAACAGTGGTCGAAAACAGGCACTGTCAAACACTGAGAGGGATTGTCTTTAAACAACACAGAGCTAATATTTTAATATTCATTTTAATATTCACATTGAAGAGACTGTTTCCACAAAAAACGATCACAGAAAACTTCACAAAGCCAACATCCATGCAAGAGCTCTTAACATAGAGGCTAAGTTTATGCAACTGGCCCCTGATCTGAATATTATTAGATCGGCAGTTTTGGCGAGTGAGAAGCCGATTCCCTCTTTCAACATCTCTGAAGCAACTGTCAGATGTTCTGAATGGTGTTAAACACCTTAATAAAGGCATATCGCCAGGTGTTCACATGTATTTGATACTATACTGTAAAACTATACTTGCACTGTTTACTTGGACACTTATAACTGTCCAAGCCTTTATACTTAAAACATCAAGACAACATGAGCCTAAAACGAGTTATTTCCAAATTATGACTGTGTTTGTAACATTAAAAGTGGAACATTATAAAGTCAAACAAATGCAATGCAGGATCTCTTTTAGTCAACTTTGTTTAATAACCCTCAGGAAACCAAGCAAATGGTGGAGAGTTTGGACAAGATTCCAGATGAGGATCGCTGCATCAACTCCAATGTTTTCCAGGAGTTTATTCTGGAGGCGAGGTTGGTGTGATGCATGTGCAGTGCATCGCTTTACTGGGACAGATACAGTGGCCATGTTTTTCAGTGTCCGTTTTTGCTTGTTCTTCCAGTGAAAGTGATTTGGAGGAAGTCCTCACATTCTACACGCAGAAGAATAAGTCTGCCAGCGTGTTTCTGGGCACGAAGTGTGGCGGCAGCAGAGTCGAGAGGAACAGCGAGGAGAACACACAGAGTGAGTGACATTTCCTCATGTTTTATATGGCACATGCCATCTCATCAGCCGTGCATGAAATATGACACAATACACGTCATAAAAGTAGGTTTCAATAACAGATGGTGCTCTTAAAGCAACAGTTCACCCAAAAATGAAAGTGCTCTCATCATTTACTTTCCACCGTGTCATTCCAAACCCATAAGACTTTGGCTACTCCTCAAAACACAAATTAAGATTTTTTTATGACCTTTCTGGATCTTCTAAGTTTTGGTTACATGGACTTTCAGTGGAGGCCCAGAAACCTCTCAGGTTTCAGTACAAATATGTTCATTTGTGTTTTGAAGATTAACCAAAGACTTATGGGTTTGGAACGATATAAGCAAAATCTCTTTAATTCCAGTATTTTAGAGGTTTTTTGTGTATTGCATGTAACAGGACAAGTATGAATGTTTGAAATTTACTAGCAATTTCTGAGAACTAGCAATTTTTCCTGAGAAAAATAATTTGTGAAATATAAATGAAAGTGAACAGAGTCCGACATCGATTGTGACCTTAATACCAACATAACATAGTTGTCAAGTAAAGTACTGTAAACATATGCTAACTTTAATTTGTGAAAGTGTTGTACGACTGCTTAAATTATAAATAATAGTGCAGTGATTTGAGGCAATTCCCCATAAAGTAAGCTTGTAATCAGTAACGTGCGTTTTTTTTTTTTTTTTTGATTCTGTAAGGTTTGGTTAATGTTGATGATAGAGTTGAGCACGCTATGGCGATGTGCAGTATTTTCCTTTGTGTCCTACACACTCTCCAGGTATGCGAGGGATGTTTGTCTTTCAGGATGTAATAATTGACTGATAATAACAAGCTCATGTATTTTCTCTCTCACAAAGCAGCTGCATGTATCAACATGGACGCCTCTGATGGTTTAGACAACACAGATGCAATCAGCAAGACCCAAAACACAGACAGCACTGCAGCTCAAACAGGAGACCAGGGCCAAAGTAATTTAACCCGAAGCACAGAAAACTGTAGTGCACCTAAACATGGTAACAAAACCAAATGCAGCTCATTGCAAAATGGACACATTCGAAGCAAAAGCCAAAATGGAGACTGCACCATTATTGAAGTGCCACCCAATGCTTCGACTGCCGTGGAGACTGAATCAAGAGCGTCACGAGATGGGACAAGCAAGACTCAGACTGCTGCTGTCAGAAGCAAGAAAACTCTGTTAAAAACTGGCAGCGATCAGCCGTACGCTGCAGCTCTAGAGTGTGAACAGATCGTCTTACAGCACTGCCTTCCGCCGCCTTACATCCAGCCGCCACCACATCCACTGGCCAACAGCTCGTCCATTGTCACGCCGCCGACTGTGTGTGTCACGTGGGCCTCTGCACGCAACCAATCTACTGCACCAACAGCTGCCCAAGAAACGTCTCGACAGATCAATCCGACCTCTGTGAACACTTTCGTCCCCAGAGCCACACACGTCTCCATCCAGAGATCATCACGGCCGTCCTCCGCAGGATACGGTAATCTGACCAGTATATACACTCAAAATAGTCAGTGTTTACTGATAATCTTCCCCTCCACAAAATGTGTACCTGTGTTTCTCAATCACTTTTACTTTGCTAATCAGCCAATTGTTTGATTTGCACTTTATCTCTGTTCTGTCCCACAGTCAGTCAGAAGCCCAGTCTGAGTACATGTAAGTCCAGACCTGGTTCTGCTAGTTTTCTGAAAGAGACGGACTCGCTGTCGGCTCAGGCTCAGTCCAATCAGCAGGCCATCGTATCTGCTCTGCGCAAACTAGTGGAGAAACAGGCGGCTCGCCAGTACAGCACATCCAGTCACATCAGCCTCCTCACGCAGCACGTGAGTTATGATTTACACAAGCCTGGGCACACTTCATTTGGAGTGTCTGAGCTATAAATGTAAACATTTTTTTTTTTAATACTTTTATTTAGCAAGAACAAATTTAACTGATCAAAAGTGACAGTACAGATGAAAAGGATTTCATATATTGTAGCATTAATATTAGGGATGTAATGGTTTTATTAGTATCGTGTAATCAATATTATCACGCTCACATGACGATATGAAACGATAGGTCCTCTGGGCAAAAATTGTAGTTTTTAAAATATATTTAAACTTCTTATTCTAACATAAAAGGTCTTTAAAATTGTGTCTTGGGCCATTATGCTTTTGTCAAACGAAGTAAAACTGAAAACTCAATACCTCAGTACCTTCATCAAGTCTGTTTCCGTTGTGAGTTTCAAAGCGAAGCGCGCACTTTGTTCACGCGATCAGCTCATGTTCCTGTGTTTTCCACTCCTCAGTACGGCTCAGTTCACAGTGAATGCAGTGAGCTGGTTTATTGCAGGTACTGTGAGTTTAGCACCACCAGTTATGCTTTATTTTCGCTGCAGATGATTACAGCATTTCACTAGATTTGTAGTAAGAGCCGTTTTTGTAAGCCTGTTTTCAATGAAGCTGGAGTTTTCCCTCAAAATAAAAGCTCTACTGCCGTTTCAGTCAAAATAAAACCTTAAAAGTGCAGTAAAAATAATGTTACTGTGGTCCAAATTCAAAACATCTCTTTCAAGTGTAGAAATTAGGAAAGAAGTATTGTAATTTCCCTACTGTAGTGTAAAGCAAAAATAATATACCTATGAAATATTCATATTGTTATTATAATATTCTAATTTGTTTGACTTCCTAAATCACCAGTGTGAATGTAATTTAGAATAACACAGTATATATCACAGATAAAAAGAGGGTTGTGTTCCCTTTAACCCTTTAAGACCTAAGGGTTAAATAGGTCATTTTCACATATTTTCACAGAAGTTTGACTGTAAAATTCAGAATGCCATTTTCAAGTGCAAGGTGCCATTTTTTTCAGAAAACAAATGGCTTTCAAAAAAAGTACAGTTATTGACCATTAGTGTTGTGTGGTGAGTTTTTAAACAGAATTTAAATAGACAAAAAAACAAAACAAAACAAAACAAAAAAAAACAAAACAGGAATACATTTTCTGGTTTTTGTTTAGAAAAAAAAAAAGAGAAAAATCATGATAGAAATAATCCAACACTTCATACTTGAAAATTCAACTATACTATACAAGTGTTTTTGTGTCACTGGGTTGCACAGTTTTCATTCAAGAGACTTTTTTGTTCATGCACGCACACATTATAGAGATGCACACACCACATATGAAGAAGTCTCACTCAGCCTGCTCCCAAGTCTCAATCGCCTTTTGTGCTGTTTACTCCTCCTTTGCCATGTTTTTGTTTGCTTGGTTTATTATTTTACACAATCCAAAGCTCGGCGCTCCCTATCTCTCCATTCAAATTCTTTCTTCCCACTCTCCCGAAAATCTGCCGTCATTTGCTGAAGGAGCGCAAGAAATTACCACAATAAGCCATACATTGCGGAAAAGCACATATTGTCTACTGTCAGAAGCATTATTTTGAAAAGTTGAAGAGTTATGGTAACATAAATACAGCTTGTTTTGATATGTCAGTGCCGACACAGCCGGTTTAAAAGGGTTAATGTTTAGGTACAAGTCAAATCACTTATTTCTGAATTATTTCTGACTTAAGTTTTCTTAGTTAAGAACATGGGTTGAAGCTATTCATTTTGAATTCCTAGAGTGAATTAGATAGAATATTCATTTTTTCCCAAGTCATTTGTCTTGTCTGTAATTATGTATATATAAATACAAACATTCATGTATATATTTAAGAAATATTTAAAAGCATATGTTTTTATTAGAATTTTCATAGAATTTATATTATATAAAAATAAAAATATGTTGTATATAAATATTTCTCTTAAATATATACATTAATTTGTGTGTATTAATATATACATAATAATTACACACAGTACACACAAATATATACAAACTCTAACCTTTATTTTGTATGCGATTAATCGCGATTAATTGTTAGACAGCCTAAAATGTATACTTGTATTCAGTAAGGATGTGTTAAAATAATCAAAAGTGTCAGTTAAGTCTTTTAAATCATTACAAAATATTTCTATTTCAAATAAATGCTGTTATTTGAACTCTTTATTCGTCTGTGAATCCTGAAAAATAAAATGTATGATGGTTTCCACAAAAATATTGGTCAGCACAACTGTTTTCAACATTGATAATAATCAGAAATGTTTGTCGAGCAGCAAATCAACTTATTAGAATGATTTCTGAAGGATCATGTGACACTGAAGACTGGAGTAATGACTGAAAATTCAACTTTGTTTACAGAAATAAATTATATTTTAACATATATTCACATAGAGAACTGCAATAATATTAAATTAACTATTAAATTACTGTTTTTACTTTACTTTTGATCAAATAAATGCAGCCGTGTTGAGCAGAAGAGATTTATTTCAAAAACATTCACAAATTTTACCAACCCTAAACTTCTGAATGGTACTATTGTTACATGTTGACACATTGTATCAGGAAATCATCTTTAGAGATGTATTTATGTAACTGGCATTGAGAAAGCTTTTGGTTAAACTTGGTTTATTTTTAAATTTCATGAATAATTGAATTTGACTTGAGAAAGTTTGAAATTAGTGATGGATTGTTCATAGAGTACAACAGTGACCAGCCTGTCTGGAAGTATTTTCCATTCGCTTTTCCCATAGATTTTTTTTTTTTTTTTTTTTTTTTTACTGTTTTACTGCTTAAAAGCCTTAAAAAAAACAAACAAAAAAAAAAAAACAAGGTGAAACAACATTACAATTTGAAGCAAAAATGTATTTGAAAATCATACAAAAAGACTAAGACTGTGCACTTCACAGCTAGTCCTACAAATCCTTGACATAAATAAATAAGAAATATAAAACTAAACTAAGCTACTTAAAAAAAATGTAAAGATATATTATATATATATAGACAAAATGGTTAATGCAAAATACACAGATATTTAAGTAGTTGGAGAGTGAGTCTGGGTTTCAAAGAAGCCGTTGCTCTATATTATTGTCATAAGTTTGCTGTAACTGTTTATTGTAGTGGAAGATATCTGTCAAAGATTGACTGATGAACTCTCAGTAGCGACTCTCGGTTAAAGGTCAGCAGTCTGATACGAATACATATTTTCAGTAGCTGAGTATCTAAAGCTTTCTCATGCATTTCTCATACAAATCTCGTACTTGACTGCGGATCCGATCCGCCGGAGCGCACGACACGAAGCTGGAGCGCGTCTGATGTGTTGCGGGAGGATCCGGAGGCTGTGAGGAGCAGGATACGCGCTCTCTGTGTGGTCTCATTATCAGACGTTCCACAGGGGAGGCGCTTTCTGTTGAGATTTAACAAGCAGCCCGTTTTCCCTCCAAGTAATTGATTCTTATAAATAAAAGAATGTTACAAATTGGCACCAAGTGCAGGGGTGAGATCAGTTCATGCCCCCCTTTTCTTTGCTGAATACCTGCAGCGCTTCTCTGGGTCTTTGTGATGAGACCGGACCACACAGATTCCCTGACGCTCATGTTACTGAACGCTGTAACTCTAGAAGGTGTTTACTTTAGTTTACTGTGAGTTCACTCATGTCACGACTTTCCCTCTCAGTCTACAGCCTAATCGCTTTAACAAATACACCAGCGAACTGAAATTGTGTTTTCTGGCAAAATCAAATGTCTGGAACTACATGACTCTTCATAAAAATAGATGACAGTATGAATTCAATGTGTAGATGGTAACCACCATCCTTTTTGTATGAAAGACGGTCCCGTTCACTGACTGTGGTTATGTTGTTTTGCGTTATAATTTTAAAGGCAGTGGAACATTCTGCTAATTGGCAATAACATTTCCTGATCTAGATGCAATTTTGAGCGAATAGTTTAATGAACCGCCAGAAGAGGTTGGCATTTTCGACCTGCATTCTTTGCCTCGGAAATCTGGCTTGACCGTCAGCCACTTTTAACACCTCGTTCAAATAATTACTGCTTAAATGAGTGAAAATATAGCAATTGTAGCCTTCTGATTGTTTTGTTTTGTTCTTTTTTTAAAGAGCATGTTGAAAATTGCATCACTCTCATTTTATATTGAGTACTTTCAATTCAAAGGTACAAAAAAGGCAAGAAACTTGACAGTAGCGCTAATTATAGAATTACAGAAGGAACATATGTAGAGGTGGTTTCGTCTCTCGTGATCTCTGCCAGTCGCCCACGTGTAGGCTTTCATAAAGACCTTTTCAGCCTCAGCACGGATCATTAGCGCAAACCCTCATCATAACCCAACATAACATTTTTGTTCACCTCGCACCATTTAGCTCCAAATATAGATTCAGTTCAACACTGCAATATTCACACTGGTTCAGGCACTTTCAGCCCTTTCGGCTGCTGTTCCTTCTGTCCGGGAGAGTGAGGGAATCAAATAATTCATTCACCATCCATACTAATCATTATTAATGGAGCCACGTCACTTTTTTACTGGAACATTAGAAATTAGAATTCCTTTTAGCCAAATTTAGACCTTTTGAGCTAAGGAGACATGAATACGCCTTGAAAATTTGAGGAAAAATCTAATTGCAAATCTGGTGTCAGGTTTGGAAACCTCTTGGGAAAAAAATGTGTCTTTTTCCACAAATGTTCTTTGTATGCAAATTGTATTGTATCTAATAATAGTGCAGTTCATTCTCATATTGTACTTTCAGAAAGTTTTGGAATATTTGTCCTCTCCCCAATTTTGTCACTACCGAAACACAGTAATATATCATTTAATAAGAAGGGTTATATTGACCTATCAAGATTTTGCTTACATCTTCCTTGTAAATATGCATTTTTTCTATTTTATTCAAAAGTTTTCAGAGGTAAATCAACAACAGTTACAATTTGAACAATATTTCAAGTGTGATTTATAAGATTTGTTGTATTTTTTTCAAAATTTTCTTAGTAGTTGATTTTACTGATTTTAAACATAGAGATTCATTAGTTTGACTATACATTGAAACAAACACTATCATAACATCTTAGTTGATAATTCAGTATACTTTATTTTTTACCAAAACATCCCATGTTTGGGTAGTGACAGTAATGTTTTGGTAGGGACCACGTCACATTACAGAATTTTAACCCACATACTAAAACACTACTAAAACATACTAAAATACTAAAATTTTGTTTATTTCCACCAAATAAAGGATTAGGTGTTCCCTTTTGTCACTAAAGCAATGATGACATGTTTCGGCAGTGACAATTTTAGGGAATAACACCAAACAAAACAAAACAACAATAACAACAAAAAAAAAAGATGTCACAGTTAAAACTTTACCAAATATTTGGGTATTGACAATTTTAGATACTTTTGAAGCTAGTTCAAAGATGCTAATTAACACATGGTTAGCTAGCACAGTTCTGAACAGCAGTACACATGTAAAAACTAAATGTTATTGCATAACATCCAAAAAAGTGTGTTCAGTTAAAAGAAAAATGGTGTTTAGTAGTCACTTTCCTTAAAGTTACACACAATTTTTTTTTTGACTTTTGAACACATTTACCTCAAAATGATGAGACCCATCTACTCACCATGTAGCTATGAGAGAAAGTGACACATCAGTATTTCCTGATCATAAATGTAGGGGTGAAGTTAAAATCAGTCTCAGCCAATGGCCTAAAACATGCACTGCTTCAGTAGTGACATGAATGTTTTTTTTTGTTTTTTTTTTACATAAAGTTTTAGAATTTATATATATATATATATATATATATATATATATATATATATATATATATATATATATATATATATATATATGCATTTTTTTTTTTTTTTTTACTTTTTTTTTTTTTTTTTCAGTAAGACATTTTTATAAAAACAACAATGGAATAAAAGGCTAAAATTATTTCAATATCATTTTCATAAGTTGAAATTTAGGGGTTAGGGTTCAGGACAGCCACCTCCCAATTGAAAGTACCCACTAAATAATGATTAAGCTAAGGTTTCAATAGACAATAAAAGGATATTAGTAATGCTTTTTAAATGTGTGTTTTGGTTGTGGGACAGTAGTTTATACCAATTCTGTAGAATGGCCCATATATAGATGGTCAAAATTGTATGAATATATATTAATATGACTATAATAATATTGTTACTCTTTTTTTTAAACGTGTATTTTTATCACTAAATGAATTGTAAACAAAACAAGAAATATTATTATTGAAATATGTCACTGTAAAAAAATAAAATAAAAATAATAATAATTTATGAATAATAATACAATAATTATGTAATGCTAATCATCAAGCTTTTATGATGGAAAACCGCAGGGAAGCCTTAGCTCTTCTTTTGTTAATAAGCGCTTCTCATTAAAGGTTTGTGAAGATGGTTGGTTCATGTTTTGTTCCCATATGCATGTTAAAGTGACTCAAACTCAGAGCAGATACAGAGATGGTGTTCATGTGGCTCATTTTCTGTGAATTGAGTTGCTTTTTAAACACTGAAACTACCGGATCATGAGCTGCTCACCTGTAAATGAACACAGTGTTGCACTTCACTTTGTGCATAGTTTTGTTTAATTAAATCACAGTTGTAAAATGTTTGTTCTGTTTCAACAAAGTGTGAATATTTATAATAGAAAATGTTTTTTTTGAGTATCAGTTGAAACAAAATAAACAAAGCAAGCAATACAACAACAAGCACAACATACATAAACACCCAACACGACTACAAGGCTAGAGAAAAAGGATAGTCCAAACAGAACGAGTAGAAAAATACAATGTCGAAACGCCAGCATCCACACTGATAAGTGTCAGTATAAATCTGAGTCCAAACATAGAACCTTTAATCATCCTCTCTCCAAAGGAACATGGTGTGTTTGCCCTTACTGGAATGTGTGCAATACAAAAACATATTGCAACACCATTTGAACTTTATTCATGAGAATGCCAGGTGGAAAATTAAGGATTGGGTTACAGTGAGAATTCCCAAAAACCACAAGCTCAGTAGTTTTTCTGCACTGCAGACACAGAGAGATGAATGAAACACTGCACAGTCAGTCCCGAGAGCTTAAAAAAACATGTCCAGATAATATGCCGTTTAGCACTGAGGGATTCACATTTGCTGACAGGAGGGCAGATCATAAGCGAAAATCTGCCGTGTTTCACAGTCAACTTCTTCTGTGAGGTCTTGCATTCATTTAAACACCTGCCTCTGAGGAATGCTTGACATTTCCCGTTTGCCCGGCCTGACCAGAGCACGGCACACCATCCACCTGCCACTTAAACAAACACATGAGCGCAGAAATGCCTTTCATGTGCGGGTCAGGCTTCCTAGGGCACTCGGGTTTTAGGTCAGCCTGGATCTGCACTTAATTTTGCTAGTGTCACGGCAACAGTGATTTTAATACACAACATTATGACTGCTGCATAAAGTCTGGTTTACTTTACAGCTTATTCTGCTCAAGAACCATCCACTGGAAGACATGTAACTGACATGTAAAGTAACACGCCCAAAGTCAAATGCCTTATTCAGAAAGGCGCACATTATATAACTCTATTGTGATTATTCAACAAGGTTACAGTGATGTTTCTGTCCATTCATAAGAGGAGCAGATTGTTTCACAGATGCAACTGAATATGCAGATGTGCTCATGGATCAAACATTTTATATATACATTTGTATATATCTGTAAATCTGTTTTTCTTTGTTTTTACAGCTTTTATTAGTGTTAAATATCATTTTGTATGAACAGATGATTGTTCTTTCCTCACAGCTGACGAATCTGAATCTGGCCAATGGGTTCTTCAGCAAAGGGGGTCTCACGCGGAGTCCTGGTGTCAGGCACGGGCCTGTGAGAGCGGTGCACTCAGACACGACTGCTGGGAACTCTGGGTAAGCGTCAGTCATAAAATGAGTTCATTTCAGCTATAGCAGCAGCTCTACAGAAGGCAATAGCGTTACTAATGCTATAATAAGTTATGATGGGTAAGTGACATGTGATTCAAACCACTATACTTCCTTCAAGCTTATACATGCATCTAGTAATGTTGCTGCTGTCTGTCATTATTGTGAATCGAACAGCAAAAGACAAAAGGAAAATCACTCACTGTTTCTGGCTGAATAACTTCTGTCACTTTAATAAGAATCCGGTTATATTTCATTCAGTGAAGATACTATGCACTGTTTATTTTTTTACAGTCAGTTATTCATTTTATTCAGTATTCATTTCCGGTTAAAAAGACCTACTTGTGAGGTCCAATTGCCCCAACAGCATATCCAATGGTGTAGGGTTACGCAGTGTACCAGTACTGGAAAAATATTAATGATTTTATATTTCGAATATCATATATATATATACTATACTATGTATATTATACTGTATTATACTATATGAAGAATTTGGTTCCAAATTCTTTTTTACTATAGAATTTTTTACAATATATATGAGGAATTTGGTTTCGCGATAAACGCCATTTTTTTACAAAATTGAGATCCTGCCAAATCAGTATTGTATCTGGTCGGGATTGAAAAGGCAATTTTTAATTTTACGCAAAATGCGATATCCGCTGTGTTATTCTGTCATATTTTCTCCCTCTCTTTCCAAACGCCAGTCTCCCTTCTCTGCAGAATGCGATACATCCGCTCAGCCAATCACGGCGCAGGATTTCACACATTTTAAACAGTAAAGGTGGCGCTTTGAATACACCCTGCATCCTACTTTTCAACGTTGAGTAATGTATCACAGACACATCTGACGAAAGTGTAGATAGAGTGTAAATAAGAGACTGATTGTGCAGTGCAGAGAGCTTCGTTGATTATAATGGAACTTTGTGAATTTCGTCGAAACAAAGTCACAACTGAGCCGCTGCGCATATCTATCCAAACACAGCTGTGTTTCCTTTATGAATGAACACGCGTTTTTAAACTGATCTAGTGAGTCAATGAATCAATTAACCATTCATAAAGACAGTCACCTGCTTTATTCCTGAATGAATCAGCCGTTCGAACGAATCAAATGAATATGATTCTGTAATTAAAACCGCCACCTACTAACAGTTTTAGTTTAATTTCTTTTAAGTTTAAGTATCTTCTTTTCAGTTATTTAAATCATTTAATATTTCTATATTCAAAATTTTATACTTAAAACATTAATCTCAACATGAATTTATGAATTTGATTGCACTCATGCCACCTCTGAGCCTCATTAAACATATAAAAATACACCTACAAGCCACTTTTGTGTTCTTCTGTGCCACCTCTGTAGTACAAATTAATTTTGTTAATACTGATTTCATTTGATTGCCAACTTATTCTGTTGTTTTAATTAGAAATTTTAAAAAGCTTAGAAAATATATATTTTTTAAAAAAATTTGACAAAAGTTGACATACTTTTAATAAAGTTAAAAAATGCCATTACAAAGGTAAAAAGGAGTCACTTTAAGGGGTCAAATATCACCTTGTAATGGGCTAATTTTTGATCAGATTTTTAAAAAAAATTTTGACTGTGCTCCTAAATTTTTTAAGTTAGAAGCACAAGTGCTCCTAAAAAGAAAAGTTGGCGTAGAGCCCTGATAGATTTATTGCATTTTGGGGGAAAACAATAATCAGTTTTTATAATAAATCTCTGAAAATCAAAATCTGGATTTGAATTTTTACTGTTATTATAACCTAAAGATGCTATGTGAAAGTTTGAAACAGAAAATAGCAGTTTTCATCTAGCCACTTTCTTGGTAAAGAAAACACATTTTTACTCAAAATTAATCAAAATGGATTTATAGCGTTTTGGAACCAAACTCTTCATATATAACTGCTCCGGGTGTGTGTTCATGGTGTGTGTGTGTGTTTGTTCACTACTCGCTGCTGTGTGTGCACTTGGATGGGTGAATTGCAGAGCACAAATTCCAAGTATGGAACATCATACTTGGTCACACATCACGTCCTTTTCTTTAAAATGGTACGATATCATGATTTTGCTCATTTCAGTACTTGTTACGAAGCACAGCTGATGCAATACCAGCAAGTGTGACAAATGTGAAAGATTGATTAAACTCATAAATCTGACTGTACATGCCCTAAACTAATTAATAAACAGAGCATTAGAAACGTGGCATTTCAGTTGAAAAACGTGAACCAACAGAGCTTACTGCACCAGTCTGCAAATGTTGATATACAGTGCACAGCATAAATGAGTACACCCCCCCCCACCAAAAAAAAGAAAAATAACAAATTCAGCAATTACTCTCTACTTACTGTAGAAGACATGTTAGTGTTCTTTGGAGATATAATATTCCAACAAGCCTGCTTGATCAATTAATAGAGAAGAATGTCAAAATTATTTAGGAAATTAAGATTGTGATAAAATGTTGTGTTGCAAAAATGAGTACACCCTCCTAAAAATTACAGGTTAAATACAACTTAAAAAAAAAAAAAAAAAAAAAAAAATCTAGTGTAGTGTAGGAAATTTTTGATCAACAGGTAAGTATTTCGAACCAAAACTTTTAAAGACAAGTAATGTCCTGACAATTAAAAGTGTTATATAGTCCACTGAATCATACTTAATGCTGCCAAAAACGGAACCACTTGGAAGAAAACTGCCATCTGCCTTATTTCTCAGCATAAAAGAGGACAATGGTACAAGAGGAATACCAAATTATTGTTTAAAAGTGTAAAAGCATAGCAGATGTAACACCACATTCAAAACCAATGGACTTGTGACAAGGCTCCTGAAATAATAAGGTCTTCACTTTAAGTTTTCATTTAGTGATAAGTGAATTTTTGCTAGAAAATAGCTGGAAAAATACCATAAAAGTGTCTCAGAGCCAGCAACATCTATAAAAAGAGTGACACTCTATCTCACAGAGTACAACGCAGCCTGCAGAAGTGACATGGATGATTGATTATCCACACCAGAACTACCTACTCTAGCCAAAGCACAATAAACTCATTTAACTTTTTTCCAAGGCCCATATTTACAAAATATAGTCTTCTGGGAATCCATACTCTGGTCTCAAGAGACAAATCAATTATTTCGGGTCCAAAAGCATCCAAAATGTTCTGGTGTTGCTAGAGGAGGAGTACAGGGAGAAGTGCCTGGTTCCCACAGTGACGTTCAGTGGTAGTAAAGCTCTTCTATAGGGATCTATAGGGAGTTGTGCTTTATCAATGTGCTTTATCAAAACAGTTGCTACCCTTTCCCCATTGCCTGCATTGTTGGCCATGTTTTAACATGACAATGATGATATGGATTCTTTCAATGTAAAAATCCTTCAGTGGACATGTATTTCACCCAGTCTCAACACTCTTGAGCAGCTGTGGGGGATTCTGTAGAGACGAGCTGAGCAAAAGGAATAAGGAATTAAGGAAGTTGACCTCCAGGAGTTAAACAGGACAGATGTGGCATTTTGTCATGAACTTGTACACTCAGTGCCAAAAAGAGTCAGAGTAGGGTACTTAAAGTTCTGGAGGACATACTAAGTACTAGAATATTATACATTTGCTGAATTAAATCTAGGATGTACACATTTCTGCAGCCCTTCATTTAAACAAAATTGGCTAATTTACTTATTTTACCGAAAATATTGGCATATATTTTTTTTTTTGTTTTTATTAAGTACAGGTTTAGTAGATTTAAATTTTGCCATCTTTCCATGAATTATATTAGTGATCATTAAGAAAATACATATTTTATATTTATTCAGAGGGGGTGTATGCACTTTTATGCTGCACTTTTTCATCTTGACTTGTCCAAAGAGATAAGAGATCAGTGGGTAAGTGCATTATTCAGTTGAGTAAAGTGATTTTGATTGGTATCAGTAGCTCAAAGTGTGTGCATGACATGCTATAACCAATGACATTAGATCTCATCATATTTGCATTTAACTTCAAACAAATATTAATTGAATTTGGTTGAATTAATAAAGCGATTATTATTATTATTATTTATTTTTGACTTTTTTGGGGCCTTTTTTATGCTTTATAACAGACAGGACAGTAGAGAATGACAGGAAAGCATGGGGTGGAGAGTTTGCATTTTTATTAGGATCGGACAAGTATATATTTTGACAGGAAACAAAGTTGGTAGAGAGAGGATTGGGAAAGGACGGTAAGCCGGGATTCAAACCCAGGTTGCCCAAAGTGCATTGGCGCCATACTTCGGTGCACTGCCCACGAGGCCATGAGCTGTGACAGTGAAGTGATTATTAATAGCAATTTAGGTATTAGTAATGTAATATGAATATTACTAATAAATGTTCAGTAAACAACACTTTACAATAAAGTTACATTTGTCAATTTTCGTTAGGTAACCTATCAAATTTTATAGCATTCATTAATCTAGTTCAATAATAATGTAGTTTAATTAACTTGTATTGTTAAATTTAGATTCTATTGTGCCAGTTTGCAACATGTGATATACAAACATAGTTTAGTAAGCAGTTTATGCAGTTTATATATTTGTGCTTGAAAACATCAAGTTCTGTTACTGCAGACTTTCATGCTGTGGTCTTGATAAATCTGTTTTCAATGCAGTTATCTTTTGAGGTTGTGCTTATTTGTCACCTGTGGTATCAATTGACTTTTGTACCAGTCACACCCAGACTTTTCAAATGATAGCAAACATGTATAATAACGTATTGTTTACATTAAACACATACATTTTGAGGGAGAAGACATCTTGCCACCAGCTTATCCATAATTCACATGCATTAGTTGTTAAAGGTGAACTCAGTAAAGCATTTACAATGAGAAATCAAACATTTTTCGAGGATCTGAATCCAGTTATGTGCATTTTATTGATCTGTGTTATTAACCAAAGAAAAAAAAACAAAAAAAAAAACAAAAAAACAAAAGTGACCAAAACAAAAGATAAAGAGCTCCAGTGTAAAGAAGACTAATAAACCTGCAAAACTTCCATCCACACCAGTAGGTGTCAGTAAAATGTCTAAGACCGCTAGGATGAAGAAGAGCCAAGTGAACATAAGCAAACATTCACAGAGGGCATCTTTAACTCTTCATATACAGTATCGACAGTGTGAGGCCAAAATGGCACGGTTAAAAAAAGGCCTCTACACTAGTCCTCCAGTATTTCAGTCAGGCAGAAGACCTGCTGTATAAAGTGCTTTGTTAAAGGGTGAAGTAGCATTCTGTGAACTTTTTCAGTGTGATCATCTTTAGTCAATTTTATAGGTGCTTAGCTGATGTTGGCCAAAATGGTCACGGGCAGTAAAACTTACAGGCCCGTTTAATGGCCTCTGAAGAATCTTTTAAGAGAGCCGAGCGTCTAAAGTTTGGTGTAAAAGTCATTTTTATAGAAGCAATTCCAAACTATCTCTGTGTATGAGTGTATAGTGTGCGTTCTGGAGCGCTGTTCCTGAGATCAGTCTGCTGTTTTGCTTGCCCTCTGTGTGAGAGCACATACATGTTAAGCTTGGCAGAGAGATTGATCTTGCGGTAGACCAAGTCGTAGGGGGTAAAAACAGAAGAGCGTCTCCCAGATTCCCCTTCTACGTTGTCACACTCTGTGGCCCAAGTTCAAGTGTTGTGTTATGAGAGTTTCTGACCTGTACTGTCACAGCAGGACGAACGTCACAAGACCTCCGAGCGTCAAGCGTGTTTCTCCAGGCCTCGCAGTGTAAGGGTTAAGTACACAGTGTTTCTCCCGTATTTTTACAGTGATATGCGAGTGACAATGTCTCAGACACTTTGGCCCTGATCTCCCCCCACTGTTTTTCCAGTCCAACCCTTCCTTATGTATGGAACTGTCAGGGAATTTGTGGAATGTCTGGCTTTTTCCCTTTTTAAAATGTTTTTATTTCCACAAAAGAAAGCGCAGCCGTTATATAGAATCTGTAAGAGTCGTCGGCGTGTGGTTTTATGGTGATATCTAAAGCAGACGGTCACTTTTACCAGCGTTCCCCTTCTGATGGCTGCATTTGTTTTATCACTGCTTTGCTTCAGTATGTCAGGGCTCATATTTAAGAGCGGAGCTCATCTCTAATATTAGGACTTTTTCCATTACATTGACCGTAAAGCAGTGGAGGGTGGAAAAGACGTTAAACAAGGATTCAGCCGTCCCGCTGCAGTCCTTTCCACTGAGATTAATTGGCAATTAATCATAATAGTGTTGGGGAAGAACGGTTAGAAAACGCTTCGCCCCCTCCCCCCCAGAAGATTCTGCCCGTCTGCCTTTTGTTTGCAGCGGAAGATTTCATTCCTGGTCAAAACGTGGCATCCCATTTGTTAGGCATCTGGCTGGAACTTTCCGCCGGCTACTGTGCGCCGCGCGCCAAACTACACGAAACCGAAGCGAATTCCTCTGCCGTTATCCTTCACCTCGTACTTGGCCTACAAATTGTGGAGAATCTCAAACGAACGCTTGTTTAATAATGCATCATAATATCTCTTGATATACTGCTCAGCCGTTTTTTTGCCGTCTTTAATGTTTGGGGGCTTTTTTGAGCACCTCCTCCACATCCAAGATTTTGGGGCCAGTGGTCTGTGCCAAACATGCTGAAGCCGTTAAGTGCGCTGTTGTCGAAGCCAAGGGGGTTAGGCGTAATGGCTTTCAAAGAGAAGTTGGGACCTTTGAAGTTGCGCTAGCCAGGAACTGCCAGGTATGCTGGATCAGCACTTCCAAGCCATTGTCCTCCTCCACCAGCTTTTCCCTCACTGCGCTGCAGCGTTTAGTCTAATGCTAATGAAGAATGGCCATTTGCTAACCAAATCCTGCAGCTGAGCGAACGGCCCGAGTTTCGAGCGTTGGGTTTTTCACGTTAGGTATGTGGCAGCGTTGTCGTAAGCCTGAAATATTTGGGTGATTTTAGTTCCACTTGGACGACTGCTTCAGCTGCCTCTTTCCTTGGCGTCGGTGGAGATTCATTTCCAGTAAGTTATTGGTACCACTTGCAGATGATGATAATAATAGACGTGGTTTAGGATGGTAATGGAATGTCATAATTATTGAATATTTAGGTTTTGGATTGTGTCATAGGCTGGAAGAATGCGGCGCCCCACCGAGCGGATAGTGCTGAATCGACTCTCGGCTTTTGCCTTGGCTCCTCGTCCCGACCGTAGTATTCCAGGATCACTCCTACTGACGGCCTTTAAACATTTGCACGCAGTTTATGAGGCTCAGAATCGCTCGATTCAGTGTCAGTAGTGAGCGACTGCTTCATGCATTGCCTTTAGTGACGATACAGTGGCATTGCAAAGGTGTTTATATGAAATGAATACTTTTATTTTAACAGAAAATAGTTTTGATTATTATTAGTGTTGAAGGGATGGTATATTTTTGTAGGCCAAAATCCGGAAACAGATTCTCATTTTAGTCCTGAAGTCAACTGGTTTTTGGTTAAATGCCTGAAATAAGGTCTGTGGTGAACACAAACTCAAGATATTTTCAAGATTTATTATACAGCATAAAATACATCAGTAATACCCACTTGTGAGATATATATATACACACTACCGTTCAAAAGTTTGGGGTCAGTACATTTTTATTGTTTCTTTTTTTTTTTTTTTTTTTTTTTAAGAAATTAATACTTTTATTCACCAAGGATGTATTAAGTTAATAATTAAAAGTTTATTAAAAGTTAATAATAAATAATTTACATTCTTATAAAATATTTATATTTTGAATAAACACTGTACTTTTTAAACTTGTTATTCATGAAAGAATCCTGAAAAAAAAATTACAGGTTCCAAAAAATATTTGGCAGCACAACTGTTGATATTATCCAACATTGATCATTCTAATAATGAATCCGCATATTAGAATGATTTCTGAAGGATCATGTGACACTTAAGACTGGAGTAACAGCTGATAAAAATTCAGCTTTTCATCACAGGAATAAATTCTATTTTAAAGTATGTTAAAATAAAAAACATTATTTTATATTGTAAAAACATTTTGCAATATTACTGTTTTTTTTTTTCTCTGTTTTTAATCAAATAAATGCAGCCTTGATGAGCATAAGAGACTACTTTAAAGACTATTACAAGTCTTACTGACCCCAAACTTTTGAACGGTAGTGTATATATATATATATATATATATATATATATATATATATATATTTTTTTTTTTTTTATTTTTATTTTTATTTATTTATTTTTTTTTATTTATTTTTTTTTTTTATTTATTTAATTTTTTTTTTTAAGAAAGTTGCTAACAAGTGTCTAAATGGGACTACAGAGGTTGTCAGAGACAGCAAACAGGTAAACTCATCTACTTTCATAGCCTCATTGTGTTTTTAATGATGTGGTTTGTTTATATCTCCATTTAGCTTTTTACTTCTACCAATTGGTCATTGAGCTTATTTTCTGCAATGATCCAAAAGCCAGTGGTAGAATCCTGGTGGGTTTTTGTGAAAGGAACCAGAGTAATACAAACTTTCAGGTTGGCCTACAATAATGCATCATCGCTGAAGTGCTCAGTGCAGCGCAGCAGTTTCATCACACGCTACCTTTAATGTTCTGTTGTCCTCCTCCTGCCTACCTGCCCCTAATGTGAGTTTGGATCTGGAAAATGGGATCTGGGAAATGATGATTTAAGGGATTCCGTATCCAGCACCCCTCCTCACGCCTGGAGCCAGAGATGTGTCCTCCTTAGCCACTCTTGAGGGATTCTGACTACTGACTCAGCATCTCTCAGCCTCGCTCTCCTCCCTTACACTAGTAGAAACGTCGAGAGACTGCCAAATGTAAGGTTTAACTGAGCTGAGAAATCTAATTTTCCCCAATCTTTTGACATGTAAGAGCCAGGGTCAGAAATTAACTTTTCCATTAAGGGGTATTTTTTTCCTCCCGAAATTGATTTCCATCTGCATTTTTTATATTTGTGAGGGCAGTTTTTATCACCACCTTAATAATTGTATCTGTGTTGTCTTTCGTGTCAAACACTTAAATTTAACCAGTTATTTCAATCAGTTAAAATACTCTAAACTATACATGTATAAACAAGCTAACAGAGGTGCATATTATGACAAAAATGTTTTTTTTTTTTTGTTTTTTTTTTGATTATTGCTCTTGATATTGTAATCATGATTATTAATGTTGTTTAACAGAATACATATAAAAACTTTTTTGTGTTTTGTGTCTGCATTTTGGGGCTTATATTCTGGCTCTAGATTCATATACAAACATGTCAGTCCATGACATTTGTCTAGTCTAGCGCAATTTATATAAAAACTCCCATTATAATCACTAAAACTATTAAATACATCATATCTGCATTGTGTTGCTGATGATGAGGGAATTCACGAGCGCAAATAATTCAGTCAGCGTGCACACGCCCTCAACAAAGAACTCTGGAGTTCTCAGCACTAATCTGAACGCCTGTGATTGGCCATTGCATTAAAATGTAATTCCACGAATAGACACTTTTCATTCATTTTCATATTCATTTTGAATTGCCCCTTTATTCTGAATTTGAGGGGCATTTTTGTTCATTTTGGCCCCCTTTAATTTCCGACTCTGGTAAGAGATCATTGTGCTTTAAAAACATACTGTAAGTTTCGGACCTAAAAACTTCCATGTTAGTCTAAAAATAGCTTTTATTGAAAGCAAACTTTAATTTCCATATCTTTATTAGATCAGCTTGGACCAGCTTGGAAGTGCATGCAGATGTAGACTGGTCTTTCAGCAGTGTTGGGAAGGTTACTTTGGAAATGTAATAGGTTACAGATTACAAGTTACTCCATTTAAAATGTAATAAGTAGTGTAACTTTTCAATTACTTTATTAAAGTAATTTAACATATTATATTTGATTACTTTTTGATTACTTTTCTAAATTTCTAATATTTTCAACTGTTAATCATTTTGAAACATTTAAACCAGGCAGAGTTAACCTTACAGTAGCACTCAACACTGATTACTGTCAGACTTTCAAAATCAAGATGTACATTATCCCACTTATTACACAGCTGCTTGCCACAAAACTAAATCATTAGACACAAAACACTGATCTGAGTTGAAATATTTGAGCTTCCATGAAGAAATCAGTTGCTAGCAAGTGGCAGGTTCAAACTAGACAGACAATTAAGGGATACAATGCAATCAAACAACTTTTATTATACAACATTTCATCACATAAATAAGTACTAGTACTTACAGTACTAGTTTGTTAGTTATCTTATAATCCATAACAGTGGACAAAAAAAGGCAGCAGCTGCGTTTGTATGAAACAGTAGAGTGAGTCCACGATACCAAGATGACAGATATTGTATACATAATACTGAATTGAGTTTCAATATTTTATTAGCTAAACAAATGCAAAGCTTCCACCATGAAAAACTATCAAGCGTATAGCGCTGATGTAAGTTGGCCGAATGAGCCTGTGTTATTAGCTTTTACCAGTTGTTATCGGGGAATGTCATGACTGACCAAGCAGAATCAGGAATTTCCACAGAGCCGCGTAATAATTTCATTTAAAGCGCAGACACCACAAATTCAGACTTAACACCTCTTATTTAATTTGAGATCATTCTGAGGTTAAATGCAGATTTGAAATCATAACAAGAAATAGTTTAATAGCTATGATACTGGTTTCGAAATCAAATGTTTGCATAGTTATGACAGGAAACACTGGCATCTAACAACGCCTTGGAAAAAAAATAATAATAATCTTAAAAAATAAAGTAGATACACAAACCCAAATAAGAAATAAAACAGTTAGTGAATAAGCATGTGTCCTCTTCTGTGTCCTAAACTCCTGAAACATTGGTGTCTCATTTTAGAGCAGTCAAAGCAATTTATGAAAGAAAATAAATTAGATCTGTTTGTGTGTGTGTGTGTGTGTGTGTGTGTGTGTGTGTGTGTGTGTGTGTGTGTGTGTGTGTGTGTAAAGAAAAAAAAAAATAAAAAAAACAGATGTAACCCCCTCTGTAATCATTAAAGGAGAAGTCCACTTCCAAAACAAAGATTCACATATAATGTTGTCAACCAAGATGTTCATGTCTTTGTTTCTTCAGTTGTAAAGAAATTATGTTTTTTGAGGAAAACATTTCGGGATTTTTTTCCATATAATGGACTGATATGGTGCCCCGATATTGAACTTCAAAAATGTAGTTTAAATGCGGCTTCAAACAATCCCAAATGTGGTTGTAAACGATCCCAGCCGAGGAAGAAGGGTCTTATCTGGCAAAACAATACAATTTAAATAGTTTTTAATCTCACATGCTCATCTTGTCTTGCTTTCCTTGAACTCCCTGTGTATTCTGGCTCAAGACAGTTTGGGTATGTTGAAAAACTCCAATCGTATTTTCCCCCTCAACTTTAAAAATCATTTCAAAATCATCCTACATCACTGCAGAAGTACCGACCCAGTGTTTGCAAAGTGAACATGCAAAGAAGATCAAACACCCTTAACAAAAAAGGTAAAACAGTGATATAGGACGATTTTGAAGTTGAGGGAGAACATGAGATGGGAGTTTTTCGACATACCCTAACTGACACGAACCGGAACAAAAACAGTCCAGGCAGAGTAAGACAAGACGAGCGTTTGACATTAAAAAGTATATAAATTGTATTATTTTTATGAAAATAACCGATCGTTTCACTAGATAAGACCCTTCTTCCTCGGCTGGGATCGTTTACAACCGCATTTGGGATCGTTTGAAGCTGCATTTAAACTGCATTTTGGAAGTTCAAACTCGGGGCACCATATCAGTCCAATATATGGAGAAAAATCCTGAAATGTTTTCCTCAAAAAACATAATTTCTTTATGACTGAAGAAAGAAAGACATGAACATCTTGGATGACAAGGGGGTGAGTACATTATATGTGAATCTTTGTTTTGGAAGTGGACTTCTCCTTTAACATTTTTAAAAGCAACTGTAATTTAATTACACTTTTTTTCTCAGTAACTGTAACTAATTACAGTTACATTTATTTTGCAATTAAATTACGTAATTCCGTTACATGTAACTAGTTATCCCCCAACACTGTCTTTCAGCAGGGATAACAGCCCATGTAGGAATTTTATGCCACACGTAGGAATTCTTGGACAACTCCTTGAGCAGTGCTGTAGTGTGTATATAGTGTATCTGCTGTTCTGGCAGTGGAGTTGAGTTAGAATACATGAAACTGGAGGAACCAGGGCCTGATAATCATTCAGAGTGCTTACTGAAAATTTCAACTGACTAGCACCTCTATTTATCTCTAACTATTACCCTTGACCATCCCATATTTTATTTCCTTCTTTTCTTATTTCTTATTCTCCCATAATCTTTTAAGCTGTACAGCATAATGGATTCAGCAGGAGTCAGCTGTACGTCGTAATTTCGAGGTCAGAAACAGAGGAATGTGAATAAACTGAACTTGATACCTTCAAGGAGACATATGTTACTGCTGAAACTAAGGTTTCTTGCACACATGCCTAATTTAAGAGGTTGCGGGACTAAAAATAGTTGTAAGGGATACATTGATGCCCTCGTTTTAATAAGAGCTTTTCATTCACCTTAATTGGACCCAGATGGCGTGGGGTTCACAGGACTTTCCTCTGGTTGGCGAGTGAGAAATTCCATCCTGGGATAACAGTGTTGTGTTAATGAGTCAACGCGGACGCCAGGGGCACGGCACACTGGAGCCGAGCTCAAACTGCAGTCATGCATCATCAACAACATAAAGCACAATGCATTTATTGCACTTTTCCCTGGAATGCTGCATAATCGTGTGGCGGTAATCACATTCTGCGGCTTATGGAGTTCATTTATGTGTGACCTCATGTTTCGATAAGCTGAAATGGTGAATAAAAGTCAAGAATTTTTTATTTTTTTTTTCACTGCTAGCATTTATTAGTAGTAGTTGTTCTCAATAGAGTCAACGGCTCGCATTGCTGTGTTGTTTTTCGTATCAGCATGTCAGAAAGTTAGCACACGCATTCAGCTGATACTAACAGTGAAGACCCCACGTCCTCGGCTTCCCCGCGGCCGTTATTCTGGCAGTTCGCTCTCATTGTTTATTGTGGAAAGCGTGTTTGCTCTACTGGTAAACATCTTCAGTACCTGCGGTTCTGCGTTTAAACAGAGGCTGTGAGGCTGTTATTGAAGCGGATGATGAAATGTCAAAGGTCTGTTTCGAAGTAGCTGCGCTGATGTTCGGGTTCACGTGGAGGTTTGTGCTGTAGATGTGGTGAGGTGGCGGTCTTTGAGGTTGTGTCATGGGTCACCAATTGTTTTTCCAACACACAAACCGTTATGAGAAATGAGAATTGCATGGGTGGATGGTTCTTTTCACATGACTCTGTGATCCCAAGTGTCTTTGGCTCTGCTGTTCTCATGTAGCCTCTTGCACAAGAAGTGCTATTACTGATGTTTACGCAGTTTTTCCAGAATAATTCACTTCTGTATTTACATTCACGTTTATTCCTTTAGCAGATGCTTTTATTCGAGGCAATTATGAATGAGTAATGCAGCCACATAAGCAATTCATACTATAGAGAATTTCTCCAGAATTGCTTAGAAAAGTACAAAAGTATGTTTTATTTGAGGCTGATGATGTTTTCCTGAAATATATTCCTCTATGAGGTATTTTTTTTGACAGAAGGGTAGGACTTCAGCAAGTACAGCAAATGAGGAAGAGAAAAAAAAAAAAACTCTTTAACAGACATATGATCATTTATAATATTTTTGGTCACCAAATTAGTGTGTTTAGGTTTTATTTTTATTGCTTCATTAAGAAATTTGTAGGGCGGCCCCCAACTAAAGATTTTTCTAGTCTAAACATGCAGTTAGTTGACTAATCACGTTTATATTAATTGAAATATTATATTATTTTAATTAATTAAGTATATACTCGGGGGTGGCGAACTAAACCATAATGAACCTTTAATATACTGTATACCACGCTCAAGCACACGCATAAAGCTTGCTGCAAAGCACCGGCAAAAGTAATGAATGTGCTGGGAAAAATAGCGAGAAGGTATTTTGATTGTTTATTAATAAACTAGTGTTTTCTCAGTCAGTGTCAGCTACAAAGATGAAATTCACGATGCTAAGCAGCTGATCTCCGCGGTACAGTGGACACACCTTTAGATAGAAATGCACCTTCCTTATGGATTGCATAATCAGAGAGGTTTTGTTTTCTATTTAAATTGGTTCATTTAAAAGTGGACATTTCAAGCTTTCTGTAAATATATTTCTCATGTCTGTGAGGCAAGTAGCCTATAGTTTTGCTGCGGTTGCGCTGCATTCCAGTGCACGTTGGCAGAGATGGCAGAAGTTGCATCCAGTTTGTTGTCTTTATTTATGTCTTGTTGATATTGTGAGTGCACACAAATAAAAGTAGACTCTTATCTGCATGAGGAAAAACGATGGCAGTGGAAGTTGTTTCCACTGTTAGCAGAAAAAAAAATGCCAGTGATTGCACCGGTTTCTCAGTGTCATGCAGTAAGTGCTAACAGCTTCCATACTCCATGCAAACACGCATAGCACACATTTAACTAGGGTAATAGTAGAGCAAATGGCTGTGTAAAGTTGCTATTATGTTTCAAGGATAAGCTGTATTTGATTTTGATGAATGATAGATGAACATTTAGATATTCTTTTTTTCCTGCAACTAACTGGCTAGTAAATTTTGGTCAACTAATCCTATTTTAGTCAGTTCATAAAATTGAATTCATGCTAGATACAGATGTGGCCGCCTTCAGAGGAAAAGCATCACGCGTGACCACAGTGTAACATGTAGTAACATTATGACATAAAACAGAAAATGAAACTGTATAAAACCGCATGTTTCTGAACAGAGAAAACAGACTAAAACTATAGAAATAAAAAGGAATAAATAGGCCTATACATGAAATATATTTCACTTAAATCATGTAGATGAACAAAATGAAATAAAAAATTGTGCTGAGGTACATTGTTACGCGCTCCGATGTTCACGATGGGAAACCATGATGGCAGAATTAAGCAGCATCCAACTTGTTTTCTTTATTTTGCAAAAGCTTTACAGTTTTGAAACTGCTGTGTAAAAGTAGGGATGTAACGGTATGAAAATGCATTTTCACAGTTATAGTGACCAAAATGATCACGGTTATCAGCATTCTCACGCTATTGTTAAAATGTGCTGGAAATGTTCATAAAGTACTGACATGTAAATTGTTTCACAAAGTTTTATATTTAAAATCAACAACCAACAAATAAAATGACTTTTTGTCTGCGTAAACACTAAAACAATAACATTACCAGTGATGTCCGGATTTTAAATGACAGCATGACTGACAACAGTTTATCTAATAACATGTTCGAAATGTTCAAATAAAGCTTTGAGAAGCTTTAATAAAATGTTAAACCTCACATTTCAGCCTTTAAATAAGGTCAAAATTAATAAATGATTATATGTATTTTATCTGCTCCATAGGTAATTCTAGATACCGAATAGTTTAAATGTGTAGAATCCACATAAGCTTGTTTTTCATCAGCCGGTCAAAATTTACAGCAGGCCATGCAAATTTGGTCCGTTTTAGCCAGACGAAAACTGCACGCAGGCAGAATGTAAATGTACGAATCTTTAAATCCACTCTCTGACACTAGGTGGAACAGCAAAGTGTCAGCTGTTTCCCAGCAACCTCCGTGGACATTACGTACGGCATGGAGTGAAGATGAAAACAAACTGTCATCGAATCTTTTCTGAAGACAATACATTCAGTACATTCAGACCGAGGTACATTCATTTAGTTAGTTCATTCGTATATTCATTTTTATAATTTCCTGAGCACCCTTTTAAAACTTTCCAGCTTTCCGCCATACTTTCACACGAAATGAAACTACTCTGCGTGCTGTGCACACGTGAGAAACTTTTTTTTATTTAAACTTTACGCTGAACAGTATTTGTTTATCGTAAGTTGTTCAAATTGCGGTAATCGAATACAGTTTTAATGATAATTAAATTATTAAACGGTAATACTAACTGTGGGGAATTTTATCATGATTTATCGACAGAATGGTTATCGTTCCACCCCTATGTAAAAGTCTACAATGTTCTGCTAATTGCACAGCTGAAGAACTCCAAAGTTACACTGGCATCAATGTCAGCACACAAGCTATACGTCACAAGTGTCATTGAATAGGTTTCCGTGGTGGAGCAGCTGCATGCAAGTCTCACGTCACCAAATACAATCAAAGTGTCAGATGAAGTGATGTAAAGCACACTGACACTGGACATTGGAGCAGTGGAAACCTATTCTGTTTAGTAGCCCACACAGAGCCCTGACCTCAACCCCATCCAGCACCTTTGGAATGAACTGGAATGAAGATTGCAAACAAAGTCCCTTTAAGCCAAGTCATTTCACTCGGCGGCCATCTTTGAAACGCCTTTTGGGCATGCAAGTGCAGCTCCTATCTCTTTGAATGGGGAAACATCAAATTCTCCAAAACTGTTCATCAAGCTTACGGTTAAATTTCATATTTGAAATCACCAATGAAATCTGACAAGCACTGTCTCATAAATACTGTACCTTATGCTCCAACAGCATTAAAAAAAGCTTATTTTTCAGGCGAGATCAGCCAGTGCGCATGCACAGTACTGAGCGCGCGTCTCAGAACGCTGGCAGTTTCTATAGCAACCGGGACTTCTAACGACGCGCTGACTCTACCGATTAGCGATTGGCTCATTTATTTCGAAGGCAGGGCTTCGCAGCCATAATGAGCATTGCATTTTTCCCCATTCAAAACTATACAAGTGACAAGTCTTGGGTATTCTATAGTCTTTGTTGCAAACCAGGCATACAACCTTCTCATACAACATCAGTGTGTGACCTCACAAATGCTCCAGTGGATGAATAAGCAAACATTCCCACAGAAACATTCTAAAATATGGACCATCTATGTATTCCTATGAATGTGATGTCTTTAAAGTCACTAGCTGCATTTCCATTACGCTTCAAGATGCCTAATTTAAATTGCCAATTGAAAATACGCCTAATGGAAGCGCGTCAATTTCGCGAAAACTCCCATATATCGCAAAAAAGTTTTTACGCTCGCATGAGGTGGTTTTTCAGGCAATTCAAAAAAGGAATATTTCGCAAAACTGCAATGGAAACGGCTTTTTTGCATTTACAGATCACATGGCATATGTAAAACTCATTCTTCAATGTACTATAAACTCCAGGAAACACATCATATGTAGCCGCTCTCAAGTATAAGGGGCTTTCCCTGATATGAATGCTTAGACTATGTACGCTCCACGCATCTGCGGCGCGTAACGGCTCCGACACGGTCACTGGAGCTGATGTTGTTTATACCAGCAGTGTTGCACACATTTCTGAAGCGGCTCTCCGCGCTGCTTCTGTGAAGATACACGCATACGCCTCTTTCGATTAAATAAAGCCAAAATCTGTCCAAATCCCACCAAAATCCGTTGGCATGACTTATGAGGAACAAATTACGTTTTAGTCACATAACATCGGTTAATGGAAACGTCATCATTACGCAATACTTTTTTATCGACATTTTTATAATATCGCCAAAGTTTTGCGCAAATCTATAATGGAAACGCACCTACTGTTGGAGTAATGGACAGCTGTCCCAATAATTTTCTCCGAATACTGTATCCCTGCTCTCCAAGTATCTGTCTTTACTTAATGACAATGATATGAATGTGAAAAATAATGTTTGAGGGAACATTTCATTCATCATGAGTCTAGCTAAACGCTGCTCCCCCGAAGTCATATCAAGCTCCCACAGCTAGGTGATTTCAAGATTTCAGCCGGACATGTGGCCTTACGGTTTTACCAAATAATGATGCATGAATATTAGGTACATTTTTTTTTTTTTTTTTTTTTAATTTTCAGTACAGGTCTTTTGGTTCAGTATGAACGTGTGCAACTTAATTTAAAACTGCTAGTTTTATACATTTTCATTTCATCTTCGTATAATTAATAAGGAAACAGCCTATTGGAAAGGGTTCTCTCTTCTCCTTCTGCTTACTTATGTTCCCAATGGTTTTTATAGACCAATTATCTGTTTGTAAACATTCGGGATGCACGTGCAGCATTGTTGCAGACAACTCGGGAGAGATAGCCTTTACGGCTAGAGAATTTCAAGGATACGGTACAAAATACTCAGATTTAAAAAGAGTATAGATTATATTGATTGGATGTCATTTTCAAAATGTTATTCACATATTACAAGAGCTTGTCATCCAGCGATAAGCACTGTTATTCAAAGAAATTGACGTTAGATAGTGGGATAGTCTTACAGATCCGAACGGGGATGACGTTTTTTGTGGACGGTTCAAGTGGCAGTTTATGGAGCCATGGAATAAAAGAATAAAAAAGGATTTTATATTTCCAAAATTCTGACTGTACTTTTGCAATTCCGAGATTATATCCCACAACTCTAGAGGAAAAAACAACTCGTCATTCTCTCTTTTCCCCTCGGCTCAGAGTGTATATCCCACACTTCTGGCTTTTTTCCCCTCAGAATTAACAAACTCACTTCAAATCGAGTTATAAAGTCCGAATTAGTAGATATAAAGCATTTGTGAGAAAAAAAGTCCGAATTGTGAGATAAAATAAAAAAAAATGTTATGTAAAAATGTTAATAGTAATAGGTTTAAATGATATTTCATGCTGTAACTGTAGGGCTAATACAATACATTCCCTATGAACAGCATATGTGAATATTATGTAGACCTATTGTTTAAATCAAATTTACGCTTTAAAAGTAGAGTAAACAAATCAGATTTTGTCCATAGTATGTCCGTTTAGCTTCAAATGGCGTCTTAGACTACAGTATTCTATAAAATTATTCGCATTCCGATTTTGACATCAAAAGGCATTTTTTTCTCTTATTCCACGGATTTCACCCGTTTACCTCCACCTGTTACCAGTGTTTTTCTGCGCGCAGCTGCAAGTGACGTCACTGTGACGTCTACTCAGAATTGGTCTATTAAACGCTATAATGTAGATGAACCTTACCGTGTTTTCCTGTAATCCACTTTGAGTGTGTGCGGGAGCTTTATGAAGGAGCTCCTCTGCACACACTCCTCTGAGGCCCAGGAGCTGGAGAAACGAAAAGCCAAAGTGAGAGAGTTAACCCAGTTAGAGAAGTGTTGAATGGCTTCTTCAGCCACTGCCCCCAAAACCATACACTTTCTTTGAGCCTAATGTTTGCATTTTTTGAGACCCACAGACATGAACTTGCCACCTACGCTCATCTACATTCATACAAGGTGCTCAAATGATGCTATTGGCATCGGCTAACAGCATTTTTCAGTAAACAGGTTTGCTCTTGTCCTGCCGGGACACTCAAATGCGCCTCGACTGGTGTTTTGATGCCGTTGTTTGTCTTCAGTCTCAGGGCTGCGTGTGAAGCCGAGTCCGTGTGTGACGTCGATCCGCCAGGCGCTCAGAAGCAGGGAAGCTACCAGCTCCAGTTCGCCATCCAGCAGCTGAAGCAGCAGAAGCTGCGCTCCAGACAGCTGCTCAACCAGAGCCGCACACGTCAGCAGGTAACTGCGCAGTCACTGCACTTCATTTCACCTCAACACAATCAGGGTTTCTTTATTTTTCAGACCACACAGGGCTCAATAATAACCATACAGGCTAGGAGATGTTTATTTGCCCTGTGCCTGTTTTAATATTTTCACTGACAGATAACTGTACCGCATGTATACACTGTATTTTCTGGAAAATAAGTTCCACATGACTATACTTTGCACGGGGTTCAAGTTGGATTGTTGAGAGAAAAAACACAGACAAGTTGCATCAAGTCGCATTTTATTATTATAGTCTGAAATAATGCAAAATACTCAAACAAAACATTTACAAATATTATCAACTATGTGTATTTTAGTTCCCTTCTCTCCACAACAAATCCTTTACATTGTAAAGTATTCAGAATGGAATAGAAATGAAAAAAATATAAAACAACCATAAGTTACTGTGGCGTTCATTATAAACAATATTTATTATAAACGCCCAGCCTAAACAAAATTATTTAAAACAAAACAAACTACCGGCATGTCAACAATTTAGTTATTGATGTTCGTGGCAAAAGTTAGTGCTCTACTCAGATGTTTTATTTTAGAAGATATGGACAGTGCCCAACACATTTTTGTGTGGTAACAAAATAAATGAAGTGCATTTAAACATTATGCATTATTATTACCCTTGTAATAAATATTTAGGTTAATTCATCCCAAACATTTCACCACTGGCCTACTTTTTCCAAGAGGAGGAAGGATCTCTCTCGTGCTTATTTTATTTCTCTTCTTACACCAGACTTTCTAGCTTCAAATTTTGGCATCTTTATTTCTGGTGTTTTTTTTTTTATGTGAAATATTTACGTCATTATGGTTCGTTTTACCTTTTATCACTGTGGTGTTTCTTGCAATAAAACGCTAGATGCTGTTTTAAATTTAATTTGCATTGTGGGTAAATACAACGTTTATTCAACTGAAATGTGAAGTATTTGCTTTTACATTTAGTATTATTATTAGTTAAAAAAAAAAAAAAAAAACTTTAAAAACATCCCATATTATAGAACAGTTTCAGTTGTAATTTTCTTGTTTTGTTTGTTTATTTTATTTTATTTTCTCTGTATTACCTCACTTTTGTTCTGTGATGTATTTATTTATTCATTTATTTATTTATTTTTTAAATTTAAGTTTTATATAAAATAAAATAAAATAAAATAAATATACTGCAGTAAAAGAAATGCACTATACAAATTAACTTGGGCTTGCGTACCTTTCTCATTCAGCATCAGTCCAAATGTGTGCATTTTGTGCGTTTTGTGTGCTAAATGTATTGTATAAGTTGCTTATAGGCGAATATAGGCGAAGCATTTTTCATATGATAAAATGTGACTAATTATGGAAAATAGCAGAATTTGCGATGTTCAGAACATCACAGAAAACCAAATGTGTGCGATTGAAAAGCATACAAACTCACATACATTACTGATAAACATGAGACCACTGACCTTCATGTTGAACTTGGTCTCATTAAAGTGTGCATGTCTGTGCGATATGCTAGTGTAAACCAAAAGTTGACCCTTTTTGAAGGAAAAAGGAGCCAGAATGTTGGATGACCGTTGTGACTCTCATTATAACGTTCCAGTTCCTCCAGTGGAGTACAGTCTGTATGAAACGTGATATACTTGTACGTTTCAGTCTCAGCTGTGCATGTCAGGCTTGCATCAGATCCTGTAAACATCGCATCTTCAGCGCCACCCGCTAACATGACTGCATTCGCATTTATAATAATGTCGCAATTCAGCTACACTGATCTCACTGCTCTGCGTTGACGTTCGTCTAATTAATACAATTGGAGATTTGTTTTTCTTGGCACGAGTTGATGTTCAGCAGGGGATTATGGGAAAACGATCCCCACCCCCACAAACTTTTCTGGATGGAGATCTCCTCCCTGGTACAGTGAAGCAATCAGTCCAGCGTCTCCAGAGGGCTTCGTTGAGCCACGGGGCCCTCTGAGGAGACGTCCGTCATAGGCCCTCACCTCACACTGCATTACAGTAAATGTGCTGTGAAATGAATGAAATAGAAGTGTGTGTGTGTGTGTGTGTATGTGTGTGTGGTCATCTGTGCATATGTTTGTGCTGTTTATGAGTCAGCGCTGTATCAGTGGATACTCCCTAAACCTCCCCATGAAGCACTGCTCTTCTTCTGAGAGACAAGCAAGCACACATTCATTACTACAGCCACATGCAAACATGTTTTCATCTGAGGAGTGCAACAGTTCATCCATTAGCGCTGATCTCACAACACAAATAAACAGCAGGTCACGATCTTCGTGATTACAGTTCAGAAGTTTGAAAGAATTAATGCTTTAATGCAGTAAAGATGCAATGAAAGTGACAGTAAAGACATTTTATAAAGTTACAAAAGATTTCTATTTCAAATAAATGCTGTTCTTTTGAACTTTTTATTCATCAAAGAATTCTGAAACATAAAAGGTATCAGTTTCTACAAAAATATGAAGCAGCACAACTGTTTTCAGCATTACTAATAATCAGAAATGTTTGTTGAGCAGCAAATCATCATATTAGAATGATTTCTGGAGGATCATGTGACACTGAAGACTGGAGTAATGATGCTGAAAATTCAGCTTTGATAACAGCAATCAATAACATTTGAACAGATATTCACATAGTTTTTATGTATTTTTGATCAAATAATAGTAGCTAATTACAATTAGCTACAATTCTGTCTTTTGCTCATTTGTTTACACCCTCATATGCAAGCTCTCTTAGTCACTTACCTATCTGTCTGGAAGAACGTGTTAGCACAAACTTTCAGTTGCTTCTGTTTGACGAGTTGCTGAGCTGAGGGAATCCGCGCGGAGACGCTGAACCGGCGAGAGCAGAGATGGGAAGCGGTGTGATTGCGGAGCGTGCTATTGGGCCGCCGTGTTCTGTATTGGTACAGACTCTACGGCTCCTCTGCTGTCTTGGCCCGTGGCCACCTGGCAGCATTAGAAAGGTGCCCTTTCCTGGCCCGCAGCTCACAACCGCCAGCCGGTGAGTCCCGTCCACTCATTCATCAAACGCCAGGGGCCTCACAACTCCCTCTCGCCAGCGGCTACGCGAGAGGACCGAGACGGAAAGAATGCTTTCTCGTCCCTTCGAATCAATGAACGGTAGCCATTAAATTGCATGTCAGTGTGGAAAATATGTTTACCGAGTCCAAGCTCTCGCTCAGATGAAAACTTGTCTAAACAAGAATGAAATGTGAAGAATTCCTGTGTTTTGGTATGTCCGATTATAAAGTATTTAGTGGCTGTTATGATAAGCCGTGTCATTTCTTTCTTCCATGTGAGTGAATGAACTGGCTTTTGGAGCCTGTTGTGCTTGACCTCGAATGACTCGGAGGAAAAATGCTGCTTTTAATAAAGACTGAGATAAGGTTGTTCCTTCACAGGACCGTTCAACACAATTGCTTTTTTCCAAGCCTCCTCTGCTGGAAGATCTCACTGAAACCTGAAATAGACAAACAGCTTTAGCACTTCAGACTCAAACATTACAATGATGAACAAAAAAATAAATAAAATATATACCAGTATACCAAAAAATGAAAATTAGCTGAAAATGTACTCACTATTAGGTCATCCAAGATACAGGTGAGTTTGTTTCTTCTTTAGATTTGGAGAAATGTATCATTGCATCACTGTCTCACCAATGGATCCTCTGCAGTGAACGGGTGCCGTCATAATGAGAGTCCAAACAGCTGATAAAAAACATCACAATAATCCACAAGTAATCCACACCACTCCAGTCCATCAATTAACATCTTGAGAAGACAAAAGATGAAACAAATCCATCATAAAGGCATTTTTAACTGTTGCTTCTGGCTAAAATACAACATCTGTCCTTTCAGAAAATGTCCATATGATTTGAATCAGGAGAGAAATCTGCACAGATCAAGTTTACAAGCCAAAACAGCTCTAAACAAATATGTGGCTGGATTTTGATGTGAGAAACAACAGGAGATGGACTTTTTCACTGGATGAAGCGTTATTATGGATTATGGACTCGTATTTTAGTTAAAAAAATATGTTTTAATGATGGGTTTGTTTCATCTTTTGTCTTCTCAAGATGTTAACTGATGGACTGCAGTGGTGTGGATTACTTGTGGATTATTGTGATGTTTTTATCAGCTGTTTGGACTCTCATTCTGACGGCACCCATTCACAGCAGAGGATCCGTTGGTGAGAGAGTGATGGAATGACACAAACCCATCTACATCTTGGATGGCCTTTGGGAGAGTAACTTTTAAGACAATTTTCATTTTTTTGTGAACTATTCCTTTACACTTAAATACAAGAAACTAATTTGACCTCAAAATTATTCTGCACGCCATTTTTAAATTATAAAGCACGAGTGTCTCATTTTCAGTAGACTTCAGACACTCACCGTCTGAATGAATTGTCATTCTCATCTCTCATCTTTATTTGTGTCTCAGGCCATTCTGTCGGCACACGCCCTCACACCTGCGGCTTCAGCGCGACCTCACGCTCCCAGCAGCCCTATGAACCAGCCGTTCAGGCGCACCCTCCACCAGACGGGCAGCGCCGGACTCCTCACGCTCACCCCCAAACCCCCCAGCAGCGCACCGAGAGACGGACGCGTGCGCAAGACCGTCGCACACTCTCTCCACAAGTAAGACTCAATGTGCTTGCATACTGCAGTCTGTGTGACTTTCTGAAGTCGTGTGTGCATCATTTGCAGGTAAAGATGCAGTTTGAAGTGTATTTGCAGTACTGGCTTTATATAGAGAGGATCCATCCTCAAATTAAAATATCAGTATCAACTAGTAATTTTATTATGAAAATGTATGCATAAATGCAACTTTGAGGTAAAAAATGAATAGACATCTCATTCAAACAGGAGTAATGACAAGGACATAGAAAAAAAATCAGAAGTTATTTCTCAGAAATAAAGGCATGGAATGAGACATTTATTATTTAAGGTTTTAAATTAAAAGTTTTAATATTGGTCATTTTGTAATAGTTAATAAATAGCACAACAAAAGTATGATAATTTGCTATTAAAATGTTAAATGATGGCTTTTAAATATACAGTATATTGAAAACATTAATATCAGTATTGGCATACTAGACTTAATAGGTCATAATAAGATGTACTTTTATTTTCATTCTACATAAAATTTGGGGATTCAATGTGTATGATTACAAAATTTAATATCAGGTGTGATTCACTGAAATTGTACAATTGAATATACAATTTAACTAAAAGATTTTTAATGCTGAAAGAAGTTTATTTTGCTCACCAAGGCTGCCTTCATTTGATCAAAAATAGTAAAAATAGTGAAAAATTATTACAGTTTAAAATCTCAGTTTTCTATGTGAATTTTTGTTCAAATGTAATTTATTGCTGTGATCAAACCTGAATTTTCAGCATCATTACTCCAGTCTTCAGTGTCACATGATCCTTCAGAAATTATTCTAATATGCTAACATTTCTGATTATTATCAATGTTGAAAACACTTGTGCTGTGTCATGCATTTTATTTTTCAGGATTCACAGATAAATAAAAAGATCAAAAGAACAGCCTTTATTTGAAATAGAAATATTTCATAACATTCTAAATGTCTTTACTGTCAATTTTGATCAATTTAATGAGTCCTTGATAAACAAAAGAAAAAGTCAATTTAAAAAAAAAGTTTATTAAAAAAAAAAAGTCAATCAGTACAGTAAAAGACATTCTTTTGGCTACCTTAACTATCATAAACACTTTAATTATTGTCAATACTTTAAGATTTACTCTGAGAGGTTTTCTAGTCATCTGTGAAATCTCACTCAAGGCAACACGATGCTTGACCAGGCGTTGATATCCAAAATCTAGTTACTGTGCCGCTCGTCCCCTGCTGTTTTGAATTTCGAGACAAAATAAAAACTATTCAGGAATGTTTAGAGTTCAGAAATTGACAAAAGTAAAAATGTGGTATTTGTTTCCAGAGTGCGTCAGGTTTTCAATGCCTGACGCCATTGATGTGTTCAGTCGTTTGAGCTGAGGTTTGCATTAGCGATTGTTGTGTAGAAGAGCACATTAAGAATGTTAATTCCATTTGCATTAATTGTCGTCACCCACGCACACATGCATACGCACGCCACAGGCCTTTGCCTATTAAGTAAACAGTGACGGGGCGGCCGGGCCGTGTTTATGCGTGCCGCGGAAACCTGATTTTGTTTTGAGATTTGCAGACAGAATGGTGGGAGGTGAGCCGCGACTCTCGGACCACAGACCGCTCTTATGTTTCCCACGCTGCACTGCACATTTGGCCCAATTACACAGCATTAGCAGAGCTCTGAGATATCAGCGGACGCTTTACTAACAGCATGTGGCCCACCGTGGTGGGGTCGTCTCTGTCGTGAAGGCCTGATTGATGTGGTGGAGGGATGCAAATAGTTTTTCTCCTAAAACAATTACACATAATTTTGTAAAAGATTATCGCAATGTTTCCGATCATTAAAAATGATTTGGTTAAAAATATAGCCCGCAGGAACAAATGCAGATAAGCTGCAGAAAAATGACTCAGTGTGTCCAGATTGCACCAGGACTGGGTAATACAGCTGAAAGACACAAACGAAGTTGGTTAGGTTTTAAATTGTGAAGCAATGCATGTGAATCAGTGGTTATTCTGCTGGACTGGTTATTCATATGTCCACTCAAAACCACGTCCAGAACAGTTTGGTAAAATTATTGAGAAAAAAGTGTAAAAAGTTTTTACCAGTTTCAACTTAGTTTAGCAGCTTCCTTAAAATTGAAAAAAAAAAATTAAATTAAAAATTATATATTTAAATAAAAAAAAAAGTTAAAGTTAACTTAAAAAGTTATTTCAACTCATAAGTTAAATCAACTTAAAAATACAAGTCATTTAAACTTATTTTATTGTAGTGAGGTGAAATGACTTGCACTTTTAAGTTGATTTAACTTCAAATTTTAAGGCAGTTGCTAAACTTTTAAGTTGTAAAATTTTACAGTGAAGTGTCTCTGAAAATGTAAGTTTCTGAAAAGCTCCAACATCATTTATTTGCAGATGCCACTTGTTTTGATATTACATGCACTCCATCGGATTGAAAACTGAAACTGGAAGGACTGCACATGTGCAATGACGCAGAAATAGTGTAACGACGTATGACGTACGGAACAACGGTCCTTTCTTTTGAATCAAGTGTTATATAAATGCAAGGGATGTTCATTTCGGTTATTTTTTCTAACCGACAGCCGACGCTCGTTAATCGATTATTAACCGTTAACCGACAAGAATATTTTAAATTAGAATTTAATTATTTTAGCAAACAACAAAACATAAAGCTAGGCTATATATATAATGAATGAATATGCCTATGAGATACATATTTTTACTCAATTAACAAAATGAAAAAAAAAAAAAACAACTGTGCAACAAGCAGCTAGTATGCAGAGTTTTGGTTCATTTTTGTACTGCGCGAGAAAGGAAGACAGCTGAAAGCGGGATCCTATTTTTCTTTATTGTACAAACAGCCAACCGTTTACAGTTTCGATTATCTGTATGACTAGGAGTCGTCGTTTCCACTGTTAGAAGGAAAAATCAAGCGATTGCGCCGGTGCCGCACGCACACACACGGTCAGCCAAACATATAGGGCTATGGAAGAAACACACACTGCTTAATCGTTATCAATATACTGATGTGATATTATGCCAAGCATTTTTTGTGTGTGTGTGTGTGTGTGTGTGGATATTGGAATGCGAGAAGTACAAAATCAGGTTTATATAATAAATAATATTTTGGCATTTAAATACATCTCAAATACGGAAAGTTTTGGATTTGTGTCGTATGAGAGACCCAACGTTAGTTTCAATTTCGCTTCAGCCTAAATTAATTCGTTTTGGCTTGTCGCCTAGCTTCTTATATTTTTCATTCTTGTTCTTTTCTGAATAGGCTACTGTTAAATCGAAAGGATTTTTTGTGGAGTGAGGGGAGCTAAAATAGCGTAACCTATGTTTACAGTGTATTGTGAATATTTCGCATCCACACCAGGTCTTTCTGAATGCAATATGCGGCTTAACGTTATAGGCCTACGCGATTTATCTTTTTTCTCTCAAAAATGCAATTTCATTTTATTTTAACCATCCAGAAAAAGATTTCAAATATTTTGATAAATTACTGAAAAAGACCTTTTAAACTGATTGTAATAATCAGTCAAAATTCTTTTTTCGGTTAAGGGTTAACAGGTTAAAATGAGCATCCCTAATAAATGCGTGTCCTGTCATAATCTCTCCTTTCACTCGGCATCTGTGAAGTGGAGCAGAAATGGATAAATATTAATTCTGCTGTCAAAAACAAATAAAGAAACGGTATAGGAGAGTGGTTATTATGTGCAAACAGTGAGAAACTCTATATTTGTGCAGTGTGCACATGTCAAAAAAAATCTATTCCGATTTAAAGCTTGTGACATATAAACGCACATCAACCCAATCACTTTATTTAGCGTTCATGTAAACACTACATTCCGATTCATCAGTCGGAATGAATTTAATCTGATTGAACCAAAAAGTGTGCATGTAAACGTAGCCATTGATCTGTTTAACATAGTCTGTGCTATGAAGAAGCCCATTTGGGACACGAATGCAAGCATTTAAAAGCCTAGTTCACCCAAAAACAACATTTTGTTAGGAAAATCACAATCATTTGGTATTAATTTCTTTCCACCATGAAACACCATGAAAGTGTCTGAGATGGGTTTGCACACAATGAAAACATAAAACTGATTTGTGTCAGAGCTCATGGTGGTCAGACACAAATTTCAAATCAAATAAATAAAGTTTGCTTCAGCCCAGCATATCAAGTGACAAGGTCAACACAAACATGATAATATATAGGACATAAAAGCATGAACAATCAAAAAACAAGCACCGATCAAACACTGCAACTGAAGTGGATGGTGACTTTGAAAAAAAATGACACAGACTTTCCCTTTGACTTTTGTCATGTGGAAAGGAGCACTCGGACACTGACCTCCGTCATGACGGTGAGGAAATGAGGACAACTTCTTCATCTTTTTAACTTATTTAAAGGTCTTTCCTATGGAAAGATTATTCTGTGTCCAGAGAGGATGGTCATGAGATACATCTGAGCAGGGCTGTGTGAGGATCAGGAAGATTTCATCACTTTTTTCAGGATATACACAGAGAGAGAGAGAGAGTCTTGGGTAAATGATACTGCTTGGAAAAGCAGACGAGGGAGAGGCAGGAAATGGAGGTAATTCCTGAACGGCTGAATTAAGAGAGAGCTGAAAGAGCGGTAGAGAGACATTAGAGAGCTATCAGAGATGGCTGGAGACAGAGGAGGGTTATGCAGAGTTAAAGCAGTGTTTGCTCGCGGCCCGTGCCGTGTTTACCCTCTCCGTGTGGAATTCCTGAGCCCCTCACTCTCTCCGCCGCGCTGCATTCTTGTGGTTGGCCTGTGTGACATGGGAAAGTGTGGGAAAAACGGAAGCCCGAAAAGCAAAAATTCACGGGTGGAAACACTGAACCGACAAAAGAATGAAGAGAAATGCAGGATAAGAGGCAGGTGAAGACACAGAGCAAATCCGGGAGAAGCCGAGGAGGAGTTTGACTGGAAGGGCGAAAACACAGGGATTAAAGTTCTCTGTCGTTACCAGTGTTATTAGTATCACTGACATACTATTATGTTTTTATTATTAGATTAATGCATTTTTTATCTTTTGTTTTCATTGTAATTGTAATGTTTTTTTTTTTCTTTTTTTTTTTTAAATTCATATTTATTTCAATTTAAGTTTTATTTATTTTAGTACATCAGGGTAAACTACTTAAAAATGAACAATATTATCTTGCCAAATAGCTAAAATGCCTAGTTCTTTCATGAAACTCTAGATGGCGCCGGCTGATGGGTGTTAACGTGTCTGATGATATTCACAGCTTTATATGACTTGGCACAAGCTGATTGGTTCATGTCACGTACACAGCCAATGAGTTTGCACTTTTACCTTTAAATGCCTGGTTGGCTTTCACTTGAGCCTTCCGCAGCGTGCTTTTTTAGTTCCTCTGAAACCCTCCATCTTCCCCAGCTCCACCTGTATAGGTCTGCTACGGCTTATTTTATACGCTATTTGTGCAGCAGCAGTATGTCTTAAATTCTCACAACACCATATTGCCATATGTTTTGGCAGTAGCACGTTCCTGTACTTGCTTGCAGCAGCAATAATCTATAACTACAGCAATAACCAACAGCAGCAGTGTAGCAGATCTGTTCCGCCAAGACCAAATACATTAACATCGTCATATCCATTACCATGATAAAATCTTCCGAGAGTTGTCATGGAAGAAATAATGTTATTTCATTTCAGTTATTTGCTTATTTATGGTTCAAGTTTCGTTTACACCGGTTGAATGCTGAATGAATGTTGAGTGAAGGTCATGAAACCCCCCTGTTTCAGCACTGGTTAGTTCTCACTACAGTTTTGAAAAATGCTGCAAAAGTGGGCGTGGTTCCCAGGGGGAAGAGGGGGGAGAGTGAACTTCAGGTTCAGACTGTTTAGACAGTTTCATTTCGCTCCCATTGAGTTAACAACACAAATAAATGCACAGGCATTTGCACTCTGCATCGAAAACATATATATGAACGCGCTGTTGCACCTCTATTAACTTTAAAGGCTTATTTTGCAGCGTTTATAATCCTTTTGATGGGTTGTGTCAAGGAGCTGTAAAAACCGCTATTACACTCACTAACGTTATATGAATGAATCGCGTTTGTGCCGAACCCTTACAAAGCAATCTCTCTAGATTCATGAACGTTTCTCTCAGTTAATATACGCAATCTCACAGCCTGAAGCGTCTGTCATAGCAAATCAACACAGGCTGTCGTGAATAATTAGGCGAAGCGTCTTCTCATGGGATAAGAAAACGCTGCCTCATGGATAATTATGATACACCAGTGCGTCATCGATGTACTATAGTCTGTTGCCATGTCACAAACTGTGACGTCAACACAATGTAGATTTTAAACCCGGAAGATGAAAATAGCGCAAAAAAGTTCAAAATTAACCAGTTTTATCAGATTTCTTTTTATGCGTTGTATTTTGCAGCGTCGATTATTATAACCAATCACACATTTCTGTGGAGTAATGGTTATTTAGAGGTTTGGAGGTTTCAGATTAGTCACCGGAGAAGAAGAAATTTACTAAAAACAATGTTTTAGAGCACATTCCTACTGATATTCTGCCCTCTCCCAAATTCATTCATCATAAACAACAAAGTTCAGATGCAGTGTAAGTAAGAGATTCATTGTGTACGGCTTCATTGATTTAGACAAGAGTTTTCTGAGAGTGTAGAACTCAACGCTGAACTGCAGTCATTGACTGTTTCAGTGATGGGGAATGTTTTTGTTTGACTTATTCCTAGTTTGAATCGCTGCTTGTATAACCAATGTGAAGTCTTGAATTTGTGATGCATAAAAATGCAGTAACCTAATTCATAAAATGTTTGTACAGTTTTGTCTGTTTAGCCTACAAGAATATGATGTCTTTTCTCTACGCACAAAATCTGCTAAATTCATCAGTCTATTACTCTCGAGTATTTAATTAAAGTGAGAGTTGAAGGAATATGACGTAGCTTGAAAAAAAGTTCTGAAGCCGGCAGATGAAAGAAAAAGATGAAACAGACGAATGCAGAACAAAGAGAGACAGACCGGAGATGATTGTTAACAGAATTTGGGCCGCTTGCTTTGGTTTTCACAGGACTGAACTGTTTGATTACCCAGCAGACCCCTGGAGGCTTGTGTGTGTGAGTGTGTGTGTGTGAGTGTGTGTGTGTGTGTGTGTGTGTGTGTTTCACACTAGACTTAAAGGAAAAGATCACCCAAAAATGAAAATCCACTCATTTTGTTGTTCTAAAGCTGTATGATCTTCTGTTTTTGGAAACACAAAAGTACACAAAAGTCAATCGTGTGCGACTCGTGCTGTCAATATTCCAGGTGTTCTGAAAGCATAAGGTTTGGCCAATAATCTGTCTGCATGAGGTGAAAATCTCTGGTTGTTGCCAATTGACAACCAAATGACAAATGTCTCTTTTTATATTTTCCCAAAAAAAGGAAAAAAAAAAAAATCTGCATTTTATTATTCAAGTGAACTGTCCCTTTAAAACACGTGACTCCACTACAAATAGGGTCAAGCGTGTATGATGTCATGTTCTGGGGCTTCTGTTTTGAATAAATTATAACAAATAATAATCGTTTTGAAATGTCAAAATAAACCATCTACTCCACTTTCCCACATCACAGCTAAACGGCAGATGTGTAGTCTGAAATGGCTAATAGACGTGAACGAGCAACTGTCTGATGCTGTAAATGAGTCACTCTTTTTATAAGTAATTAGTAGCTAAACTAGTTATAATAAGACCAATCATCATAATTCAAGGCATGTCAAGCTGAATAGCGCTTATGGAGCTGGAAGGACCATAAATACTAATTGTAATTACACTGTAAAAAATAGATTCGAAGATTATAATCGAACAAAAATTATTAAAGTGCTCCTATTATGCCATTTTAAAGGTTGCTAATGTTGTTTTATGAGACTCCTAAAATAGGTTTACATGCATGCAAGGTCAAAAAACACTTTAGTTTTCTCCAAAAATAGATTTAATTTTACCTCATTTCTAAATGATTCGTAAAGGACTCGTGTGAAGCAGTTCAAAAAATCAGTCTTTCTAAACCCCTCCTTTCCGTGAGCCCTCACTACTGTGATTGGTCAGATGGCGCAGTCCTTTATGATTGGTCTACCGCGTACAGCATGTGTCGGAAAACAAAACGCCCATCGCCATAACTGACTGACAGCCCTGGAGACTTTTCAATACATAGAAAAGATGGCATCGATTTTACCATAACAATTCGAGCCAGAGTCTGACGATGAAATGGCTGAAGTGGCTGATTGACAAGTTAACACGGTAAGTGCTCACAATACGCTTATGTAAGCGAACCGGGCACACCTTTCTGTTGTAAACTTCAACATTCTATAATGCATTAAGGCGGCTTTCACACCGAACACGGAAAGCGGCAAAGGTTCAACTCATTTGAACTTTACAGGGGTCATCGGATCCCCATTTTCCACAAGTTGATATGATTCTTTAGGGTCTTAATGAAAAGTCTATAATATACTTTGGTTAAAAATTCTCAATGGTAGTGTAAAACAACACCCTTTTTACCTTGCCAAAATCAGCTCTGCAAAAATCATCTCATTCTGATCGAGGCTGCTTTAAATGCAAATGAGCTCTGTTCACCCCGCCCCTCTCTTCTCTCTGTGGAGTGATGAGAGATTGTTTACTTTAGCCGCGTTTAGCCGCTAAACTTGCTAACCAGCACATTATTAGGAAAGGTGTGTTGCATCGATCACAATTTTTTAGACTACCGTGGGTCCACAGCTGAACAACAGAACTACAGAAGCATGATTTAGCCGGTTAGCAAGACATGTGCAGGGTTGTTACACAACACAACATACACAACTACGTATTTTGAATGATCGCTAGAAAATACAATCTTTGCAGATTCATCTTTTGGAAGTGAATATAAAACAAATTTACTCACAGCGTAGGATACAGCGTCTTCTCGACATGACGTAAACCACATTAAAATTGTACTGTTTGTGGCCGGGTAAGTTGTTCGCGACGTAGAACGCGGGCGGACATTATACAAATATGTCACTTTGTGGCGTGTGGCCGTAACAGAAAAAGATTCGAATTCCTGACGACTCGTTCAGGCGATTGTGAGCCGACTCTTTTTTTTTTTAATAGACAATAACTTTATTTATCGTGCACTGTCGGCTTCACAGCTTTTCAGATCATGTTCACATACAGCTACATGACATACTGCATGAAAGGTCATATTTGAAAAGGCATAATAGGAGCACTTTAAAGTACATTTTACAAGAAAATAATTCTGTTTAGTCTTTCTGCTTCAGAATTCCACATTTTATTCAATGTGTTACCGGCTGATTCTTTGTATAAGTGTGAAATTTACTAGCAATTTGTGAATGAAAATTGTAATTTTTATTGTATTGATTCTCTCCAATAAACAAAATTATTTTTGGCCATCAACCAACCTATCCTTTAGTTACTGGTACCGCCATAATTCATCATTTCTGATATATTTTTTTAAAAATCACAGTGGAGGTGAAACATGTACAGCATACTGTATCACACCTGTAACAAACATTTTCATAGAACTAAAACATTATAATATTATTATAGACATTTTATAACAGTAGTCCATTTGACATGTGCTATTTAAGTCTGAATATTATTAGTGAATATCATCTTAAATGTTAGTCTGTTCCCCACACAAATACATCTTTTTTGTCATATGACTTCTGTGAAAATCTTGAAATACTGTACCATACAAGTACTGAAAAAAGTTATGTAAGATTTACTTCACTTGCTAGTAAATTTCACAAATAAAACGGCAAGCAGCACGTTGAATTAAACGTGAGATTTTAAAGTAGAAAGACTTTTCTTGAAGAAAGTGATCTGTGTTTTATTTACAACTTTACAATAACAAATCATTCTTTGCAGTGTATAGTGCATGAGTCATATGGACTATTATGATATTTGTATGGTGCTTTTTGTAGAGTTTGGCAGTACAGATCTCCTCTTTTAGGTGCACAGACGTTCTGCTTAAGATCCCCTTTTGCGTTTCACGCAAGACTTGGCTTTTTAAAGCAGAATCTGAATTTACAGAGTACTGAGCGTTGGGGTAACAAGTTCCACACCTGCAGTTGCATACTAGTGCTGGCAAGCAGCCCCTTCAACATCTGACCAACCAACACTAATGCTCCTAAACTCCAATCACCAATAAAGCACTGAAGTGTCGTTTCCTGTTCAGAGAGGTCTGACGTATAATTGAGAGCGTTTCTATCTGTGCCGCCGGCCCCGGAGCGAGCCACCAAATGAAAGGACAACTTTGTGGACCCTACAAGGCAGCACTGTGCGCCCTCCTCATTAGCGCGCTAATGCGGCTCTGGCGAGCTCCCGTCCTGCTTCTGCAGCTTAATACCAGCTGAGCTTTATTTATTGTTCCCAAAAAATGCTTAGCGGATTTAACGTGCAAAGTTACAGGCATGTCGGGCCCTGTTTCTGCCTCACATAATTGCATTGGCTCTCTGTGGCCAAGTCTTCTGTGAGAGAGGCCACATTATTCTGGCTGTTAATTGTCAGGGAGCGGCGTGATGATGGAGGTCATTAGGGCTATTGAACTCACGGCTTAGGACTCAAAAGCCAAAGAAACAGAAGAACGATGGCATCCTGTACAGCGCTTCTGACATAATCGCTGTCTGCCATTTACAATAGATAAATCAATTTCTAGTTCATTTTAATCCACTCTATAATGTTGCATGTGTGGTGTGTATGCTTTGTTTTTATAGGCCGTTCACACAGGATGTGTTCAAAACAACACAAGGCTCTTGAACATGTTTTTCATTTCACTTCTGAACTGCTTTACATGCCATCTTAACTGTATAAAGCCTAGTGTATCAAATTTGAAGGTCTCTTAATGATCAACATGAACGAACATAGCTGTTAAAGCAGTTTCACGCACAATCACAATGAAAGAATAACTGTAGTCATATTTCCAGATCAGAATCAGAATCAGAATTAGCTTTATTCGCCAAGTGTGCGCAAACACACGAGGAATTTGTTGTGGTTTTTTTAAGGTGCTCCTGGTAAATACATACATACATACATGCATATCTGACATGAGAACAGAGAAAAAACATTTAAATAAAATAAAAACTTAGAATAAATAATAATGTATGAATCTGGAACAGAAGATTTATGTACACATTTGTGCATTATTCCTCTATATACAGCTATAAATAAGAGATGTGCATGTGTATTTACATAAAAATACTACAGAAGTTTACATAATAATACTACACAAGGAGTCAATAATTAGAAATGGAGAAAGAAATACAGAAAGGAATTGTATAACCCAGGTAATGATTTATGTTTATCTGTTTAAGCTGGAGAGGGCATTTGGGAAAAAGCTGTTTTTATGTCTAGATGTTTTAGTGCTTTAGTGTTTAGATGAACACTTACTGGACTGAAGCAGCTTGGCTTTACTTGATTCTCCATGAATCATTTTTTTAGACACAAATCTGATCATCAGGATCGTTTGAGGAACGTTTGTTTCCGGAAGCTTTACTTTCACTGTTCCTCAGTGGAGGAATGATCTTCACAAGCCTCCAAAACATCTCACATCTTATGAGGGACGTTTATTTGTTCATCTCTCAATCATCATTGCATTGCATTGCATTATATGTTTGGATCATTTCAGTCTCATCTTACTAAGACATATTACTGAAGATACAGAGTGATCACTGATATTTAGATCATTTTATGTCAGTATCTGCTGTACTGTTATAAAGATCTCATTGATTTACATTACAAGAATCAGAAATTCATCATATAAATAGCAGCATCTGCACCAAATTGCATATTTTTGCTCAGCCTGTGATTAAAATTAAAAATGTCTCAGTGAAATATTATAGCACGTGCAAACACAGATCTATTTAGATCCTGAGAGTAATAAATAAAAGCTGTTTTCGGTAGATCAGATCTTCCTAACTGTTGAGCCGTCACACAAAAATTGACAGACAGCGTGAATAAAACAGAACAACAATAGAAGTTAGAACCATAATATTCATTTGTTTAAAAAACTGTAGAGCAGTGGCACTGCTGATGGCAAGGTCATGGTTTGATTCCTAGGGCGTGTATGAACTGATATGTGTATCTTGAATGTCTTGTGATTTGCTTTGGATGAAAACGTCTGCCAAATGTGAACATGTAAATGATGGGTGTGTTTATACTGTACAATATTTTAAGACAAATTTATCTGTCACCTGGTAGACAGGCTTTACAGACATTGCCCTACCCTGCTCATACAGTATTCATTTTATTTGTGCAGGTCTTAAAAAGCCTTATAGCATGGTTTGTCTGAATACTTGATTCTGCAGGTATGCATTAAAACCGTTCCAAGTCAGTTTAATCACCGTTTTATATTAATGTGCTGTAACACACACACACAGAAAGAGAGAGAGGTCAAGGATTGTGCTGTGCACGCACAGAAACATTTAAGAAGCACAGAAGCTTGTTGTCAGTGCTGCCCTGTGACTTTTATTAATAAAGTAACTTAGATACTGGATTCATCATATTCCTCAGCAATGAGGAGGTAAAATCGCTGTTTTTGAAGTAATTGATCTTACAGCTTCATTGTTTAAAGAGAGAGATGCACAGATGCAGGTAATTCATACAACTGTCATTCTCTCTCACTGTCTCTTTCGACTGATCAATAATTAATTCAAGTAAATGATATTAATTCATTCAAATAAATGTTATAATCCATTCATTCAAATAAATGTGGTATTACCCCACTATTTCATCTCTGTGTCTTATTTGAAGTAAACAGAATGCTAGAGCTAATGAGCCGTAACTGACAAAAATAACATGATTTTAACCCTTTGGGTCAAATGTTGTGCTGCAAACATCATTAACATCTTTAACTTGTCAATGCTTGCAGATGACCATGGTATAAGCAGGATCATGCATGGCTAGCTGTGCATTAAACAAATGCATTTCGCTTCACGTCTGGTGGTTCCTTGCCTCCACGTTGTCCATTACAATCATTTGTGACCCTGGACCACAAAACCAGTCTTAAGTATCACGGGTATATTTGTAGCAATAGCCAAAAATACATTGTATGGGTCAAAATGATCTATTTTTCTTTGATGCCAATAATCATTAGGATATTAAGTAAAGATCATGTTCCATGAAGATATTTTGTAAATTTCCTACTGTAAATATATCAAAACTTCAAACTTCATTTGGACAACTTTAAAACTGATTTCTCAGTATTTTGAGTTTTTTTTTTTTTTTGCACCCTCAGATTTCAGATTTTCAAATAGTTATCCTAACACACCATATATCAGTGGAAAGTTTTTTTTTTTTTATTCAGCTTTCAGATGTATAAATCTCAATTTCAAAAAATTGACCCTTATGACTGGTTTTGTGGTCCAGGGTCACATTTAACAGCTGGCTTGTATTATCTCTTACTTAAATTTTGTTTAAAAAATCCTACAGATAGAAGTTCCCTGTTTAGAAACATATCAAATTGCACAGATGAAGCATGGATGGGTTGTGTGTCTGTATGATGTTAATAATTGCATATGGTTTGTGATGCGATTAGTGCATTTTAATGTTGTGATTTTTCTTCCCCCTGATTTGTGCATCGTGTTTGTTCATCCACAAATGTCCGGTGTGGAATCAGTATCCTGAAGCAAAAGCAGTTTAGAAGGCTTCAAACAGAATGAGGCACTTAAAGGAGAAGTTCACTTCCAGAACAAAAATTGACAGATAATGTACTCACCCCCTTGTCATCCAAGATGTTCATGCGGCCCTTTGAGGCTGCATTTAAACTGCATTTTGGAAGGTCAAAATCGGGGCACCATATCAGTTCATTATATGGAGAAAAATGCTGAAATGTTTTCCTCAAAAAACATAATTTCTTTACGACTGAAGAAAGAAAGACATGAACATCTTGGATGACAAGGGGGTGAGTACATTATCTGTCAATTTTTGTTCTGGAAGTGGACTTCTCCTTTAAGAGTCCTGTTGGCAATATTGCGATAGCTCACCCAAAAATCATCATTCTGTCATTGTTTCAAACCTGTTTGACTTTCTTTCTTCTGTGAAAAAAAAAAAATGTTTTGAGGAATGTTTATAACCAAGGCATTTTGGCAACCAAAAACACTAAGATGATGAGGAAATGAATATATCCCTTCAGTCAGGAGGGATGATATGTGATGTGATGCTAATGATCGTTGTTTCTGTCCACAGGAAAGCATCATCTGAGCCTCCAGCCAGTCAGGGCGGCACCAGTGGACAGCATGTGGTGTATGACACTGTGTGTGCAAAGACAGGTGAGGAAACACACACACACGCACACTTCCTGTGGTACCAAAAGGCAGGTTCAGCATTGTGTGCCGTGTCAGGTTGATCTTCAGACTTGTGTAGGTTGAAGCCTCTGGTATTTTAATGAGGAACCTTGGCAGCGGGTTCGAGGCCAGTATATCCGCACGGGCAGCTGGACATAGTGACCATTCCAGCGTGAGGTTTGATACGTGTCACTAAGGGCTACTTTTTCTGTCTGGTGTTGTTAAGTAGACCTGTGTGAACATGAGCTGAGTGTCTGATCCACTGACAGCTGCTGTGAGCTCCAACCTGCTGCTGATCCCAGAAAATAAACTACTATAATGCTAACTATAACAGTACCGCTGTCATATGAAGCTCCTGTCATTATTCATGCACAGGTGAGATTTGGTGTAAAGAAACTTTTATGCTGATTTAAGGCATTTGATTGGCTGGATCTGAATTATTCAAGATTAAACACACATTGTGAGTTGAACTGTAGTTATCATTCATATCAAACAGCTTCTTCTGTTCACCAAGGCTGCATGTATTTCAGCAAGAATATAGTAAAAACAGCAATACTGTAAAATATTTTTGCAATTAAAAATAAGTGTTTTCTATGGAAACCTGTTTCCGCCACTGAATAAAAAGTTTAAAAAAAGGTAATTGTCACAATTCTGACGTTTTGTTTCTCGCAATTGCATGCTTACATCTCACAGTTAACATTTTTATCTCATAACTGGATGATATAAACTTGCAATGGCAAGTTAAGTAATGAGAATTGGGTAACACTTTAGAATAGGGAACGCATATTCACTATTAACTAAGAATTTTTGTGAACAAACTCTTTATTTTCTTCTTATTAATAGTTAGTAATTTAGTTGTTAAGATCAGGTATGTGGTGGATTAAGGGATCTAAAATATCATGCAGAATAAGGCATTAATATGTGCTTGATGAGTACTAATAAACAGCTAATATCCTAGTAATATGCAAGCTAATAAGCAACTAGTTAATCGTGATAATTGAATCCTTAAAATAAAGTGTTACCAAGAATTGCTAGATAAAAATTTGTAATTGTGCCTTTTTTTCTTGCAATTCTAGCAATTTTAACGTTTTTCTCACAATTGTCACTTATTTTCTCAGAATTGAGAGTAAACTCACAAACTCGCAGTTGCATGTAATAAAGTCAAATTCTGAAGGAAAAAAAAAATATATATATATTTTCGCAAAATTTAGTTTCTGACCTTATAACTTGCAATTCTGAGAAATAAAATGTAGAATTGCATGTTAATGCAATTCTTTAAAAAAAAAAAAAAGTGATATCACAATTTGTGTTCTCACAATTTCAAAATTTGCCTTTTGTATTCTTAATTCAGTTGCAAAAACAGGCTTCCATAGTTTTCAATGTGACTTGCAAAATGTAACTGATGGCTGTGATGCGCAGCTGCATTTTCAGCATCATTACTCCAGTCTTCAGTGTCACATGATCCTTCAGAAATCATTCTAATATGCTGATTTGCTGCTCGACAAACATTTCTGATTATTAGCAATGTTGAAAACATTTTTTTTTTTTTTTTTTGTGGAAACCATGATGCATTTTGTTTTCCCAGATTCACAGATGTTCAAAAGAACAGAGAGAGAGAGCAGCAAAGAAACATGGAGTAACTTGAAACAGATAATGGAGTAGGAGTCTTTTATCAGTTTTTACTGTTCAAAGCCTGTAAAACACTTTTGCGTGTCCTTTGGCGCGGTTAAACAGGCGTCCTCTGTCCATCAATAACTGCGACTCCATCTGCAGGGAAGCGCTTGTGAATTTCACAGATGCAGTTTTCCATTGTTCACCGGACAGGAGGTCGAGAGGCGTTTGAGCAGCCAGCAGTGAGCGCAGTAGAGGACTGAGAGCCGGTGTTGTTTTAGCGTGGATGAGAGCGCTGGGCTCTGATGGACTCTGACAGGGAGTTAGCGCTGATCCATACGGCCGCATTCTCTGAGATCAGCCGTCAATGCGCATCAGCGTCTCCTCCTCTCATCTCGCTCAGCCGCTCGCCCGTTAGCCGTAAACAGCCCTCCATTGTTGTGATGTTTTTCCTCGTCTTTGTTTTCACTTGACCTCATCTCACACAGATTTCTGCCAAATGCTTTCAAACGCTTTGTCTGGATTTCGCTTTTCATTTTCAACCTTTGGCTCAGTACGGGCTCAAGGTCAGGTATCTGAAGTTGTTCGCTGAAGAAGCGAAAGTTTGTTTTGAGATTGCGTCTGATGTGCTGCATCTACATATGAGTCACGTCGAGGGCACATTTCACCACCAAATCAGAAGAAAATCATGAAAGTGATAGTTCTTTTGAACTTTCTGTTCATCTGTGAAGAAATAGAAACAATAAAACAATAAAGTGTATGATGGTTTCCACAAAAATATTGGGCAGCACAAGTGTTTTCAACATTGCTAATAATCATAAATGTTTGTTGAGTAGCAAATCAGCATATTAGAATGATTTCTGGAGGATCATGTGACACTGAAGACTGGAGTAATGATGCTGAAAATTCAGCTTTGATCACAGAAATCAATTACATTTGAACAGATATTCACATAGAAAACTGCTATTTTGAATTGTAATAATATTTCACAATTTTACAGTTTTTATTGTATTTTTAAAATGCAGCCTTGATGAGCAAAAGAGACTTCCTTCAATTTTTTTTTTTTTTTTTCAAATGTTGGACCAAAACATTTAGACACAAATAGTTTTATATATATATTTTTTTTTATTTAAATGGTTCTACAATGATTTCTTCTCTCCCTGTGTTGATCTGGTGGTTGATTGTGACCCGCTCGTGTATTCGCTCACATGTATTTGACTGTGGAAACATCAGTCAGAGACACACAGAGGAGAAACAGACTTTTTAGAAAAAGTCCATCCACTCCGTCGTCTTTCTGAGCAGGAACAGCAGCTTCCAGCAGTCGTGTCACCGGATTGGAAGCCGGGCGCGATGTTTTCGTTCTCCTGTGCCGTAAGGCCTCATGGTGTAAAAGAGCACCAAAATAAACAGAGTGTGTGGAGAGGGAATGAAAGGGAATAGTGTTCAGCAGCTCTGGGATCGTGGTTGCTGCTGTGGGATCAGTGCAGCGGCTGGACATCGGCCCGACGGAGAACGCTGCTCTTATCAAACGCTCTGATGTGATCCGCACATCTGCTGCTATTCAGAGTTTTACTTGGATCTTGATGAGCTCTTATTTCAGGATCATCAGTCCTGCACCAGCAAAGAACCTCAAAGAACCAATGGCCAAGATCACATGCATCATTTTGCACCCAATACAATTTGATCATCAGTGCGTGCTGTTCCAAAATAAATGTTTGTCTTCATAATCATTCATCAGAATGTAATAACTCACTCCAGCTGTGAAACCACTTTGTCATCTGAAGTCATCAAGTAAAGACACCTTTATTTCTATAGCGCTTTATATAGTACTAACTACATATACAGAACTAATAATGGAAACTCAGCAATGGAGATTCTGCTGTAAAGCAGCTCTAAAAAGGCAATTGTGGCATTATTTAGCTCAAGTCACTTCAGAGTTGGTTTATTTCTTGTCAGTAACAGTGTGTAGTTAGTCAATCAGATATAAGCAGTTGCACAAGAGGAAAGTTGTTATTCAGCTCAAATCAGTTTAATGGTAATTCGGTTCAGTTCAGTCATTTTTATTTTTATTTTTTTCGTTTTTTCGTAATATTTATGTTTACGTGCCGATTAACAGAGTCCACAGAAACTATTTCAAATGCCAAAAAGGCTTTTGGCAGTTTTGACTTTTATCAAATTAAAAATTAAGCCATGAGAGTGTTACACATTAAAAAAGCGTTTCTGCGACTATTTGATATTTTACAACTGTTTGCACGCCGAATTTTGTTTTTCTTTTGGACCTGCAGAATATTAAGAATAAAGTGTTCAGATGACACACAGTTCTCATTCGGACACATTTACATGATGCATTCACTATTAACGGAATTAAAGTTCTGTGTTGCTGCAGTGGATTTCTGTCAGTAGGATTGCAGAGGTCATGAGATCAGGGTTGGAAATTAATGGGGGCCTAGGGTAAATATATACCACCAAAACACCTTAAAAATTCAAGATATGGGAGCAGAAATTCCCACAGCTGAAACTATTATGACCGACGTGGTAAAAGAGAAATGTAAAAATGAATGAAAAGTGTCAATTGTGGCATTATATTACATCTGCATTTGTCAAAAAATGCACTGTCAAATGTTTTCATTTGCAGTGTTGAGCATGATCACACGTTTCTGATGAGTTTGAATGCAGTGGTGCATCAGAGTTTTGTTTAGCTCTTGCTCTGAGATTTTTTTACAGATTCTCTCATCATAAAAGGTTCAAAACGTTCAAATTCAATGCAAGTGATTCATTGTGCAGTGGAGACAGCTTCAGAGATGATAACAGCAATCTTTGTGAGAGTGCAGAACTCATGCTGAACTGAAGTCATTGACCAATTCACTGATTGGGAATGAATTTTGCTCACTTTATACCCAGTTTGAATACCTGTTTTGTTTTTCATGCTGCTAATATAACCAATGTGAAGTCTTGATTAATTATTTATAATCATTACAGCAATATCAATATAAATAACCGACAATGATGGTTGAAACTGGTATCAGGTGTAGCAAAGCTTCAGGCCTGTGGTTTTACTGCCAAAAAGCAGAAAAAGTGAAAGGTCTCTAGAGATTTTTGCACAAGGATTGCATTTAATATTCTGTAAGAGGGTCACTTAAAACACTGTCTGCTGTTATAAATGCTAACACTTTAGTTTAGGGACCAATTCACTTTATTGACTAGTTGGCTATTAGCATGCTAGCATAATGGCTGTTTATTAGTATTTATAAATCACGTATTAATGCCATGTTCTGCATGACCATATTAATAGATCCAGAGATATTAGATATTAATAAACAGCAAATTAGGAGTTTATTGAAGCAAAAGTCAGTTAACAGTTAGTTAATAGTGATAATTGTTCCCCAAACTAAAGTGTGGTCAAAAACATGTAGTGAAAAGTTGTGATGGTTGATTATTTATATGACTTGAAAGTGTAAAACATTGCAAAAACAATCATTTTTATTTCATAGATTTGAAAAACCTTTGAAATGATGCAAACTTGCGATAGAAGAGCTGTTCTGAAACACCTTCCCTTAAAATACTGATGCTCTTGAGTAGTTTAAAAACCTGGTATGTGTCTTGGTGCATGTGAAGATCATCACTGATATTAGTGTTTTATCATTAAGTTTCCAGCTCAGAACTACAATCAGATTAAGGTTCAATTACAGCTCATATGTGTGTTTGTTGATTCATTGTGGTGTTGTTGTTGTTGTGTTCACAGGTCTGTCAGTGTACAGTAAACTCTTCCACACTCAGGGCTCCTGGAACAGATGAATGAAGCCAAAGGTCAGCCGCACCAATCAGCTGCTCTCTGGGATCACCTTACATACTGAGATCGAGAGATCCACGTTCTCCTCTACACCTGTGCAAAACTCTGACATTAAGAGTTCACATCTTCGCTCTCAATATGCTGTCTTCTGATAATCAATGTTTCCCTCCCGATCGGCCTTATGTGTGTCTTTTCTAAATGTGTGTGTGATCGTACATGAAATCCTTTGCTTTGATTGGATCTGTTCCACAGTCTGAAGGCGTCCTGACTGTAGCTGTCGCTTATGTGCAGTTGTCCAGGCTTCATTTTCACCCCACATCTGATGCCATGCGAAGGGCGCGCGGACTGACGGCTCTTAACAGCTGCGACACGAGCACACGGAGCGAAACGCAGCAGCGGCAGGCCATCGAGCTCACGAGAGCGCCCATCACGTTTATCCATGTTTACATGTACAGATAGAAGAGTTAAACTCCTGAGTAAAGAGCTTTCAGCACCGCTTGCTAATGATCGCTAACAGCTTCTGTTCAAGTGCCTCGTTCAGGTGTGAGGAACCACAGGAGCAGCTTTGATCTGTGGTGTAGAAGCATAAACATCCAAGTAAAGGTGACGCCTTTGTGAGTTTGTGAACACGTGACCATTTTTGACCAATGTCCTGGTAATACTTGATGCACCATGATCAGCATTGCTGTGCTAAAGGGATGACATTGTGTTTTCATTGTGTTTGATTTTAGTTTGACGCTTCACTTTAAAGGAGAAGTTCACTTCCAGAGAAAAACTTAACAGATAATGTACTCACCCCCCTTGTCATCCAACATGTTCATGTTTTTTTTTTTTTCAATCGAAAAGAAATTATGTTTTTTGAGGAAAACATTTCATTTTTCAATCATTTTTCTCCATATAATGGACTGATGACTGAGTTTGAACTTCGAGGAACTGCCGAGGAAGAAGTAACCAATCGTTTCACTAGATAATACCCTTCTTTCTCAGCTGGGATCGTTTACAACCGCATTTGGGATCATTTGAAGTCGGATTTAGACTGTATTTTGGAAGTTTAAAATCGGGGCACCATATCAGTCCATTATATGGAGAAAAATGCTGAAATGTTTTCCTCAAAAAACATAATTTCTTTACGACTGAAGAAAGAAAGACATGAACATCTCGGATGACAAGGGGGTGAGTACATTATATGTGAATTTTTGTTCTGGAAGTGAAATTCTCCTTTAAGTACCTGGCCAAAAATGAATAAATGACAGGGCCTCATTCATGCAACAGGGACAGAACAAATGTCTTACATCAAACTGTTACTCTCAATTCAATGCAACGATTTAGGTAAGAGCAACTTTTGCATGTCATGAATGAGGCCGATTATGCAAGATTGAACTTATGCAACATACAGTTTTGTTCTCAGGATTTTAATGTTGGTTTTAGTTTGTACAGTATTTGTATTGCATTTCCTCTCCTGAATTTACTTGAATGTCCTCTGATTTTATGCACGACCAGATGTGAGTCATGAATGTCTTGATGGACCTTTAAAAGCATGACAAAAGATTTGTGTGTACAGTACCTTTATAGCATTCAGCTGTATCAGTAAACCGAAAGACATTTCAGCTACGTTTTGCGTTTGCTTCTGTTTTAAGAAAAAATGTTGAATATATTGTTAAAGCAAGCTATGTAATCATTGTGCGTCATTAACAGTCGAGATGATGTGGATTCTCTGAAACTCATGACAAACTCTTTTTGTCCAAGACCGTTTAATTAAAAAAGTGTTTTAGGAATAATAGCAGTAAAAACATTAGCAGTTTGTGATCTAAAAGTTCATGTGTTGGCATACGTCGTTTCGAAACGTCAGCTTCATTGAAGAACTATAAAAATCCCTAAAACTTCTGCCGAGCGACAGAGGTAAACATAAGTCGAAACACATCGTTTTCTCAAAAAGATTTCTTTCCAGCATGTTTGTATTAACATTAACACCGTCGCGTTAGACGAACGGCGCGGTACACACTACAGCGTTCGCTCTGGGAAATGGCGTGCTCAAATGAGTTACGTTGGAACATCATTATACAAAAACACAAGGATTGGCTAACGTGGCTCTCGTTCGGTCTGCGTTTGTCGATCCGGCACGCGTGGGCAGGGTCGTATCTCTGAGCGCGGCCGCCGTCGTCCTCGGCGAAGCTGCTTCGGTAGATGTTACGAAGGTCAGAGTTCACAAATGCCCATGAGGTTCGCCGGTAAAGAGCTGACCAAAAATTACATATTACAAGTGGACAAGTCACTTCAAACGTCAAACTAGAAGTCCGAGGGATCGTAGGGCAGCGTCGTCGTCTTGGAAGGCAACTTTCTAGTGCTTAGAGAAGCCTCTGGCTCCCGGGTTGGATGTGGGTGAGAAGGATGTACGGAGGTATTCATTTAGAGTCCAGTTCCTGGCACGCACCCTTCCCGCTGCCCCTCGAGCGCTGGAACCCGCGTCGGGCTCGGTGCCGGGGTCTCGGGGCCCCTCAGCTGCACTTGCAGGATTTGACGATCATGTTGGAGAGCTGCTCCACTTTAGGCGTTCGGCCCACGTAGTAGAGGATGGTGAGCGGCTCGAGGTCTTGAGGAACGCAGCAGGGGGACGCGGACGCCTCGGGGTTCAGCGTGTTGTACAGGCTCAGCAGCTGCCGAGAAACGAAGGGAAACAAGTCAAGTCACCTTTATTTCTATAGAGCTTTATGCAATACAGACTGGTTCAAAGCGGCTTCACGGTAATAAACAGGAAAATTCACTGATAATGAAACATTCAATTAAAGCAGCTACAGAAGACACTACCGACATTACTGAGCTCAATTTAGAGCAAATTTTGTTCTCATGCCGACGCCATCAAATGTGACCACAAAACCAGTCATAAGGGTCAGTTTTCTGAAATTGAGATTTCTACATCATCTGAAAGCTGAATACATAAGCTTTGATGTATGGTTTGTTAGCATAGGACAATATTTGTCCAACTATTTAAAAAAAATAATAATAAAATAAAAAAAAAATTCTAAATATTAACAAAATCACCTTCTTCAAAAATTAGGTTTTGATATATTTACGGTAGGAAATTTACAAAATATCTTCATGGAACATGATGTTTACTCAATATCCTAATGATTTTAGGCATAAATGTACAATGTATTTTTGGCTGTTTCTATAAATATACCCGTGCTACTTAAGACTGGTTTTGTGGTCCAGGGTCACAAATCAGTATATTAGTGAATACTAATTGTCTTTATGTCGTTCCAAACTTTTTTATTTATTTATTTTTATTTTATTGAAACTGCTAAATCAAAATACATTAAAGTTTTCATTTAGATAAAAAATATTTGGGTAATTCGGTGATAATTACTTATTAGATAATGGTTAACTCTTATTTCAGGTCCACAGGTGGTAAACCAGTCATAGTAAAGTTCTTCGGCAACAAGTCGCCTTTTGACATTGCAGCTAAATTAATTTTACGAATCACTCTAGCAGGATTTCTGTTTGTGCTGAAGTGCACAAAATAAAATGAGTCATTAGAGAAGCTGTTTTGGCCCTTCAAAACTATTTTGAAACTGTTGAATCCATTAATCCATCTCTTTGTTGCCATTTTAGCCAATTATTTTCATTTTTTGGTTGCTGAAAAGTTAAGCACAAAGTTCACGTCTTCATTATCAATACAATGAGTGTGAACAGAGAAACACAGTGTCATGAATCTGAAAAGCACCATAAAAATAGTCCATATGAATTTTTTGATGATGATGCTTATGAGGAACTGGCTGAAATTTAAGTTTTTTCACACAACTTTCACACAATTAACTTCAGAAGACTCAAGGGTTTAGTCTTGGGTCTTGACCAGACCACCGACATTCATGGTGCGTTTTTGGACATTTTATTCATCGTATTGAAATGAGAAGCTTGGACAGTGTCCTTTTTTTTCACAAAAGAAAGCGAGACATGAAGGTAAGTAAACTATGACGTCTGAAGGAGATTCTCACCGAGCTGTGCGTGGTGTCAGCGCTGCGGAGGTACGGGCAAGGCCCGGAGCAGAAGTTGGCGTGATACCCTTTCGGCTCGTGGATCCACCTCCAGCCCAGATCCTGCCGGAAGTCGATGTACAGTCGCCGAACGCAGCAGTTCTCCTCGTAGTTTCTGAAAGCAGAAGGAAAGTCATCAATTTCCCCACCTGCCCGTTCACATCCTCGTGCTCTTGGGCTCCTGGCGAGGATTCTGCATTTGTTCAGAGACGTTTCCATGCACTTTTCACTTGGATGTTTCTGAGACTTCTATTTCGGTTCTGTATGGCCTTATAAACATGTCAGACTCAGAAATTCCACTGTAAGGTGTGTCATTTTTTCCCTCTTGGATCCGACCCAGGTGTGGAGTGCTAACAGAGAGCCACACACTAAGGAGCCAGTGCACTACATAGCATACTGGGACAAATCTAAACTTGCAAGCTCTTGCAGAACCTCCCAGATGCTTCGAGCCGTCAGGTGCCAATTAAAAAATTCATTCTTATGGAGAAAATCTCTCCAGACACATGAAGTACACTGCTGCTTACTGCAATGGGGATGTGAATTTGCATTTTAAAGGTCCTGAGAAGAAAGCAGATCAAACTCACCTTGCATTCCTGCCTACAGATTAACATTTAGGTTTATGCATTTGGCAGACGCTTTTATCCAAAGTGGCTTGCACTGCATTCAAGATGTACAGTTTATCGGTTCATGCATTCCCTGGGAATCCAACCAATGACTGGAACTCCAGGTTCATGAATCAGTATCAGTACGCACATTCTTTCACACATTATTTTTGGATTTTTTTTTTTTTTTTTTTTTTTTCCACAATGTATAGAGCGCTGCAGTGATTTGTTTAGTGAGTATTTTTGCAGGCCAACCCATGAATTTTTTCAACCCATGAGTTCCCTCCACAAAAACCCAACTGGATTTTTCCATTAGCTTTTGGGTTATTGCAGAAAATACGCTCTGAGACCAACAACTTTTAAGAATTTGAAATTCTGAATTTGAATTTTGAAGTCTCAATACTACCAGTATTGTATAAGTGAAAAGCTAAACGACCCCCAAGGTCCACTTTCCTGCAGCTCCAACCTTGATCAAACTCACCTGCCTGTAATTTTTAGCGATCCTAAGGGCCTTCATTGGCTTCTTCAGGTGTGTTTGATTAGGGCTGGAGCTACACTCTGCAGGAAAGTGGACCCAGAGTTAGGGCCAGAGTTGTGACATAATTGTTTGAGAAAGTCCAGTGCCTACTAGATAAGAGTGCATATTTTGGTGCTGTCTTCTTCAAATGAACAAATTTGAGTTTTTCAGAAGAGGCGATACTTAGGTTAAAACTTTTTTTTTTTTTTCAAATAGGAAACAATGTGGTGTATATTAATGGCACAAAATCATTCAACCTTAATTCCCCAAGGGGGTTCCACAAGGCTCTATCTTGGGGCCTATTTTATTTTCACTTTATGTTAATGATTTAACTGGAATATGTAAAAAATGTAAATCTTCAGATGTACACAGATGATGTAGTGATTTTTACTCATGCAAATAACTGGGAGGAAGTGTTGAAGAGCGTTTAGGATTGGCTTTTTTACACTTTACATTTTACAGTATTGTTTTGCTCATTCATTGGTGGGTCAATCGATTCACTATTGTAACATTCTAAAAAATGGGGTATTTTGTTTTCTATGTGATGTTTGCATGTATATTTGAGTTTGTGTTTTTGCGTGCACCTGTCTAGGGACTGCAGGTGTAAATTAGCAATGTTGCTACAATCCGGCTTGTTTACATTCTGTATTTTATACAAATGTTCATTGACAGGCATTGTCCCTATCAAATAAACAAACAAAGAAACAATAAGCCTCTGGGATGTCTAGATAGGCAGCTCTGTAAGTTTCAGTTTCAAACAGCTTATTTTTATTATGAAGTTGAAGAAATGCTCACGAGAAGCAGTAGTTGGTGTCCAGCGCCCGTTTGCGTCGTCTAGAGGTGGGCAGCACGTCCAGACGGTGTGGCGGCAGCATCATCAGGATGAGATGAGGGAGAAGCTGCTCCTTCTGCTTCTTTAGTCGACCCAAATCCCAGCGGTTGTGCTCCTCGTACTCGCCGTCCATCCCTGAGGACACAGCAGAAGCACAGTCAAACTAAAATTGACAGACAGGCTCGCATTAGAAACCTTAAAGTCAGGAACAATAATTAGGTGACTGTTTTCACACTATTACAATCTCATGTTCACCAGTGTTTGGAAAGACTTTGACGTCCAGTTCAGTTCTGTTCAACTCAACTGAGGGATGCAAGGGATGTTCTGATATTGAAGCATCATTTTTATAGCAGCACAGGACATGGATGAAAAATCTAGTGTATTTAATCTTTAATAATTGCCTGTGTAAAATGTTTTTAGAAAGTTTCCAGTGTTTACATGTGATGTTTATTTTTTTTCCAGTTACATTCAGTTTAATGACATCAAATAAAAGTTCAGGTTTACTGACTATGATCTTTGTGTGATGTCATATTGTCACATGACAACAAAATGCATTGCATGCTGGCTACGCCACACTGACATCTGATTTGGACTGAAGTTAGTTTGCTTGTTTGTCTGACTGAGGTACAAAGGTCTTTTAATGAGACCCACCACAATTTCAATTGTATGAAATGCTTTCTTATTTAGGCAGAATGCATATGTTTATGCTGACTGGCCTGGATGCAAAAAGAGACGTTACTGAAACAATGTAGTCTCTAATAAATAAATGAAGCGGCATCATCATTATGTTTACTTCAGAGCACTCGAGCACATCAATTCACAGAGCGTCTGATGTGCATTACACACACAAAACGGCAAGAGCTTTCTCAAAACAAAACCAATCTTTATGCAATTCGGTGCACTCAGGTTTCAGGTCGTGATACAGCAAGCTCTTCTGAGAAACAACTAGTCACCGGAGTTGACAAATTTTCCACAACCATACAGTCTGCCTTGCCTGAAACGTTTTGCTTGCAAAATAATAGATGGAAATTCTGACGTCTACACGTTTTCCACTCGTGCTGTCAGTACAGCTGTTTTCTGAGATTCTGCAGCATTAGTTTACCACTTTGTTATGTGCTATTATTGCAGCATCATCGGTTTCAGATAAAACCACCCCCAAAAAAGAACTGTGGTTGGTAGTTTTATGTGTCAGAACTGTCTCGCTGCAAACTGGATCACAGCTCATGCTGACAGTCTGGATTCAGTTTCAGCAGCACTTACTCCTGTAGAGAAGTGAAAGCCCAAAGCCCGGCACAGACGGCAGCTCCAGCTCTCCGTCTCCTCGAGCATCTGCGTATTCAATCTGTTTGTGATAGCAAAAGCAGCTCGGGTCCCAGGAGAGGCGTTGCCCGTAGATACGGACACCCCTCTTTCATTGAGGGCCAAGAGTCTGAGTGCCCGCAGTGGCGCGCGCATTCCAGCCAGCGCATTCCCAAAACCCCAGACACCCCCGAGGCCCCCAGAACTAAGTGAGATTCCATACGGCAGAGCATTCCCATGATCGCAGGGTCCGACCGCTGCTGGACGGAGCGCCGAGGCCTTTATCTCAGCAGAGCGCGTGCGGCGAGGGTGCAATGAGATGAGCTGACGGCACATCACAAGAGCTTGTGGAAGAAACCTGAGAAACTGAGCAATCAACATACTGTACACTGTAAAAAGATTACTGGAGAATGTCTTACAAGAAAATACTATTTTAGTCTTTCTACTTCAAAATTCCACATGTAATTTAATGCGTTACTTGCCGTTTCTTTGTAATTATTTGTGAATTTGGCTAGCAACTTCTTAGAAAAAATCGTTTCAAACACCAATTGTTCCAGCACTTTTTTTTTTATTGTATTACATCTCAAAAAAAAAAAAAAAAAACGGTAAGAGAGCCTGTAGTACCAAATTTAGCTTTAATTGTTGCCTTAATTCATTTCTCATCCACATTTCTAACTTGTTATAAGTTAGTTGTTAGTTAGTGTGTTGCTGTTTGTGAATAAAAAAAATATCTGCAACGTTACAAAACTCAAAGTCCACTCACAAGGGAGATATTCTGTTTAACAAAAAAACGGCACACTTCTTGTAAAGTGACAATGTCACTCAGTTAAATCATTTTCTCCCATGGAATAAAAAAAAAGGGGGACAAGGCCTTGTTGAGCTATGCTAGAAACCATAGACCAAGTGTGAAAAAAATAAAAAATAAAACCAAAACATTTTGATCACCATCCGGTGGCTGGCAGCAGTATAACGACAAACGAACACTTAAGCATAAAAAAACATCTTTGAAAATTCATTCTAAGCGTAATTTGATTGTTGTAGTTTAGCTCTCATCCCTTTCGTTTACAAGGAGTGGGCGGGGTTTATGACCTATACTGCTGCCAGCCACCGGATGCTGATCAAAATGTTTTGGTTTTATTTTATTTGTTTTTCACACTTGGTCTATGGTTTCTAGCATAGCTCAACAAGGCCTTGTCCCCCTTTTTTTCTATTCCATGGGAGAAAATGATTTAACTGAGTGACATTGTCACTTTACAAGAAGTGTGCTGTTTTTTTGTTAAACAGAATATCTCCCTTGTGAGTGGACTTTGAGTTTTGTAACATTGCAGATATTTTTTTTATTCTCAAACAGCAACACACTAACTAACAACTAACTTATAACAAGTTAGAAATGTGGATGAGAAATGAATTAAGGCAACAATTAAAGCTAAATTTGGTACTATAGACTCTTACCGTTTTTTTTTTGACTTGTGCTCCAAATGAATCTCTACTGCGCAGACTTGTGCTCCAAATGAATCACTACTGCGCACACTTACGCTCCAAATGAATCACTACTGTGCAGACTCAGGCTCCAAATGAATCACTTCTGCGCAGACTCAGGCGTCAAATGAATCACTTCTGCGCAGACTCAGGCGTCAAATGAATCACTTCTGCGCAGACTCAGGCTCCAAATGAATCACTACTGCGCAGACTCGGGCTCCAAATGAATCACTTCTGCGCAGACTTGTGGTCCAAATGAATCTCTACTGCACAGACTCAGGCTCAAAACTAACCACTATTGCGGAGACTCAGGCTCCAAATGAATCACTACTGCGCAGACTTGTGCTCCAGATTAAACACTACTATGCAGACTTGTGTTCCAAATAAATCAGTTCTGCGCAGACTCAGACTCCAAATGAATCACTACTGTGCAGACTTGTGCTCCAAATGAATCTCTACTGCGCAGACTTGTGCTACAAATGAATCACTACTGTGCAGACTTGTGCTCCAAATGAATCTCTACTGCATAGACTTGTGCTCCAAATGAATCTCTACTGCATAGACTTGTGCTCCAAATGAATCTCTACTGCATAGACTTGTGCTCCAAATGAATCTCTACTGCGCAGACTCAGGCTCCAAATGAATCACTACTGCGCAGACTCAGGCTCCAAATGAATCACTACTGCGCAGACTTGTGCTCCAAATGAATCACTACTGCGCAGACTTGGGCTCCAAACAAATCACTACTGTGCAAACTGAGGCTCCAAAAGAATCACTACTGCGCAGACTCAGGCTCCATGTGGATCAATATTGCGCAGACTTCGGCTCCAAATGAATCACTACAGTGCAGACTCAGGCTCCAAATGCTTCACTGCTATGCAGACTCCTGCGCAGACTCAGGCTCAAAATGAATCACTGCTGCGCAGACTCAGGCTCCAAATGAATCACTGCTGTGCGGACTCAGGCTCCAAAAGAATCACTGCTGCGCAGACTCAGGCTCCAAAGGATTCACTGCTGCGCAGATTTGTGCCCCATGCAGATCACTACTGTGCAGACTCAGGCTGCAAATGCTGTCATTTTCGCAAGATAATAGCGGCCACACTGGGATTTTTTTAACTTCACGTTTTTATAGTGAAAGGAAGTGAGTAAGTGTTGTCCATCTTTTCTTACAGTCTATGCCATAGACTGCAGGGGGAAAAAAACATACCACTCTGAAACACCCTGTAAATTCTGTGCTTGTAAAAGTTTTGCATGATATTCTTGTACTAAACATTCTCAAGGTCTGAATCAGGCTTAAATTGTTCTGGCAAAATTGACACCATTGTTAATACTTACAGCTGAGCAGATGAAACTAGCGGTTATGGTAAGGGGTGTGTCATTTCCAGAACACGCTCTAAGCGGTTGGCCAATCACAACACCAGCTAACCAAAGCACATTTTGTGTTACGGAAGGAGGGGCTTCATTGAAACAGAAACTAAACAGGGGTGCGTTTCCCAAAATCAACTATGCTTGCAAGGTCTGTCGTTACCGATAGAATTCAATGGAACTTGCGACCATAGTTAACTGATATGACGCTCTTGGGAAACACAGCACAGGTTGTTTGAGACAGGCTGGGAAGAGATGTGCTGAAATAATGTGAAATATGTGAAAAATAATGCATTTTTGGAACAATCAAGCATGAAAACCTATACTAGTGCACCCCAAATACCAAATGAAGACTTTGTAAAAGGGCATAATAGAACCCCTTTAATATGATTGTAATAAAACTACAGACACCATCAAACATCATTTAGAAACTTGTCTGAAAAGGACTAACACAAATGCTGTACATGTGCAGCCAAGAACTATGCTGCATAAACATAATATCATAATCAATAGTAATAAGAATCATAAAAACCTATGATACTTCTTGTTTTTTGTTGTTGTAGCAATGCCAAAAATGAGAAACGATCAATTTGGAATTTCTGCATGCTGGATACTGAACACTTCAACAGCAGTGTTTTTTTTTTTTTTTTGTTTACTCACCTTTGAATTTGACCTCCAACACCTCATTGACGTTCTCAACGATGTCTCCATTGGGGCTGAACGTGTGGCACGGGCAGTGAACGCTGACCTCCAGCCCGAGGTTGGTCTCTGAGCAGTGGAACAACAAACAGTTTGGGATACGGTTTCTCCACAAACATCTCATTCCAGTTTCCATGTGTGTGTTTGAATATTCACAACCTCTTTGGAGCATCTGATACTCACAATATTTTAGCATGAGACACTGAATCATTTTAATAAAAGCTGGTTCTGCATTACTAAACACTGTTGAAGTAACAGTAGTCTGAGATTTGAGTTGCTTATCTTAAGTAGCTACAACTGTGCAATTCACAGGCCAATCACTTCTGAAAGGTTTCTGAATTTTTTTATGTGAGTTCTCAAATAGTCAGAGTTTTCTGAGAAATGCAAATGTATCTTTGGTCATTCACTACATTCATTTTCCAGATATCTACAGTCATTCCTACACAGATTGAATCTTTAGTGATTCAGTACAATAATAAGAGTTTAAAATGATTCTTCCCTTTATTTATGATACTACAGTAGCAAATACAGTGGAGTTGTTCTGTCAGAGTGTTTTGGTGCAGTTTATCTTATTACTTAACACATAAAGCAGTCGCTGTGCGGTCAGAATCACTCATCACAACTCTGGGATTTTTTCATATTTGTACTTGCTCTGCCAATATTCTCACTAATTATAGCGACAGCTGTAAATTCATACACATGCTTTTGCTGGAAAACCACAGCATACACTGAATAGCACTGATCTGTTTATCATGTTAATGGATGATTCCACAGAACATCAAAAGCTTGTACAGTGCATGTCAGATAGATTAAAAAAAAAAAAGAAAGAAAGAAAATACAAGTACAAAAGTTTTGACAAGTACTACTTTTTTTGTAACTATTTGTGAAATGTACTTATTTCTGAGTGAAAACTGTTGGAAAGTAAATGCTACATTTTTTTTTTTTTTTTTTTTTTTTTTGCAGTGCTGTTGACATATTAACGTAAGCACAATTTCCAACAACAGTGTTGGAAATTACCTGATGCAAACCAAAATGTGTGATGTTTAAATGACAAAATCACTTTTTCATCTGATCAATGAACGCAAGACTATATGTTACATCATATATTAACAGGATTGAGCTCTGTACCTTTATGTATTGGTGTAATAGTGTTTGGTAAAGGTTAACTTACCTCTATACATGAGCCACTCCCGTATGGTCTCGGTGACGTCAAAGGAAACCCACTCCGGTGTTCCTTTAGTCAGAACGTTCTTGCCGCCGATGTAACGCTGCTTAGCAATGTGCTCATCGGGACGAAGAATCTATCAACAGACATGCAGCACGCGAGTTTAGAACACATTATATCCCATCAGCATTAGAAAACAACTTAAAAGATCAAAATGGTTTAAAGTGGTTTTTGGCAAACGCTCAAAAAGACAGCCCCGCCCCAAACTCTTGTGATTGGTTGAGTGAGAAGTTGACATGTGGGCCACTTAAACAAACAGAGTGCGTGTTCAAATCTTGGCGGAATGATCATATTTACTAGCTGAACGCACATAAATGCCATCATAGAATTGTGTTTGTAAGAGGGAAAATAAAAAATTGTAGAAAATGTACATGCCAAAGTGATTTGAACCCATCTGACGGCGTAATTTCCATTTCCCAAACGCGTTCAACTTTCCAAGAGGTCTTAAACGCACCAGTTTCTGAACACGTCTCGCAGTCACAGTGTTTCACTCTTCAGTGACTCTGAACATTAATCTGAGATACCAGCAAAGTATTTTAACATGGAAAATAATGACACACGTGAGCTTGAGGAGAACACAAACTCTCTCTTGCACACGTACAGACAGACAGCGATTAATCCAGACACCGGAGCTGCCCGAGGCCAAACGCTTCTGCTCTCTCACTCATGGAAAAAGTGAGTCGTGGAGTCTGATAGCCCATAATACTGCACGTCAACGCCTGCGAGCGAGCGAACAAACGAACGGCCCGAACTCAGTCCACACACGCTGAGCTCCTCGCCGCCTTCACGCCTCTGATCCACAGCTGCATTCGAATGCAGGTGAAGATTCTTAGTGAGAACCATTTCCATTACTTTAAAATATTGGAACTGAATAATTTCCATGATGTTGTTGACGGTTCTTGAACTGAACTCTGTACTAAAATACTCTGGCAGACATCAGCTCTGTTCCACTCTGTCTACATAGACAGCATCCTAGACAGAAACTCATAAGGGAACAATTTAGAAAGTATTTGTAGAAACTCATCACACAAATAACTTTGTATTAGTACTTTTCAATTCTGAATTCATTCAATGTATTACAAGGCGCTCTGCTGGTTTCTGATTGGTCAGTCTTGAAATTTCTGCCTGGAATGAAAGTGAGGCTGTGAGGGATTGAAATACAGTGCGTGCACTGTAACATTTAACAGTGCGTGTTAAATTCAGTTTGCTGTCTAATTTGACTATAATGACGCTCATCTGGGTATCTGAAGCCATGGCGCTACAATCTTGCGTCCCACTTCTAAGCTAATTATTGTTTAGGACTTAAGTATTAATGACAGTGCAGTTTTGTTGTAGCGTTCATTTTCTTGCCACAATGACTGTACACTATCAGGGATTAGAAGATAATAAACAGGTAAGAGTTTAAAACAGCTTCATCTCAAAGCAATATTTCATGTCCCCGTAATTATTTATGAGGTGAAAAGCCGCGTAATAAGTAGTAAGACGGTACCTTATCCCTTAAAGTTCTGTCTTGTTAGAACTTGTTTGTTCGTCTTGGCTAAAAGCCACTTTCTAAGAACTGTTTTTCTTCGCAGAGCTAATGAAAATGTTCAGCTCATATCAATATTTTGTGTCTAATTATTTGGTTATGTGGCAAGCAGCTGTGTAATAAGCAGAATAAACCCCTTCACGGTAATCACCCTGTTAGGGTTTATTTTGCAATAACAACCATCCGGATGTATATTATCCCTTACTTAGAATTGAAATTTCTCTCCCTTTGGAGTTATTTTTGTTTTATCTCTTCACAATGCATTTTGGGATTGCCTTACCCATGATGAATACTATACACTACACACTATTTACTCCAGTGGACGTCTAGTGTATGAATTTTGTGTTTAACAGTGTGTGTTCAACCTTCCCCAATTAAAATAAGTGACTCAACCGGTGATTTAAAGTGCACTTCTTGTTGGAGTTTTCAGTGTGAACACACTGCTTGCACTACCCTAACGAAAAAGAAATTTACTCAAGTGTACTATTAGTATACTACTTTCAAACTTTTCAAGTACTTCTCATAAATGTGCTTTATGTACTTCTCAGAGATATACTTAAAATGACATTTAAGTATACTTGACTTATACTAAGCTCCAGGAATCCATGTTTTCATTGTCATACGGTAGGGGGCGCTATTACACGTCTTCTGTACAGAATTTCCAAAACACAAGTGAAGAAGAAACCGAAACAACAGATGCTTCCACATGCAATCTAACACGATCATCAGACATAAAAAAATAAATAAATAAATAAAATCATCAAAACCGTGTAACGTTATGGAATAAAATGTCGACCCATGAAGAGGTAATGATGACTGTCAAGCTTTGGGGTGTTGATCGATTCCATCTATGTTTTGATTATCATTCTGAATCCTGCTCAGTCTTTTTTCAGCATTTTGTTCAAAATAATGTTTATTTCTTATTTTTATTTTATTTTTTTATTTATGAGACTTACCCACATTCAAGTGTTTATAAAAAAGAATGCATGAAGCTAGAATAAAATGTTTTTGTTTACAAGCAGATGCCCTGTTCTTTCTTTTGATGTTTTCAGATATTCATATAACAAAATATATACAAATTAATACCTAAAAAGGGACATCGTAGTATACTTAAAGTATGATGTAATGTTCACTTAGTATAAAACTACTAAACTAGTAGTTTACTGAGACTATACCTCAAAGTGTACTAAAAATGCTACAAGTATTTAATTAGTAAATTATCAGTATATCCATACGTTCACTTTTGGTATAATTGCAGTACAAACTAAAAACTTAGATGTAAACTAGTTGTGTACTCAAAGTTAAACTACTGTTAAACTTGAATTATACTTAAAAATATACTTTTATATACTAGAAAGTGGGCCAATTTAGTCCCAAGGAGTATTGAAATAGTACACTTACAAGTATACTACTAGTATACTGATATTTGTATACTTACTACATAAAGTATACTTAAAAATATATAAAATATATACGTTCAAAAAATCTAAAAAGTTAAAATACTTGAACTTTACCTAAGTATACTTAATAAAATAAACTTAAAGTATACTATTTTTTTGGTAAGGGTATTTATACAACAAATGGCACAGAATAGTGCACAAGTTTGCAAACTGGGATGCAGCTAATGTTTCCTGGTACTGAATCTACAGCACCATGGCCCAAGAAATGATGTTTTAGCTGAGGGTTTGCAGTCTGAATCAAATATGCCCAAAATAACAAAAAGATAATATTCACACAGGATGTGTGATTCACAAATGAATGACTCATATGGTTGTTTTTAATGAATCGGTCAAAAAAATTTAACATGTTCATCTCATTCTCAGTCTCAAATGCATGAGTTATCGGTTTGATCAGTGTAATAACTGAATCACTGGCTGAAGTCATGGCTGTTGTCATGAACCAAGTGCTTTTACTGTGTGCCTTTAGAGACCTAAAGCAGTGTAATCACTGATGTGTTCAAACGACAACATGAGTTCAAAGAATCATTAACGTCATTGTTGAGGAAGCAGATTCATGTGTGACTACTTTTTCTAATTTAGCATTTTCTAATCATGCCCCAGATTTTGTTCTGTGTTCATATAGCATATGCCACAAAAGTCACCAAGATCTGTACCATTCTAAAAAAAAAAAAAAAAAAACAACTAAAATTTGCTACAGAGGCCAGGGCTCTACAGTGCAACCATTTCAGACACACTTGCAACCGAAAAACAGTAGGGGGGGGGTAGGCAATGAAAATACTTACATAACATCTCAAAGCAACACACAGTGGTGTTTCATTACAGAATAAATCAGCATTTTTTGACTGAATCAGGTGAGTCAATGATTCAATGAATCACTCATAAAGACTCATAAAGTCACTTGCTTTGCTTATTAATGAATGGGCCATTCTGAACGAATTGATTGAATCAATGACTCAATCAATTATTGATTAATTTGCTGCCATTAAATTAATGTATTACTGTTCCAACATAATTTGTAACAAAAACCAGTGGTAAAATATTTATTTATTAATTTTTTTTTTCAGCTAATGTGCTGTTTCTGCAGTCTGAAGATGGATTTTGTTGATTTTGATTTCATTTGATTGGTAACAACCTGTAGTGCCTTGTTAATTGATTTGTTTTAAATGTAATTTTTTTAAAACAACTTTTTAAATAAAAACAGCAATTTATGAAGAAAACTACTTGCTGTTCCTTTGTAATTGTTTGTGAAATTTCCTTTAGAAAATTATTTCATTTTATTTATTTATTTTTTCAGTGTAAATTTAGTAAAGTTATAAAAAACTGCCTATAAAAAAGTCAAAAGATGCCCTAGGAAATCAATTTAAGGTGGCAAGATAAGCCCATAATTGAAAGTTACTGTCTGTCACTGATCAGAATGTGCTCCTGCATTTTTCACATTTCTTACGAAGACATCCCATCCATCGTCTTACATAGCTGTAAGAATGCGGCCCCTCGCTGTCTGACGCTTCAGTCTGCCAGATAAAATCAGCATCCGCCGCTGCTCTGGAGCACGGAGGTCCCACGACTGCTTGGCCCATGAAAGGCAGGCTGGGATAAGTAGGTTCTGGAGCGCTGCGAGGACCTAATCTAACATCCTGTAAGACCGCGGCTGGGGGAGGAGGTCCGTGGAGAGCACTTGAGCGGCCCACGCCAGAGCCGCGGCCAGCGTGTGGGGGCGTAGCGCTCGCTTCGCGCCCCTCTTGACCCCGGCGTTTTCTCCTGTGGGGCAAAGCAGCTTCTGACGGGAGGCCCGGGACCAACGGCTCCTTTACAGGAAATGCTGGAACCCGATCAGGGCTCTCGGGCTCCCGCGGGAGATTCGGCAGGAAACGGAGCGAAAATCCCCACTGTAAATACAACACCTATAGAATATATACTCGGGGAATGAATCTGTTATATAACTGCTCTCAGGCCTGCGAGTGGCAGGGATTTTTATATTGCGGTTAGAGGCATCGGCATGTGAAAGTAAAGCTCTGAGTTTCTCAGAATGCTTCTTTTGTTCGGTTGCAATTGTGCAAATGTTCTTCTGTATAATCCATCAGCACCTGGAATACAGATCAGGCCTGTAAACGGCTTGTGCTCCATCTCAGTTCAGTACAGTGCCATCATCTTTCTCTCGTGTCTGTGTTTGTTCGCTGTGTGGAAACTCGAGCATCTGAGGCTTAAATGTGAAGGATGTGTCGTACGGTGTATTGCCGTCGTATTTAATAACTGCACAAAATGTCAAAGGTACAAGACTGTGTGTATGAATGACTCACGCACTAAAGCATCGCATAATTAAACCAAGTACTATAGAAAACATCTGGCGTGTAGTCATTTTAACTGATTTGGTTAATTGTTAAAATATTCACTATACACTACACTTGGGGATTTAATAAATGTTTTATAAAAAGGTCTCTTCTGCTCACCAAGGCTGCATTTAATTGATCAAAAGTACAGTAAAAATTGTGAAATATTATTATAGCTGTTTTCTATGTGAATATCTGTTAAAATGTAATTTATTCCTGTGATGTAAAGCTGAATTTTAAGCATCATTACTCCAGTCTTCAGTGTCACATGATCCTTCAGAAATCATTCTAATATGCTGATTTGCTGCTCAACAAACATTTCTGATTATTATCAGTGTTGAAAACAGTTGTGCTGCACAATATTTTGTTGGAAACTGATACATTTTATTTTTCTTGATTCAAAGACGAATAGTAATTTCAAAAGAACAGCATTTATTTAAAATAGAAAAAATTTGTAGCATTATAATTGTCTTTACTGGTCAGTTTAATGTATCCTTGATTAATAAAAGTATTATTGCTTTCAGAAACATTTGATGATAGTGTATATATAAGCAATTTGCGAGTTTGGACTCGATTATGTCATTCACTGTTCTTTTGATTCTGTTTTTATAATAACATCACCTTCATTTTTTTTCCATAAAGAAGCACATATGACCACAGGGTTTTTTTACACAATAAATTAACCGTATGTTTGGCGTAAAATGTTCATTTTGGACTGAGCTATATGTGCCATTTTATTTTTTATTTTATTTAAGAAATGTTTATTAAAAATGTCATGACAGAGTTGTGTCAACTTGTTGTTGACAACTTGTGATTTGGCCTTGCATGTCATCTTACAAGAGTAGGGAGGACAAAAAGAAAAACAAGCTACTTAAGAATATCTTTATGTCTGCTTTATCTTCATATTGTGTTATATTTACTTCAAAATGTTAAGAATAGTAATAAATAGAATAGTATTTGAATATAATACAATGCGACATTTACTTTTGACCAGCAGCCCTCAATCAAGTTTGATTTTTGGCCCTTCGCCGTAAAATGTTTGGTTATCTCTGCTCAGTGATGAATGACTGTTGTAAACTGTATTATATACGACTGCGCTTACAAGTATCATGTGATCTTGTTGACAATTAATCTACTCCTGTGTGGAGTCACAGATTTGCTGACTGAGATCTGCAGAAATCATTCAGACTTATACAACTTCAAAACAAAATAGTTTTGGCTTTATAACGTTTTCAGCTACCAAACTGCTCAGCTCAGTTTCACATTCTGTTCGTTTACATCCATTCCACAGAATCCTGCAGATTTTCCCTTTAAAATTAGTGGAGAAAATGCAAAAACATCCAGAGATCCCACCTGGGCCTGATCGTAAATCCTCTAAATCTTCTTGGAAAAATAAAGTCTTAACCCTATAAAGGCAACTGTGTGAAGGCCTCTATATGAAAACTTTGCTGATAAACCTGTCTCACTCAATCTGCTCCATGCCTTCTGTTGTCTGATTGGTAGTTTAGAGTTTTTTCGCAAGTAAAACGTCTTTTAGTGTAATTGTACAAACGTCCAGCTTCAGCTGGTGCTTCACGTGTCTTTTTGCTGTCAAATCTTTACTGATTTGTGTGAAGTAAACATAAGAATAACTGTAGTATAACACTTACTGGACTGAAGCAGCTTGGCTTTACCTGATTCTCCATGAATCATGTTGTACAAAAATCAGTGAGTCTCTAATCTGATCATCAGGATCTTTTGAGGAACTTGTTCATCATTGGATTGCCATGGATCATCTCAATCTCATCTTACTAAAACATATTACTGGAGATATAGAGTGATCACTCATATTTTGATCATTTGATGTCAGTATCTGCTCTACTGATATAAAGATCAGATTTACATCACAGGCAGCAGAAGTTCATCATATAAATATCAGCATCTGCAGCAAATGAATAAAACTGAGCTGTTTTTTACTTCATATTCTCACTATATCAGACTATATGAGCTATAAAAAAAAACAAATATGATACTCAAACTTTTAATGTTTTCTCTAAAGTTTCCACAAACTCTTCCATTTGAAATGGTTTCTTCTGGCTATCATTTCAGTTTGTACAGGGTTAATGTGATGAGTGTAAGCAGCTGATCGGCACCTGGTAGAGCTCGATGCGCTGCTCGTTTCTCTTGGCGCTGGAGTTCGGGACCCGCAGGGCACGGAATTCAGCCCGGAACAGGTTGGTCGCGTTCTTCTCCATGCTGGAGACGTTGAAGCGGAAAACTTTTGATGTTATTCCCTTGGGGCAGTAGGGAAGGTCATCTGCAATGCGAGAGGTCAGAGGTCAGTTACTGTCAGAGAACAGTTCTCGTTTTCATCCGATCTGATCCGATCGCTCATTCAGGCAAACCTGTCATCCATCTGTTTATGCTTTGTGCCACAAGAGTCTAAAATTCAGCAATCCTGAAATGGAAGCCAAATGTGCGAAGGACTAAATTCACTGTTACTACAGAACAGGTGCGACAAAGCCCCCAGTTCACATGAATAAATATCATATGATATAATTTCATTTCACATTAACTGCTCTGAAGTATATGGGGACTTCAACACTGTAAACAAATTTGGAGATTACTATTATTAGATGCTACTAGATACTATTTCAGTCGATCTACTTCAGAATTTCATGTTTAATTTAATGTGATTCTTGGGGTTTCTTTGTAATTATTGAGAAAATTTACTAGTAGTTTCTGAGTGAAAATTGGTGATTCATTCACCCAAAATATGAATAGTCTGTCATCATCTACTCATTTCATTTCAAATGTTTGAATGTCTTTCTTTTGACAGAAAATATCACAGCAAGTTTATTGTAAGATGCATGAAAACACATATCCATCAAAACACATCTGCATCTGCTAATATAATCATTTATTGACACACAGTCTGTGTTGTTTTATTACTCTGAACTACTGCTGCCATGTTCAGTAAAAAAAAAAAAAAAAAAAAAAAAAAGTGGGCATCATTCACAAACAGCAGCTTACCTATTTAAACAGACAACATTTTCATGCAAACATGCATCTAAAACACATTAACCTGTTCTCTTCCTCGTTCTAATGTCGACGAACACAAATGACTAGAAATGTAGAGTTCTCTATGTTGGTCAAACCATTTCCACACAGCCTCACCCTACGCTGTCTGAAGTCTCTTCTGCTCACAAAGGCTACATTTATTTGATAGAAAATACAGTAAAATTGTGAAATATTATTACAGTTTAAAACAGCTGTTTTCTATGTACATATCTGTTCAAATGTAATTGATTGCCGTGATCAAAGCTGATTTTTCAACATCATTACTCCAGTCTTGATGATCCTTCAGAAATCATTCTAATATGCCTAATTTGCTGCTCAGGAAACATTTCTGATTATTATCAGTGTTGAAAACAGTTGTGCTGACCAATATTTTTGTGGAAACGTAATACATTTTAGTTTTCAGCATTCAAAGATAAATTGAAAGTTCAAAAGAATATTTTTCTATTTGAAATAGAAAAATTTTGTAGCATTATAAATGTCTTTACTGGCACTTTTGATCAGTTTAATGTATCCTTGATTAATAAAAGTATTATTGCTATCAAAAACATTTGATGATAGTGTATATATAAGCAATTTGCGAGTTTGGACTCGATTATGTAAAATATCTTTACTGTCACTTTTGATCAATTTTAAGCATCCTTGATAAATAAAAGTATAAATTTCTTTCAAAATGCTAGTTTACACACAGTCCACTATTTTATTATGAGCCATCCCATACTGACCACTGTTTTTGGATAATATGAAATACATAAGATTTACTGTAGAGTCAGTTATTCAATCTGTAATAATTCAATCTGTATATAACTTAATATTGTGATGCATTCCATGTTTGTAAGGTCACTGGGAATCTTGGTATTTCAGCTGATTTGAAATGTTGTCCAAACTTTGAATAAATTTAAGCAAGAACTTATTGTAATTCATAAAACGGATAGTTCCATTCCTTGATTCTGATTGGTTGATCTGCATTTGAAGCTGTTGTAAATTACTCTACAAACATACACTTTTGTTTACTTCTGTGTGTTGCTTGGCAACCACTTTGTTGCAACCACAACTGTTTCTGAGGAGCTACATTGTTTGGTGGAAGAATCTGTTTTTATTAATATCATTACACTTTATTTGCTCTGTTTTATTTTGTAAAACCTTACTACGTATATGGAAACTTATGGAATAAGCCCCGTGAAGCTGTGGGTTACAGTGAATTTACAACAGCTAAGGAGGTTTTAGCTGTTTAGCTGTTTTTAGAGGTTTTTGAAGTATCTCCGCTTCGCGTTGTGCCTAACAACACTCCTTAGCTGTTATAGATTCACTGTAAACCATGGCTTCTTGGGGCTTACTGCAGGTTTTATGCACAAACCCAAATATTTTGCATAGCGATTAACGCAGCGCTTATCTGGCTTACCTTCCGAATCTCATCTCAGTTCACTAAACCTTTTTGTTTTAGTATTTTATTTAACACTTTGAAAACACTCTTAAGAATAAACAGAGTAATAACTGTAAAGCGTTTCTTTTGCTTTGTCTAAGGTCTAACGCTAGAGTCTGTGCTCACTGATGACAGACCACAATCCATTAGCAATCCACTAAATTCCTGACTGGCTGGCTGGCGAGTCAGATGTGGAATATTTATGTAATATGAACAGATTATGCCAGTTGGGCTGCAACAGGCCAGATCTGGCCAGACGCGCCGCGCATACTGTACCTCACGCAAACCACACGCTTGTGCAGGCCTCCTTCTTGACTGCAAGAACTGCTCTTTTGCACTGCTTTCTTTTTTTAATTTTCGTGCATTTTGTGCACCAAATGGAAAGATGGTGTGATTTTGTACATTTGTGGTTAACGGGGATATCTTTGGAGAATGCAGTTGCTGGTAGCCAAAACAAGGTAGGTCAGATCGCCTGTCCGTAAGCTTCTCATGCCGCTCTCCCTCTTTAAGGTGGAAAGCCCCACTTTGAGATTTGAAATTCTAATCAAGTCTTCGGTTTCCTTTTAGATGATCTCATTTTTCCTACTGCAGTGTTTTAGGTGGATTTCACATTATGGCTGATTTTCGCCAGGGCTCTAGTGCGCAGCTCATTTGTTCCATGAATAGAAGTGCAGGGATTGTTGCTATAAATGAAGTCGAATACAAAGATTAGTTTGCAGTCATCAGATATGGGTCAAACGGCCAGAGAGTGACGTCACAGCAATCGTACGTTTGCCCAAAGACCTCCAGAACTAGAAAGAAAGAAAGATTGCTCAAAATGCTTTTATCAGCAATAGTTATTGTAAAGCAGTGTTATTCTAGTATTATGGTAGCAGTTTACAATAATATTCCATATGTTAGTACTAGTTAACTGCAGTAGTTAAGGTCAGTATAAACTAATAATGAAAATTACTTCTAAAACCTGTTCAAAAGCTGTATCTGTTATTATTATTTAATAGGCCGGAGATAACTAAACAATGAACAGTATCTTGATGAACCAACATTAAAATACTATAACAAATATATTGCTCATTCTGTTTATTTGTTAGTTTTTTTCCACTTAGTAATTTTAGTACTTCAACTTTAACTAGGAGTAATTAGAAAAGTTATTTTGGCAACTAATAAAATAAGTTTTTCTTTTAATATTTATATTTTATATTAGCTTTATTTCAATTAGCAACAATAATGTTTTCATAGTTTTAGTTAATGAAATTAACCCTGTTAAACGGCAACAGGTTTGCAAATGTTATTACTTTAGCACACTGTTCCACCGAAGTGCTTCCACCAATCCATCATATTCAATTTCACTTTCTAACATGCTCTCAGAAGTTGGCCATTGGCTGGTTAAGTCTCATTTCTGGGGTCCTCTCATTGGTAGGACTCTAAACACGGACACTACAGAGAGACTCGGAGGCGTCTCCAGGCATCCCGGCTCAGATACTAAGAGCCGCCGTCCTGCATCCTGTGTCTGGGACGTCCTTCCTCTCCTGCCAGGTGACATGATCCAGAGTTCCTGAGAAAGCCACGGGTGTAATCAGGGCAGCGCTGATGTCAGAGGAGAGGAGTAAACAGAGGAAGTGGAGGAGAGGAGGGCAGGTGCTGCACAAATGTGCTCCCAAATAAAGCCGGAAAACGGGAACGAGAGCGTAAGATGATTATTTTACTGTGTCAGGACTAGATCCTCAAGCTGAATGATGCCAATTAATTAGCCTCATACAATTAAATAATCCTGGTCTCTTGTATACATTATTGCTTACATATATTACAGGCAGTTATAAACTTTAATAGTTTTAAACATTTGTTTTGTGCCTCTTAAATTACTTTCATCATTTCTAAGTGTTGAAATGCACTTTATCATGATTTTTAAGGGGTAGTGGTATTTATAATTTTTAATTTTCAGTGCTGTCAAATCAATTAATCTTGATTAATGCCATTCAAAATAAAAGTTTGTGTTTACATAATATATGTGTGTACTGTGTATATTTATATGTATGTATAAATACACACATACACACACACATACATATATGTATATATATATATATATTATACACACACCAAGTAAAGTAAGTATAAATATATAGACACATAATTATTTCCCAAATATGTACATGTTTGTGTGTGTATTTATATATACACATACATACATTTACAAAGCACACACATTTATTATGTAAACACAAACTTCTATTTTGGATGTGATTAATCAATTTGACAGCACTAGTATTTTTATACAAAAAAAAAAAAAAAAACTGCTTTAACCAATATTGTGGTCTTTATCATCACAGCAAACATTTTAGACACCACTTTCAATAAAAATATTTATCAAAATTCTACAAGCCAAAATAAACATCTTTATGCGACAGAGAAAAAAATATATATATACCACCAAATGCACATATAAACAAACTGATTTTTTTCAGAAGGAGTGCTATCAGGTTCATCCACAATATTATATGTAAAAAAAAAAAAAAAAAGCACAGTGGATAGTTACAAGGGAAAACGTTTTAAAATACTTGCTTAAATCATGTGAATGTGGTTTAGTTTATATCATCCGTTTAGCTTTTGACTTCTGGCAATTATATTTAGGCCATATAAAAGTTGAGTTCGCTTGTGAAGATTACCATAATGAACAAAATGTGCAAGAATCATAAACTTTTGTTAGTCATAGAGCTTACTTTCTGCTATAGTCCAAAATGTAATGGGAAAATGCTGTTGGGTTTTTGTGGCGGGAGCCAAAATGATGCGAACATATAGGTTGGTCTACAAAAACACATTACTGAAGCACTCTATGACACTTTGAAGATCAGAAAGTTAATAAACTGCTAGTTAACGTCTCGTATTAGGAACTCCAAGATATTACCAGCACACCATCTTACAACATACCAAAATCCTCTGAAAAGCTGATGATTAATCATCTAATGCTGGAAGCATTATTTGAAGAAATTTTTCAAGATTAGGCGCCCAAAAGTTTCCCTTACCGAAGAATCAGGCTATTATATTGAACGGCTTTTAAAGCGCAGCTAATCGTGCGGAACCGTAAGGGTTAAATCATTTCCAACCACCAAAGACTGCAGCCATCACAGCAGATAACAGCGGATTGAATGCGAATCAAAGCAACTTGTAAAGGCCGATCAAGACACAATATCTTTGAAGAACATCGTGTGTTTTCCTTCAGGTCCTGTGCTGTCTTTTTTCTGCTTCCAAATGGCAAGTCCGAAGTGAAATGAGGTCATGCAGTAAATATTTTGAGTGCATTTATCAAGCGCTGTATAATAGTGCGTGACCCATGTTAAGTGACTGTTTGACTCCTGCGGTCGGTTATTTGAAGTATCTCTGAGCGAACGTGGAATCCCTCAAATAAATGACACCGACGGCTGAAAGGCCGCCGACTCCGAGATGAGATAATGCGCGAAAGCCTGCTGCTGACTCGAGCGCTCACGTGACGCGAAACGAGATGAAGAGACGGAAAAAAGTGTGCGTGTTTGTGTGCTTTGGCCTGCGAATGCGATCTCTGTTTTGCTTGGAAATTACATCACCTTCTTACTATTAAACATATCAGAAGGGCCGCTCACTGCAGCTCTGATCCATGTCCATCTCTCTCTGGCAGCCACGGCCGTGATTTCCAAAAGCCAGATACTGTTAACCGGGAGACTGTCACCATCTGCTAACTGGGTGTTCCTCCGTCAGCAGAGAACATTTTCTGGAAAGTTGACCGCGACGATGGCAGTTCAAGGGTTTTCAAGTGCCAATCAGTCAGCGACCGGAGAGGCTGGAACGCAGGTGCACGGCTTTATCTCGCCCCGCTCCTGGTTAATGGATAAACAGGCCTGGAATGGCAAAAATGCTTTCCAATGATGTCACGCAGTCATTTTTGGATGCAAATACACTCAGGGCCGATAAGGAAGCGTAACCTGTTGATGCACTCAGAGCTACGAATACCGGGACGCTTTCTAGACCGCTGCCTCGACGCATGGAAAAGCAGGACGCGTAAATGATTCCACACGCCGTGAGCTTCCAAAACGCAGCGCATGAAAAAGCCATTAGTTTAGCTGATGTGAATGGAACGTGAATATACATTACTCTACCCCAGCCACATTCTCCCATACTGGGCTTGCTGAAACCAAAAACTGCTTAATGGAAAGAAAAGAGATCCTGTTGCCAGTCCGGCGTGGAGGCCGCAAATGCGTGTCTTCTCGTTTGAGTGCTAAAATTCTTTTGTTTGTGCTGTGGGATGAAGGCTCCTGTGGGACTTTATTTAAAAATAACACGCTGAGCGTTGGCCATAGTGACGTGGGCTGATCGTCATTTAATATGAAGAGTGCATTTAAAAAGACAAATGAAATCAAAATGGCTTAACTAAGTAATGTGAGTGTATAAGCTTTCAAAATTCTTCAAGTGGTCCATTCCGAGAAAAAAATACATAAATGTTGACTCCTTGACTTGCACTCACAAGCACATGCTATATTTTGTCCAATCAGACACTCCCTAGAATAAGAAAGCTCCGCCTCCTAATACCACCTGCCACCAACTACCAACAGCAAGCAGCAAATCACAGTTCACAGCTGTGACATGAACAACAAATTAAATAAGGGATAAACCCTTCCATATGTTCCACATAAACTTCCTGTTTTAATGAGAAATACATCAACCCTTCAAGAAAACCATGCTTGTCAAGTGAGGCTTTTAAACGTGTTACACTTCAGATCAAAATCCTCTGGAGAAACTCTTTCAAAACCATGCGGTTCTCTAAGGAACGTTCCAAATGGAACTCTGAAGTTCCTGTGAGAACAGATTGGTGTTCCTCCAGTACACTCTCAAAAATAAAGGTTCTTTATTGGTGTTCATGGTTCCATAACATCCACAGAATCTTTCCTTTCCATAAAAAGTTCTTTATAGTGGAAAAAAGGTTGTTCAGATTCTTAAAATGCTCTTTACACTAAGAAAAATTCTTCTTTTAAGAAAAGGGGAACTTAATATGGTTCTTTTATGGCATCACTGCAAAAGGCCCCCTTTATTTTTAAGAGTGTAATTACACCACAAGGTAAAATGTTGAAATATATATTGAAGTTCATTTCCTTCAGCAAGTTTAACTAGAACGAAGAGTAAACAGCTCAGTGAATTCCCTCTGGAACGAACCCTGATTGGACCGTCTGGTTCTGATCTTACTGAATCCTATCAGTTCTCCAGAATCTCTTGTCTTACCTTTGAACTGCTTCACTGTGCAATCAAACTGTCTAGAGCTAAACTAGGAAGACATTCACACAACTGACTGTGTCCTCAAATAATCTGGGGCCCGTCTGGACTTGGACAGGACCCAGAAACACATGGAAAATTGGTTGGGGATCGTTTTGCACTGACCCTTCGATGAACGAACAGACCAGACAAATCATGTGAATGGTTTTCAGATGTCAAGTTGCTCCATTTATGAACAGGACTGATTAAAACCTCTTTAGTAAATCTCCTCATGTGAAGAGCGTAACGGGAGTCGTATCACCTGCCTGTAACACTTTACAGGAACTTTAGCAAACAGAATTAGAAATATTCAAATATTTCTTGGTCAATTTAGTGAAATAAATGCTTAGAAACTCTTTAAACTGCATTGTTTATATTGCACCCTGCTCTCTAGAGGGCTCTCGGCACGGGCCATTAGAGAACCAGGACTATTTTTCATATGACCTGCTGATCTGTTCCCCTGCTCTTTTTATATGGTTATTTTAAAGTGTTACTATAAATACAGAGCGCTCTGTTCGTCTGTGGAAACCCCCAACTCCTCCGGTGCGAGACCTCCTCGCAGGACTTACTGTTTTCAGGGGAGCCCTGGATCATGTTGAATTTGTGTATCTCTTTAGCGTAGTATTCGGTCTCGGTGTTGTCCTGGCCGCAGCTCTGATGTCTGTCTCGCCCTAACTCCTCCAGCAGTTCCCTAGTGCTGTTATAGAGGGCCAGCACTTGATAGGGCACCTGACTAGGGCCCAGGGTCTGCGGCGGGCTAGTCAGCCTCAGTTTGCTGAGAATCTGACCCCGGATGGCCTCCACCCTCTTCTTCTTGATGTGGTCGATGTCCACCGTGGTGCAGGTTGACAGTGAGAAACTCATGGTGACACTGTTTAAAAGAAGGAAAAACAGCAGTCCTCTGCCCAAATGCATGGTTCGTTCTGTACACTTGACACTCGACACTCTAGTAAACACAGTTCCAGTTCAGCTGAATAGGTTTAAAAGGATAATGAGACTGAATTCCAGGTTGTCCTCTCTGTGGGCTGGAGTTCAAGTGCTGAGCCTGTTTTCTCCATGAGATTCCATGCTGCAACCTTATTCCATATGAGCACTGCACAGTAATCCCATAACATCCTTAAACATCCATCATTGGCACTTTACAAGAAAGCAGATTTTCAGCATAGCGTTCTCCAGTAGCATTTTCCCCCAAAACGAGCGCTGTGAAGGACTTTTGAAGACTTTCCTGTCAGATGCACTCTCTCGCTGCTCGCGTTGGACTGCCAGGCTTATTTCGCTCCCGCTGCGCTTTTATAGTCGGAGCCTGAGTGACGTGTGCGGTGGGCGGAGCCACTCTCACCCCAACTGCTCTCCGCCACTTTCCCATTCATGCAATCGCTTTATATAATAGCTAACGCATAGAAAATGTAATTGCACATTACGTAACCCAAAGCAATGGAAACGAATAGAATATTTTAGAAATGACTGCGCAATCCTAATTATCTGAACACCAAATTTCCTTCTCGGCTGCACAGAGGCGCACTCACTCTGACCGCTGGGTTTGTAAAGTTTGCGCGCCTCCTGCTGGATGTTTAGTCTGATTTAAATCCTACAAACATCTGATTTACTTCTGTATTAGACACTGATCATTGAAATCTTAATTGTGTTACTGTGCGCTTACAGGTTGAGACGTGAATGACAGTCACTGGGTTCATAATAATCATGTGTGTACACTCAAGGACTTGCAGAGAAATATAGGACTTCTGAAGTAGTATTTGAAAATAATCTGAAATTGTTTATGATTACATTCATGTATAGGATGGTTTCAGAATATTTCATTTAATTGGCTGCTTATTTTGAGCATTGTAGACGTCAGTTTACAGTTTCAAATGCAACTATACAAAGAAACTTTTTCCCCATTTAGGATCTGGTGATCTTCATTCAGATTTCACTGTCTATGACATACTTCAGTTTGCATGAACTAACCGATGTCAAGTTACAGTGGGAACGTGCATATCAACATTTCTATATATGGCAAGATCCAAGTGGCTTGAATCAACACGCACAGGCAATGTCCTAAACAATATAAGACCCCAGATTACTGGCACGCCACCAACTATCCCTTAAAAAACAAAAATAAACAATACACCATGAGTGGATGTCAGAGCCTGTCCCACAGACATGAGGAGGACAGCACAGAAATCACGCACACTTAATACATTACATTACACCATAGTCTAATAAAGAACTTTGTTTTTGCTTTCTATTTATATGTGTGCATTTATATTGCTCTGTATGACCTTGAGTTTTAGAGAAAAAAAAAATAGCAAAATAAACTTTAGAGGAAATTTTGACCACTTGAAATCTTTAAAGAAAGAAAAAAAAATTCTTCGAGCTTCAAAAAAGTTAATATGAAAAAGATAGACTTTCATTATTATTATTAATTATTATTTTAGACTTGTGGTATACAGAGGACAAGTCCGAACAGACAATTTCTGACCAATTTAACCACTAAATTCCAAGTAAGTAAAAGTAAAGAAAAGAGACACAATGAAGAAGATTTTGAGCATTATTTCTTATTATTATAAGTGGCAAAATGCCTAGAATCTCTCATATTACATATATCACTCATACTGTGACCATACACAGGCACTGTTTATATACAGGATTAATGGAAGATGTATCTTAAAAATCATCATTAATACTTTTCATTGTATCTGTGTATGGATGCTTACTGCCACCTGAAATCATCAGTTTACTTATATTAGATAAGGTAAAAGTCTTTATTATTAATATTCTCTTAAAACTGGCAATACCATGGTGCAGGGATGGTAATACCACAGCACTTTAATATATTATGGTACTCAATTCTTGCTGTTTTTTTGTATATTACAATTATGATAATTCAGTTTGCTTTAAAGAATGGTATTATCATGGCACATGATCGCACATATAACCATGTTATCATGATCACAAATTACACATTGTACTTTTTACATCAGTCTTCAGTCTGTTTTTTTTTTTTATTTATTTATTTTATTATTTCTAGTTTTGTATTTATTTTAGCCTATTGTAGCCTATAGAATGACCAACATGAACACACGTCAAACACTGGGTGATAGTAATACGTACAGACCAAATAGGCTGCAAAAGAAAGAAAGAAAGAAAGAAAGAAAGAAAGAAAGAAAGAACGAAAGAAAGAAAGAAAGAAAAGAAGAATCGTGAACTTCTTTGTTTAATGCTTTGAAAGTCAACAGTACAACTTTTTTTCCCGCTTATCGCATTTTGGGTTTGAATTATTGAATTTACATTGGATGTGACGAGGGTCGGCGGTGACATGACGTCACTTCCGGGACGCGGTTCCGTTAGAAATGGACGACAGTCCTCAGCTGGCAGACGGCGGATTTACTAAAAATGTGAGTTAAATGCCTATTAAACGGTTTTCGAGAGTCGTGGATCACAGTAAGCAGTCAGACATGTTGTGCAGACACGGGGCAGCTCACAGAAAGCCTCACACTTGTGTTTGTTTCACGCTGCGATTGGAGTGTTGTGTGGGCTAAACAGCTCATGCCCTGCCGGATGAACTTGTCCTACAGATCACTTAACTATAATAAACAGGAACGGCATGATCTAGTGTTGTTTGTATGCTGAAGGAAACGCGTACATTGCGCTTGTTTTTCTTAGATCGCGTGTAAACAGAGGTGGCGCGTCATGTTGCCATAGCGACAGTAATGGCGTCTGTTGACCACGTGACTCTCTCACTCTAAACAACCATTAATAAACATACAAATCTTATAAAACGATACTAAACAATAATATATTAACATCACTACTTAAAGGTGGTACAACGAATAAAATAAATAATGCTTGTTTTGCATTACAGTAATGTAAATAGTAGAATAATGCCTTCAATACTCGTGAAAATATTGTGATTGTTCTGAAAACAGGCTTCATTTTCTTTTGGCAAAATGTAATTTGTTATTTCTTTTGTGTTAATTTTGTATGGAGTATGAGCAGAACATGTTGCCAGATTTTCACTATGATGATGATGTCGTTTAGGTGGCCAGATCAGGCAGAAGAGCTCGTCAGGCCGCTGAGATGATAAGTGCTGAAGACTCTCGACAGAGGAAATCATCTTCATCAGTCAGTAACGCAGCAGAGGTCAGTCCTCATTTTACTGAATTAAATGTGTTTGGTTCAAAGAGAATAACATGGCACATCACACTCTTTTCATTTAAGGGAACCTCAGTGCCAGTCCTGATTAAGACGTGACTAAGGGGAAAAATGTTTTACTACAATAGTACTAGTAATTTAAGATGTTAGATTTGATAAGGTTTTGTGTCAAGAGCAAAGTTTCAGATTCACACCTTATGTATATATGTATTTATTTATGTATTTATTTATTTTTACTGAACCAGATCAGTGTATGTGTTTTGTTTTGTTTTTAAATGTATGTAAAGTGCATAACAATGTTTAAAAAAATCTGATGGTACACATATGTATATAAATGGACGTGATACTTTTGACAAATTTGCTTTGGTAAGAATGTTTCAGAATATTTCTTTATACAACCTGGTGACCTTAGCGTATGAATGTAGCTTTGATACATGCCTACTGGACAAGTCCATGCAGTAACATGTCACTTACATTGTAGATTATAGCGTGAGGCACTTTTATAATAAGTAATAAAATATGCTCAATGCATATATAAAAAATAGGGAAGTAACAATATATTGTGTCTGAATATTTTGCAATACAAAAATGCAACATGTATCATGGATAGTTTAGCCAAAAATGAACGTTTAGACATATAATGTAGGCTTTTATTTACATATAAACCATGATTAACGCATACATGTAAAGAGCACATCAAATATGGTAAATCCGTCTTTATTAATTATTAATAAAAATACATTATTTAATAAATTATAACATTTGTATCTTCTTATATGTATGTAGTCAGAGACAGAGTTCAAGCATATAACATTATTCTGTATATTTATTTAAGCTGAATCATTAATATTTCTATTCTTGTTGGTGAAGAGTACTTTTTTTTATTAAATGTTTATCATAAATAATAGTGTGTTTAAAAAACCTTACCAGCTGAACTCTTTTTGTTTAAAGTATTGTGACAGTACCATATCATCAGATCAGTGTATAGAACCAAATCATGACAGGAGTGTACTTGTTACACCCTTGATAAATAGTGAATATAAATCGTGATGTGCTATTTTTGCCATATCCCCACTGATCTATAATAGAGAACATTATCATTAACATTAACATTATTATTGTCATTATATAGATCAGTGCATATCGCTCACCCCTAATATAACATGCATTTATTAATATTGTCAATTTTGAATGTTTTAATTAAGCTTGCATGTAGTGTAAAGCCTGCTCTAAAGGCGAGTAACGGAGTATGAATGTTGTGAGCGCTGGTTTATTCTGGTGTGTGCTATTTTAAGGAGCTTTCACTCAGTGAACTTTCTCCCTTACACATTAACTAAGGATTGTTTGAGGCATATTTGCTGAGGTCTTGCAGCGGTCTGCTGCGTTACTGCAGGGCATCGGCATCCGTGGCATGCCATCTTTGGTTTGTCCCCAAGAGCGCTGAGAGCCGTACATGAATTCTGCTCGGAATTCTAGCTATGTTTTTTTTTCTGTAAACTTTCCAAATTAGGCTGCGTTTTCCGATGTAAAACCAGGATTCTTGAGTCCCCTGTGACCTCACATCTACATGAAATACATTTTTCTGGCATGAAGAGTGACAGGCCTGTTTTCCATGTCTTGATAGTCAGTGTTTAATTTTGCTCCTTCTTTAAATATGTATGTTTTACGATAAAGCAGACACATCTGAGCATCCAGCATTGAGATCTGTGTTGCTTTTAGACATTTTCGCAAGATTGATCCACATGATAAAAATGGGACTATTCACTCTTTGATCATTGATCATTGATTTTAAATAACTGATTTAAATAATATATACACAACAGCTCTTTCTGGTCCTTAAATCTGATTGGCTGAGAGATATTTCCAACCATGTGTTATTCTACCAGTATCACCACAGGAACCATTTCACCGTTTGTATCACTCCACCTGCAGTGATTGTCATGGCGGATGCCCAAATTCACTATAATTTTACAAACACTACTATTGTTGTGTCACGGAATGTAGTTTTAAGAGAGTTTTTTAGGTGAGAAACAATATATATATATATATATATATATATATATATATTAATAATATTAATATAATGAATAATATAGTATTTATTACAAATTATATAATTACTATATAACTAATATAATTTTAATATAATAAAATTTCAAATATGCAGTTTGTTAATAATGATATCATTTATTTTCAAATTTGCTCTGTCATTTTCGAAGATGTGAGCTCCGTTCAGTGCTTATGAACTTGCCAAGAGCAGCCTTACCTCGGCCTGATCTTCTGGTTCTGATGTCTCTGTAATGGTTTAACATGAGATCTGATGTGTTTTGGGTAAATCTAAGTCTCAGTTACATACGTAACCCTCGTTTCCTGAAGGAGGGAATGGAGGTGTTACGTCAGAATGACTGACGAATTGGAATTGACCTATCGGTAAGCCCCTCCCCTCAAACGCAGATGAGCCAATGGCAGTTGAGTATCAGTAGCACGGGGCCGGAACTCGGACATCTTTAGGTTTCAGTCCCATAGAGAAACATTGTTAGATCCGAATCTCTCATCGGCTTACCAATAGGTCAACTATAAAGAAGAATAAAAAGAAGATCACGATCAGGAACTGAGGATGTGTCCCGGGCATTCAGCGGGGGTACAGGGACGTAACGTCAGGGAACGTAACGCCAGGGAACAGAGGCTACACATATAACCGAGCCGTTCCTTTTCAGTCAGTCATGTTTCCACCTTACCACATCTGACTGCTAAGGGTGCAGGAGGGACCCCAAACAGGGTTCGCTATGAGGGGAACTTGCCTGTGAAGCAAATACAAGTTTCCGTACAAGGAAATGGCGTAGCAAGCGTGACAGACATAGAGCGGGTCCTGGTGTTTACTAGCTACTTGAGGGGAGTACACGAGAGGACACAGGCTTTACACAGAGATTATAAAACTTCTTAAACATGCTAGGTGCCTCCTCTTAGGACAACCTTGGGCATGTATCTGGGCCGGGGTCTCAGGATAATATGAGAGTAGGCTGAATTCCAGGCACGATTCGTCAACCAAAAATGCTTCCAGGTCTCATACCCTCTTAATGGAAGCCAGTGCAGTCAGGAGCACTGTCTTTGGAGACATGAGTTTAAGTTTCACTGACTGTAGAAGTTCAAAGGGCTCACCTTGTAAGGTCGTTAGGACCAAGGAGAGATCCCAAGAGGGTACCAGGTGAGGGCAGGGAGGATTTAGCCTGCCTGCCCCCTAAAGAATCTGATGATTAGGTCATGCTTTGCTAGAGACGTACTGTCTACTGAATCGTGATGTGCACCAATACCGGCAACATTCACTATCAGGGTGGAGGGAGATAACCTTTCATGCAAGAAAGAAAGCACAACCCTGATCGGGCATCTGCCGCAGGGAAGACCGCACAGTGTTTGTGCGAGAAGGTATAATGAGGGAAATGCATATTTGAGTAGACCCTGAGGCCAGCTGTGTGCCAGGTCATCCGTGCCGAGTGTCCCCTCAGTCAGGGAATAAAACAAAAATGTCAGAAGAAGCAAACCATGTCTACCTATGTCTATCTCCATATCAGCTAGAACATCTCGGGGTGGAGTCGCCACTCCCCAGGAAGTGCGGGCTGTTGTGGAGGCACGAAGCGACCTCAGATCCACCAAAGGAGGAGATGGCGGACAAGTTCCGACATACGACAGGAGTGTAGACCATCTTGATGGTTGACGTATGCAACTACCACCATGTAGTCCATCCAGACCAGCACATGCTTGTTGTGTAGCAGTGATTTGAAGCAGCACAGGTGCAGTCAGGGTCCTGTCCAGGAGTCTGACGCTACATGCCTGTTGCACATAATAATAATAATAATTCCTTACATTTATATAAAGCTTTTCTGGGCACTCAAAGTGCTTCACATAGAAGGGGGGATCTCCTCAACCACCACCAGTGTGCAGCATCAACTTGGATGATACAGCGACAGCCATGGTGTGCCAGAACGCCCACCACACACCAGCTTATTGGTGGAGAGGAGATGTGAGTGATGAAGCCAATCAGAATATGGGGACGATTAGGAGGCCATGATGGTCAGAGGCCAATGGGCAAATTTGGCCAGGATGACCACAGAGAGTCAGGACCTCGGATTAACGTCTCATCCGAAGGACGGTGCTCTTTTGACAGTATAGTGTCCCCATCACTACACTGGGGTATTAGGACCCACACAGACCACAGGGTGAGCACCCCCTGTTGGCTTCACTAGCACCTCTTCCGGTAGCAACCTAGTTTTTTTTCCCAGGAGGTCTCCCATTCAGGTACTGACTAGGCTCAACCCTGCTTAGCTTCAGTGGGAAACCAGTCTTGGGCTGCAGTGTGATATGGCTGCTGACACATGGCATCCCAGCTGATGGCAGAGGCATCTGTTGAGACAACAACATGCCTGGATGCTATATGCTCCAGGAGCCTCTGAAACTGTTTTAGTGTGACCGCTTTCCTGCCTTTGGGCATGGGCATGGGCACGCTCAGCTGAAAGAAATGTTGAAGGGTTAACCGAGTCCAACTCCACACTAAGAAATGCATGGGGGAGAGTTTGCTCTTTTCCCAATTGACCCGAAGCCCCATGTGGCTGAGGTGTTGGAGCACCAGATCCCTGTGTTCACACAACTGCACTCACAACTCAGCCGATATAAGCCAGTCTTTGAGGTAATTGAGAATGTGAATGCCTCTTTCCCTTAAAAAAATGAGGGATGCGTCCATGACTTTCGTAAAGGCATGAAGCAAGAGGGAGGGGAGGACCGCCCAAAGGGAAGGACTTTGTACTGATACGCCCTTGCCTTGAATGCAAAGTGTAGAAACGGTCTGTGTAGTCTCGCGTAGCCAGACCTCCAGACTGATGGCTAAAAGTCTGGGAACTTTGGCCGCTTTGAATAGTCAAGGCTCACCCAAGAGCCATATAACTGACAGTTAAGCAACCAATAACGTTTCGTTTTGTGCCGCACCGTGTTTAGGGGCGTGGAAATGTTGCCACAATAACAGAAGGGTGTGTAAAACTCTCTGACATATTTTATAGATTCTATGCTGCAAACTTTACATTTTTCACATACTTTTAAAAAAGTCAGTGTTTAATTGATTCTGATAAACGCTTGTCATCACAGTTGTAAACATGACGGCTTTCTTCTTTTGTGAGGGGGTGTCACGGGTGGGAGCAAAGTGATAGACACTCCCACACGCCCACTCCCGTCGGGAGCCTGGTGAAGGGCGGCGATTACCGACGGGGTGAAGCTGATACTTAGGGGGGAGGCAGCCGTCTCGTCACAGGGGTTTGGTGCCACAACGTTTTTGTTTCCAGGCGGAACGTTAAAGAATGCAACACATGCGACTCCCGGAAATTCTGTCTAATCTAACCAATCCGATGATGACTTTCCAGCTATGTGTGCCGTATGCATCAGACGTTCAGCCAGCGGTCCGTGGGCGTGACATCTAAGGCTAACACTACGGTCTATGCTGAGGGAGGATCAAGACTTGAAAGTACGCATCCTTCAGGTTGATCGCTGCAAACTAAATCAAACTAATCACTAATCAAACTAATTGGGAAATGCGTCTCTGTGTTACCATCTTAAATGGGAGTGTGTGAAGATTAGTCATAACCCAACCCCCTTTCTTGGGTACAATGAAGTACGTGCTGTAAAACCCTGACTTCATATCGTCTGCAAAGTCTGGCTGTATCGTGCCTTTCGCCAGCAAGACTGCAATCTCTGCCTGCAGGACAGGAGCATCTTTGTCCAGCACAGAGGTGAACCAAATGCCCCTGAACTTTGGGTGCTGTGGGGTGAACTGAATTGTGTAGCTGAGTCTGATGGTCCGAGTGAGCCAGTGAGACAGCCCCAGAAGCATTACCCAGGCTCCCAGAGACTGTACAAGTGGTACCAGAGGAACCACAGACGTACCTGCAGTGGGGCAGCGAGGCGGAGCGCAGGGACTTGACCCGGAAGGCACTGTGTCCCCAAGTACGCACTGCAGCGCTTATGTGGCTCCACTGTAGGGTAAAAGGTGGGTGAGAAGGCATGGCATCCTTCGAACTGGACCCTGCTGCCCGTTGGCGATAGAAGAGTGGCGAGGCGCAGTGTCACACAATGCCCTCCGCGCCCTTTTGGGACCCAGTGAAAGAGGAAATTGCTCTTTTCTTGAAACCTTCGGCGTAACAGAAGTCAAACTGAACAAAAGACTATATTCACAAATGTTGTGTAAATAAATTTGCAGACAATGTTTCTTAATTTGAGGGGAAAAAAAACATCTCATAAGCAGTTAGACCATGTATGAAACAAATCATTATGCAAGTTACTGGTGATAAATAGCTCTATACACACTATAAACACACTATAGCCCCTTTCACACTTACAGTCCTTACTGGTAAATTACCATTAGGAGATCATGTGTAAACAGGACCTTTTCAGAAAATACCAGTAAATTCGTTCTGGTAATTTACCGTTATGATAAGTTGTAACAGTACCAGTAAATGACAAGTAACATTCCCCATGTCAACACAAAACAAGATTACCAGTGTGAGCACGTACAAGTTCAGAATGCACTGACTTCCACTCTGGGCCACTCATAACATTCTGATGCAGATGATGCATTTACTCTGTGCTATTTACGGAAGTCAAAGAAATTTCCAAAGTTGTCTGGATGTCTCTGGCCAAAAGCAGCTGCATGAATGTGAATGTTTGACACAAAAGTAAAAAAAAACATCAACAAAACCAATGACCGCATTTACCTCTCCATGCTTACATCATTTTTGGTTAATGATATCACAGAATTTACCTGTATTTTAAAACTGATGTTTGAATGGTGCTTTACCCGTAAAAAGACAGAATGTTGTTGTCTGTGTGAACATTTGGCAATTGAACAATTGGCAATTTACTGCTGTTACTGTGAGAAAGGGGCTTATGTCATCATTATATCCAGTGACTCTCAGTAGCTGTTGATTCTGGAAGTCTGGACAAAAATATTTAAAACCTGGAGGACTGTGGATGTGTAATGTCATTGGTGTTTTCATGTTTATTAATGGTTTTTCAGGTAATGCAGGGATTCCCAAACATGTTTTTTAACCAAACCCCTTAAAATAAAATATTTACTTGAAATATCTCTGAGGAAGTTCATATGGACACTTAGATAAACAAATAAAATATTATTATTATGAAATATTATTATTATTACCTTATGTATATGTGATATAATTTATTTAATTATTAGCTTTAAATCACAAATCACTGCAGTATTTACATTAAATTGAATATATTTTCTTTCTCTTTGCTTTTTTTATATTAGTATGGTACATTTAATATTAATTTTAAAACAAGTTTCATAAAAAAATCAGTAATGGACTACAATTTGTAAGTAATCTACCCAGCATTCTTTTGGGTACGGGAGTCTTTTATGCGATTTAATTCAGGTGAGATGATGGGACGCTCCTGTCATCATTCACTTCCCTCGTTCTCTCTGCTGAACTGTTTTCCATGAGTTGCATGAAACGACTTGTTCACTTATAGCATCCCGTTTGAGGCGGTATGAGCCGTGTCCCATCCCCCCCGCAGCCGCCTCTGAGCCCTGACATCAGGATTTACAAATGGCCCTGCTGAAGGAACCCAGGAACGGAAGTTTATTTGCTCTGCTGTGTTTTTTATGTTGAAAGTAACTGAATTCCTGCAGGCCTCTGGCTTATTTGCAGACCCAATTTGGTAATGAGAAATGCATCTTTTTTCAAGTGCATTTGCGGGTTGCCCACCCTTGTTGTGCCCCGAGGAATTCTGTCATTTTAAAGCTGGACCGTTATTCAGCCGCTTACAGAGCGGCTGCCATAACCCAGTTGACTATTTTCAGAATGAAAGAATGAGAGGGAGATGGGTGGGTTTTTTCCCCTTGTGAAGCTATTTTGGGTCATGCCTTGCCAGAGCGGTTCCCACACTTCCATACCCCTTAAACCCCTTCAGCGCTCTCCCAGTGTCCTTTTTATCCTGTTGCGAAATTTAACTAAATTCAGCTCTTTATATAAAGTTATAAGTATATCCATAAATAAGTATACCCAATTTTATCTGTATACATACAGTAGACACACGGAAAATGATATATATATATAGTACATCTCAACTGCTTGATTGCTTGTATGGTTCCAAAATGTAAACTATATGTGATGCGATCTAGGAAAACCCAACACGTGGTGAAATTTGACCTTTTTTAGGTTTTGATACCATATGAATGCTGGGTTCAAGCCCTTTCCAAAACTGTTTATGTTGTCCGTGTATTGAATGTAACAAAGATTATGACTATCTTAAGTTGGCTGATAGCTTTGATTTTCAGGAATGGAATTTTGAGAAAAACGGGTTTAAAGTGAGACGGCTTTCACTTTCAGTTCACAGGTTTAACGAGAGCTGTCTGTCTAGTCAGAAGCGCTATACTGCATAAATACACAAACAGATTAATGTCTGTTTTCTGTTGTTTATCATGGGCATAGTCTCTGAACTTTTGATCACCCCTCGTATGTTTAGATAGCACAAATAATGCAGCCTACCTTGTAGTTTACATTTAGAAAAGCGAGCGCAGCGCAACTGTCCCCGCACTGTGCATAAAACAGACTGTCATGGGACTCCTCCTCTTTAGTAACTTCACCATCCGATCCTTAATCTATGGATGTGAAATAGTCCATTATAACATTGTTTAGGGCACTGACATCACCAAGATTGAGCAGATTGAGATGAGTAATATCGGTTGAGCAGCTACAGTACTACAGACTCTGCCATCTCATGATATTAACAAATAAATAAACAAAAAAATGAAAAACCTTTTTTGATAGGTTAAGTGTTTTGTGGTGTTAAGGGAAAGCACCTCAGCAGTGCGTTCTTAACATAAGAGAAAGACAAAGTCATTTCTGCTTGCTGCAATAAATCAGCATTTTTCTGCACTAAACAAGTGAATTTAGCCAAGATATTTTCAGAGATGATTGACAAGATGTTATAGAATAATAATTTAATGAAAACCTAATTTTGACAAAAAATTTACATTCGACCTATTTTTCGAGTTTCCTGAAAACGTCCCAGCGTGACATCCCACGGGTTTTCCCATATTGCATCACATATTATCATCCAGCTCTAATCTATTAAGTGTGACTATAAGGCATAAAGATCTTATAATATTACAAACAATATCTTAATCCTAAGAAAAGTATGTTAAATAGGGCACAGTGTACCATGTTAATATAAAGGAATTTTCCATGCTATATTTTTCACGGGTGTTTTAGTTGCGTTTCAAAGGATGGGGATAGTTCACTTTAGTAGAACAGTAAAGTGCATTTTTTAGCTGAAACCGTGCAACTGGCACTATGAGAGTCAAAAAAGCACATCAGGCAACGCAAAATTAATACCCTTGGCTCCTGAAGATATTGAGGTCTTATGAAGTGAAAAAAAGGTTCGTGAAAGAAACTGAACATATATCATTACTACCTGTAAAACCCAAAGTATACTTCAGTTTTGCTGTTTTTGTTGTTTTTTAGCATATGTATAAAGTTGTAAACAGGAAGCCTTTCAAGTATACATCTGCCAATGCAGGCGGTCGACATCTGTGCTCTTGAAAGTTTCCTCTTCATCCAGTGTCTGCGCTATTTTTCTCCAGAAGTTATAGCTCATAAAAATGTCTTTGTACTCTTTAAATCTAAAGTTGCAGTTATTTCATAGGCTCCTTACACAAGTGCTTGTCAGTGCAGCCTTGTGTTTTTGTTGCAGTACTGGAGGTATTTTGTTGTTGTTCCATTTCTTTTGTTTCATTTTTTACTGTCAAACAACAGTCCAAAAAAGTGTTGCCACCCTGTGGAGAAATTAATTGGTGCAAAATGTGCATTTGTGGCCTGGCCATACAAAGTACGTGCGGTTACAAAAATCGTGTGGTGTGTGTCCAGTTCACACATACTATTCTGGTGACGAAACTTAAAACACATGCACTCTACATACGTGTAAAAATCTAATTATTATTTGGACTTAACATATGGAAAATAGGCAGGATAAAAAGAGTCTTTTGTTTATCTTAAAGCCGCCATTTCTGGAACAATGATTTTGGCCATACCTGAAAAATTTGTGTATAAACCTTTGACTGTCTGAGGTAATGATGTGAGGAGACACAACTGATTCAGTGCTCATAGTCATGTTTTGTTGTGAATGTGTGTTTGATCTCAGGGACCCCCACCGAAACCGGCGCGTAGGCAGGGAGGATGGGCGGAGGAGAGCACAGGAACCGGATCTGCCAAGTGAGTTGAAATTTTTAGTAGGACTTTTGGACAGAGAGTGGAGGAGTAAATTATTTGGGAGTTTTTTTTTTTTGTAGTTGTGGTGCCACTGCAATGATGGTCAGTTGCCACATGATGGCGTCATCTTCTGTTAAATGAGCTACTGGACTGACCAAAACGATTATTCTATCACTTCTACTGTCAGTGTGTATTTCAGTATTTCACCTATAAACTTTAATGTAAGAAAACATAATCACCCATGTTTTATATGAAGTTTTTAATGAATATGCACATATTTTCACCATTCTGAATCAATTCAGTCCAGCTGCAGATTCTGAATGTTTTAAGTCTGCCATATTTATATATTCTGAACACAATTTCTGTGCATGCCAAGAGCAGCATTGACCATAACAGTGAAAAGTCTTGTTATTAAAAAAAAAACATAGAATCAGCTGTCTAAAGAAGAGTACTACATTTATTCAACAAATCAGAAAGAAGCGTTCTGCAATGATGCAGTCCTGAATGCGATTCAGTCTCAACACTAAGAGCTGTCAAACCCTGTATTGCCAATATCCTTGCCAGTAGCAACAGCTGTATTAAAAGGGCATTTTTTTTGTCATTTTTTTTTTTATGAGACCTGAGCGTTACATGACACATTTAGCTTTATAGTTACATTATTTAGAGTTTAGAGAAAACATTCTCAAATCCTGTTGTTTTTTTCCAATTCATATCTTATGACACATTCATCTTCATGCTAAGTACATGAAAAACCAATATATACACTGATACTGATCAGAAGTTTAAAGGAGAAGTCCACTTCCAAAACAAAGATTCACATATAATGTACTCACCCCGTTTTCATCCAAGATTTTCATGTCTTTCTTTCTTCAGTTGTAAAGAAATTATGTTTTTTGAGGAAAACATTTCAGCATTTTTCTCCATATAATGGACTGATATGGTGCCCCGATTTTGAAGTTTCAAAATGCAGTTTAAATGCGGCTTCAAACGATCACAAATGCGGTTGTAAACGATCCCAGCCGAGGAAGAAGGGTCTTATCTAGCAAAACGATCGGTTACGTTTATAAAAATAATACAATTTATATACTTTTTAATGTCAAACGTCTTACTCTGCCTGGACTGTTTTTGTTACGGTTTGTGTCAGTTAGGGTATGTCGAAAAACTCCCTCAACTTCAACATCATCCTATATCACTGTTTTACCTTTTTTGTTAAGGGTGTTTGATCTTCTTTGCATGTTCACTTTGCAAAGACTGGGTCGGTACTTCTGCAGCGATGTAGGATGATTTTGAAATGATTTTTGAAGCTGAAGGAGAAAATACAATCAGAGTTTTTCGACATACCCTAACTGTCTTGAACCAGAATACACAGAGTTCAGGGAGAGCAAGACAAGAAGAGCATTTTGAAATTAAAAAGTATTTAAATTATATTATTTTTATGAAAATAACCAATCATTTCGCTAGATAAGACCCTTCTTCCTTGACTGGGATTGGTTACAACCGCATTTGGGATCGTTTGAAGCCGCATTTAAACTGCATTTTAGAAGTTCAAAATTGGGGCACCATATCAGTCCATTATATGGAGAAAAATGCTGAAATGTTTTCCTCAAAAAACAATTTCTTTACGACTGAAGAAAGAAAGACATGAACATCTTGGATGACAAGGGGGCGAGTACATGACATGTGAATCTTTGTTTTGGAAGTGGACTTCTCTTTTAAGTTTATTTTTTATGCATTTGAAATGCTGCATACTGCATTTATTTGATTAAAAATACAGTAAAAACAGTAGTATTGTGAAATATTACAATTTTAAACAGCTGTTTTCTATGTGAATATCTGTTAAAATGTAATTGATTGCAGCTGAATTTTCAGCATCTTTACTTCAGTCTTCAGTGTCTCATGATCCTTCAGAAATCATTCTAATATGCTGATTTGCTGCTCAACAAACATTTCTGATTATTAGCAATGTTGAGAACAGTTGGAAACCGTGATACATTTTATGTTTCAGGATTCGAAGATGCATAGAAAGTTCAAAAGAACAACATTTATTTGAAAATTTATATAGCATTATACATTCTTTACTGTCATTTTTGATCAATGTGATAGTTGCAGAATGAAAGCATTCATTTCTAAATACATACATGAACACACTGCAGTTGCCAAACAAATTATATTTTACAGATTGATCTTTTAAAATTTACAGTAAACAGAAACCTTTGTATTTCAATAACTGATGTAATGATAATATATTAAAGTTCAAATGGTAGTTTTCATTGTGCATATAAACCACTAGAAAAACACGGGTGGTAAATAGAATGACACATGAAGAATCAAAGTCTGTAGCATACAACGTAAGGTTGTTCAGTTATAAATTCATAAATAGAAATTGTTATTTTGCATTTTCCAATTATTTTTATGTAAACATGTCAACTGATCAAATAATGTGTAAAAATGAGTTGTTAAAAATCATGGCCAATATTACTCCCATTTTATTTGTCGCATTGGAAATAGACCTGACAAATGCATGAGTTCAGTTTTTTGTATGCAGAAAATGTGCATAGTGTGCACAGTGTACATACTGTATGGTGGAAATGTTAGTATGTTAAGACAGCTTTTGGCTCAGTTCGCGGGGAATGAAGCAAACTCTACACGTCTCTCAGGAAAGGTCAAAGTGTCGCTTCTGCGCGTCTGCCAAACTTATCTTGATTCTCTCGGCTGGGAGGTGTTAAAGGGCTTCTCGATGCATTGATTCTCCTTCTGAAACAAAGTAATCGTCCCCTCTGAAGAAGACAAGGACTTTTTCTTCATCTCAATGTCACCCCTCGTGCTCAATCACCGGCGCTCTGTTCCCGCTAATCCCACAGCAGAAATCCCGGGATTTGCAGATCTATCACTCCTAATTGACACTAAATGATCTGTCAGTTTATTGATGAAGCTTAGAAGCCAAGTTGTCACAATATATTTTATCCTGAACAACTTTTTCCAGACACTTTTGCCGTGTTTATCTCACTGCGTTACACGGGTCTTAATGGAGAGCAGTGTAATGAGTCTTAAACGGCGTGTGAGAGGACGGGACGCGTGTCAAGGGCCGGACACACTAACACCCGCGATTAACAGCATCTGCGTTATGGTTTACACTTTACTTTATTACCCTTTAATGCTCTTAAAAGTGTTTTATATGTTTTTGTATAAAAAAGGTTGCAAAATTTCAGTTTGACCCAGAAATGCTCCATCTAAGCTTTTGAGGAGCAATTAGAGTCCAGTCTCTAAATACCAGGATATCAGTACAAAACTATAAAACTAAATTTAATCATTTAAACCTTTTGTGTGTGTGTGTGTGTGTGTGTGTGTGTGTGTGTTTATTATCTTAGGGTTAGCATAAAACATTGGTTTGAATGCTTTGTTATAGACTTTGTGAGATGCACATTGTTGTCAGGATCCATTAGGTGGCGCTCAACACCAACTGAAAAGCAGCCTGTCTATCACATTAACCCTGTGAAGCCTGACATGAAATAATAACTGGAAAAATCATTTAGAATTAAAAAATCTAAAGCAAAAAGTTTGTATTTGTGTATTTTTGTTAATTATCATATTTGATTCATCAGACTTTTGTGGTTCATATAGTCTGATATAGTGAGAATTTGGAGAGAAAAAAAAACACATATGATGAACTTCTGATGCTTGTAATGTAAATCAATGAGATCTTCATAACAGTGTAGCAGATACTGACATAAAATGCTGTAAATATCAGTGGTCACTCTATATCTCCAATAATATGAGACATATGAGAATGGGAATTTGAGAATAGGATGAGATTGAAATGATCCGAACATATAATGCAATGCAATCCAATGATGATTGAAATAAATGTTCAGTGGAAGATCATCCTTCCTTTGAGGAACAGTGGGAGTAAAGCTTCTGGAAACAAGCGTTCCTCAAAAGATCCTGATGATCAGATTTGAGTCTAAAAAATGACTGATGGAGAATCAAGTAAAGCCAAGCTGCTTCAGTCCAGTAAGTGTTCATCTGGAAATATGACTAGTTATGCTAATGTTTACCTGGTAAAAATCAGTCAAGATTTGACAGCAGAAAGACACGTGAAGCACCAGCTGCTGTTTGTACAATTACACTGTGAAAGATGGCATTGAGTACATTGTGAACAACAGGTTTCACAGCAAAGTTTTGATCATTTTGAGGTAGGGGTGTGACGAGACACTTATCTCACAAGACGAGACGAGACACGAGACTGGGTTCACGAGACAAAATTTTTAAAGTTTTCTTAAGAAATCCTTAATATCACCCTATATAATGATAAAATATATAGAGAAAATAGTCTTTTATTCAACTGAAAAAGACAAAAAGCAAAAAAAAAAAAAAATGTAGGTGCATGTTGAACTTTATGAAATTAAACTTCCATTTTAATGAATTATATGCCGTAACAACATTTAAACAAGAGCTTCACGATTCTGGATAAATTGAGAATCGCAGTTGTTTTTAATAAATTGGAGACCATGATTCACTCATGAAAAAATTGGAAACTAAACAAAATAACTTAATTTATTACTAGCGGTTCTGGCAAACTGTTCATTGTGTAAGTCTTTTAAAAACATGTATTCATTAAAAAAAAAACATTCAATGAAGGAGTCAGGGTCTTACTTCATTAAGACTTGTTTGACTATTGAAATCTCCTGAATGAATGATTCAATGACATACTTGTTTTAAACGGGCAGTTGTCGCCACCTGCTGGCGGAAGAGGATAAGCGTTGCTATACATACAAGTGTTAAGATACTTTCGTTTTGATCGCTACTGTAGACAATAAGTGTTCATACCCAAACTATAAACTTTTATCCCAGTACTTCTGTTATTTAAATGTCTGTAACATATAAATAATGATTATAATGTGGTTGAAAAGACTGTTTGTGTTGCTCTTTCTGCGTTCACATTCACCCCGACCCTCTGATTCATTAACATGGGCAGCGACAAAACTTGCCTCTCACGCTCCACTGACACTCGCTGTGTGAAACAGTCCTACTAGACATAGCTAAATCATTGTCATTCAGGAATAAGATCGCGTGGGTGTTTGAATTGAGATCTCGATATTTTAAGGATTAATCATCACGAGATCTCGTCACATCCCTATTTAGAGGCCTTAGAAACTTGAGTGCCAAATATGAAACCGTAGGCTTTATAGGGTTAAAGCTGTACCTGAAGTAACCGGCCTATTCTGTTTTATTTTTCCTAACGTTCCACTCAATTTAAACTGTGTGAAAATTGTTATTCACAACATTAGAAAGTAAAAGTTGTTATTTTTAAATGAAAGGTCATTAATTAATGCAGATATTTCAGCTGGTTAAATGATGCTGTGTGTTCTAGATGAGCGACAGTCTGAGAGCACATTACAATAGACATGCAGACTGAACAGACGAGCTGTGATTGTGATTGTGATGCTGATTGTTGATTTGTAATGTCCTCCACAGGTCCGGACGACGGCCGGCTGCTGAAGAGCTGGAGGAGTGAGTTTCCACCTTTACTGTTTTACGTCCTTCATGTTTCACTTTGACACGCAGTGATTAGAAACTGAAATCTCAGGAAACGGGAATGTTTGTTTATGCTCTTGATTTAAGGAGGAAATTACCATCGTACTGAAATTGTCCTTGGTTAATGCGAGAACAATCACTCTGATTAAAAGACGTGATGGTGGAGTTTACATATATAACCTGCGGTTAGGGACTACATCACCACTAGCACTGGACAGTATATCACAACATTCACAGTATGTTCATAGTGATTTTGCTGAACATTACTATGAACTGTTACTATGATTAGAACTATGATTTTAATGCAGATTTTATTTGTCCATTTAATTTTCATTACACTAGTTACACCTTGTCTCGTGACTCACAAGTATAAAAATGTTGGCAACTTTCCATTCATTAACATAAGTTAATGCATTAACTAACATGTCATGAACTAACATTTATTAATAATTTATTAGCATTATTATTAGCATTTATTCATCTTTGTTAATGTTAGTTAATATAAATACTATTCTTCAATACTTGTGGAAACCTGTTTTTGCCATGGAATAAAAAATAACAAAGGTAATTGCAACTTTTTCTCACAGTTCTGACTTTTATTCTCAAAATTATGGGTTTATATCTATTTTTTTCTCTAAAATTCTGGCCTTTTTTCTTAGTTTATATCTCACAGTTCTTTTTTTTTAATTAATTAGTTAATGTATTGTATTTTCTGCCATGGAATAAAAAATGATTTCTGACTAATTCACTTTTTTTTTTTTAATTGACTTTAGACCTGTCTTCTCAGAACTGCGAGTTTATATCTTGCAATTGTAAGATAAAAGGTCATGAAGTTCCTTTTTTATTTTATTATGTTTTTATTATCCTGTGGCAGAAACAAGCTTCCATAATTTGTTCATGCTAGCTCAAAGTGCATTATCTTAACATACAACTTTTGATTTTGAAAATGTATTGGTACTGTAGAAGTATTGTGTGTTAGTGTAGTTACTAATGTTAATAACTGAAACCGTATTGTGGTGTTACTAATACGTTAAATGTGAAGTTTTTGATTTCTGCGCCTCTACCAGGACCAAATGCTGCAAACCATTACAGATTAATAATTATTCTTACACAGTTTTCCTGAACACCCCCATCTGCCATTAAATATTATTTTTTTCTTAGACATTTACTTTTCTTGAAATTAGTCTGTTTGGCTACAATGACTGTTTTGTTAAAATGATGGGTATTCTGATTGTCTCTTTTTAGTAAATGCATAAATATCAAGGTATCTTTTTAGCTGTATCTCTCATCTCTAAGCAGTATTCTCAGAAGCTGGAGCGATGTGTGTGTGGGTGTTTGTGTGTTTTTTTACTCATGGAGTATTTGTCCCTGATCTCTTGTGTTTAACATGATGTCTGTCCTTGTGTCCGAAGCCGGCGACTGAGGCCACAAACCCCAGAGGGCTCCGACAATGAAAGTGGTGAGTAGAAGATTCTCGTGAGTTCTTTTTGACTTCAAACACATGTACTCTATTTAACCAACCAGACAGCAGCTCCACCATCAGCACTGCCTTATGAAACTCAAGCAGAACTCAAGCTAATGGCTGCTCATGTATTGTACTGGATAAAGAAGCTCATTCAGTGAGAGTCCAACTGCTGTGATTGATAAATTATGCACATTCATAATCATTATTTCATGACATACACTAGCGACAAACACACTTACACTGGGCTTAATAGACTTGATAACTTGAGGCTCAGAAACATGTGATCTTAACACCGAATGCTGCTCTCACTTACAGTCTCAAACAATGAACAGACCTTAAATAATTAAATAATTAAAAAATGCAATAATTTTTACACATCAAGAGATTATGCAGAAATAACGTACTGTATACAGCTACCAGAAGATTATTACAAGCTGTTATATTTATACTTATTGAGCATCCAAAAAAAAAAAAAAAAAAATTGGCTATGAATATTTGACAACAGAAATTGTTTGATTGTTTAATTTAGGAATCAAAGTAGGAATTAAAGTCCAAATCTCAATGTCAGTAATATAATTAAATAAAGAGTGTGTGCTATTTCCCATGTTTCCTGCACCAAGATATCTTTGTTTAAATGTCAGCAAAAGTCCACCAGATGATGCGTTTTATCCACTCAAAGATAGTCTAAATTGAGCCCAGTGCATTATGGGTGTTCAAGTTTTCCTACCTTTTTCACCACAGTCCATCTCTGTTTTCTCTAGTTGTGTAGCACAGATTGAAAAAAAAGAAAGAAAGGAAAAAAAAAATCACATTTGAACAGCATAGACACCCAACATTTATTATAACCCCATCTTGTGAATTACCCTCTTAAACTTAGAAAACAGAAATACTGCTCAAAAATCTGAAGGAAAAAAAGAAAAACAAAAAAAAAAGAAAAGAAAAATTGGAACTGTGATATGAAGTAGCCCTATTGCACATTCACCATTTATGCTTATAAAAACACTTTGGTATTGACAATCAGCAAACATAGTCAGCCAGTTTCAGAAATATTACTAACTCAAGCCAGTCTGGATGGTGGGCACTGTCAAGACTTAAACTACAACCATAAAAAGATCCATAGCTAAAGTAAAAATAAAATAAAATATAAAATAAAATAAAGCTTAAAAAATAAGCTTAAACTTACTTTAGATGGCTAAAACTAAATTAAAACAAAAATGTAATAAAAAAAAAAGCTGAATGAAAAATAAACACTTAAAAAAATAAAGAAAAAAACTAAAACTGAAAAAATGACAAAAATACACAAAAAAGTTACTAAAACTTTAATGAAATGAAAATGAAAACAGAAAATGTATAAACATAATGTAATTCAAAGTATTAACAAAAGCTATAATCTATATAATTCAATGTATAAAATATATAATATATAATAAAAATATATACATCGTCAATGAAGATAAAATAACAGTCTATATCAAACTAATGGCACCTCTTAACTAGTTGGTGCCGAATTCACCGGCCACTGTACTTGTGATTTAAGCCGTTTTTCCACTATCGGGGTGAACCACTCTTTTTGCTTAACTGTTCCATTCCCTGCCGATCCGGGCCAGTCAGCACGGATACGGTTTCATTTCCCACTGTGGTGCTGATAACGGAACTCTTTGGAATGTAACGCAATTGTAATGTAAACAGCGATATGGACGATGATCAGATATTTCTGTTTTTTTTTACTTCGTTAAATAACAGAAAAAAAGGGCACAAGTCTTGGTGCAAAAAATAAAATAAACAGAAGGCGACAACAGGTATAACGTTACCAACAAATGCTGAGGGGATATGCATGCCAGCGGAGATGGACAGAGAAGGTAAAATTCCTTTCTAAAAATACCACATTTATTGATAGTATTAATGCATAAGCTATGAACGCAGCGTAGCTGTTTACTTGGCTGTTTGATCAAATAGCGCGCTTCCACTTAGCACACACATTCTATTCTGTAGAGAATTCTGTGCCGAGAACAGTTTGTAATCGTGCCGTGCTATACCAGGCTCAGGTGGAAACACAACTGGAACCGTACCTGACCGTTCTAAGAACCGTTCGGCCCAATAGTGGAAAAGCAGCTTTAGATGGTTGCCAGGGTGTTACTATGCAGTTGCTAGGGTGTACTGTCTGGTTGCTAGGTGGTTTCTTACTGCTCAGATGAGCATGTAAGTTGAAGAGATGTTATCATCCATCATCAGGAGGATAATAATAATGGTTATTATTATCATCATCAGTGTCAGTAATGTGTTCGTATTATGCATATCATGTTTCTCTAGTGTGGTCCAATGATTGTTTGGGTTCTTGGCATTAATAAAACAGTTGTTGGTTGTCAGAAGCAAACATATCGATCTCTGAACATCATGAGCTCATACACTCAGTATCAACCTTCTTTACTCTTTCGTGGAAAAGTTGCTTGAACTCATGAATAAATAAGAAAATAACATCATCTTGTAGAGCCGTGACACATGGCTTTTTGATAGAATCAGCATCAGAAAGTGGTTTCTGGTGCGCGTCATTGTCGATTCCCTCTCGACCTCGTGTCGCAGGTCGCAACGCGACCTCATTTAAAAACCGTTGTTTTCTCTCGCCGCTTAATCATGGCGTTTGCATACCGAGAGCTTTACCTCGCCGCGCCTCACATTGAACTCTGGCAGGTTTGTGTCGATGGTGCATTATTCGGAAAAGTTCAGATCCAGTAGAGCGTTTGCGAGGGCTGGACGTAGAGGCTTTTTGATGTCATTGCACTAAGACCATTAAATTTGACTGGGGGTCCGCGGGGGCCCAAATCTGCTGAACGCGCTGCTTTAGAAATGAGGAGACAGTGTCACCTCACGCTCATGAATATGAAGCAGCGCTCGTGCGCGCCTGCATTTATTTGTATATCAGGAACACAGATGAATCTTGTCAGTGACTAAACGAGGCTGGCATTTTTAATTAGCTTTAATTAAAAATGAGAGAAAAGGAAGAAGTTATCAATGTAGGATAACGGGGCTTGTTACCGGGGTCAGGGAGATGGAACTGAACGGGGCTTTTGTGACAGGATTCAAAAAGTCTGAGAGAGAATTAAAAATTACTTCAAAATGACCACGTTTATCTCCTTGAGACTTTAATGAGGAGCATTTTAAGGGGTCCGGGCTGCTTCATAAGACCCTAAGGCAGGTTTGTGTGCATCATTTGTGGAGCTCAATAACAGTAACTATTCTTTAAAAATAGTTTGAAAAAGAAAAAAAAGTCTCCTTTGCTCACAAAGGCTGTATTTATGTGATTAAAAATACAGTAAAAACAGTGAAATTCTAAAATTATATTACAGTTTAAAATATCAGTTTTCTATGTGAATATCTGTTAAAATGGAATTTATTCCTGTGATCAAAGCTGAATTTTCAGCATCATTACTCCAGTCTTCAGTGTCACATGATCCTTCAGAAATCATTCTAATATGCTGATTTGCTGCTCAACAAACATTTCTGATTATTAACAATGTTGAAAAGTTATATAATGTATTTTAAAATGACTTTACTGTCACTTTTGATCAGTTTAATGCATCATTTTTTAAATAAAAGTATTTATTTATTTTATTAAAAGTCTTACTTTATAGTAAGTGATGATTTGTGAAAATCTGGACAATCACCAGATTTTGCTCAGACCTTTTGTGACTTGATAAACAGATTAAACATGTTCAGTCAGTGCAGTGTGAACTAACTTGTATAAGAGTTAGAGTTATATAACTAGATTTTTACATTAAAAAAGTCTGAATGTGGTTTTCTCATGCATGAAAAGTGGTTGCCAGAGTGTCGGTTTACAGTTACTAGCTTGTTGCTTTGTCATCACTCGCTTTGTTTCTGGCCTCACGTTTTTGTGATCTTCTGGTCTGTATGCGTCTTGGGTTCATCCTTCAATGTGTCTGTGAATGTTAAGGGAATGTCTTAAGCACATTTTGGAACTTTTAACCCTTTAAAGCCTAGTGTACCATATTTACAATGCAAGTTTCTAAGGCCTCTAAAATATGAACATGATCAAACTTTGCTGTTACAAACCTGTTTCACACACAGTCTACTCCATGTCTTCTGTTGTCTCATTGATAGTTTAAAGTTTTTTTTTATCCAGTAAAAGGTCTTTTAGTCTAATTGTACAAATGTCCACTTTTAGCTGGTGCTTCACGTGTCTTTTTGCTGTCAGATCTTTACTGATTATTATCAAGTAAATGTAAGAATAACTTTGATATTGTTCGTAGTATTTCAAGGTGAACACTTAAATGTAGGGTTGCACCGATAGGATTTTTTTATTTTTATTTTTTTTGGCCGATACCGATTTTAACAAACAACTATCGGCCAATTCCGATATTGGTCAGTTGCATAAAGCAGGGCTTAAAAACAGGGGAAAAATTGTTCTGTTCTGAAACCGGTTTGAGTAGAAAAATACCAGTAATAAATGATAAATAATAATAATAAAATAAAAATAATAATAATAATAATAGTAATAGTAATAAAGTAGTACAGCTTTTCTTTACACAAAAAGAAAAAATAAATAAATAAATATCTGGTGGCCTATCTTGTGTATTTCTACATTTTGACCAAATGTTTTAAATAAAAGAAAAAACTGTTAATGCTTTAAAGAAATTAAAGTATTTTGTCAAAATATTTAAAAATGTTTGCAACATAGATAAAAAAAAAAACCCCGCTACCGCTACTCGTATAATCATTTTGACAGGAAAAAACAACCTAAATTAGTAGGCTGTAAATTGCATTTTATTATTACATTCAGAAATAATGTAGGCTGACATACTGGTAAATAAAGCAAAATATTTACAAACATTACAAACACAATTAGGCTATTTTAGTTCCCTTCTCTCCACAACAAATCCTCTAAAGTTGTGGCCTGTTTAGGCTAAATAAACATCAAGCCAAAATGAATTAATTTAAAAGCGAAACTGAAACCTACCTCTCTCATTTCACACAAACCCACGTTTCCATATTCACAACGTATCTGGATGCTAAAACATTGTTTATTATGTCAAATAGACTTCTTGACTCGCATTATCGACGTAAAACATCCTTCACATAGGCTATATCAGCAGTGAAGCGGTGGTCACGCTGAGCGGCACAGACTGTACTATTTAAATTGAGCAGTGTAACCTTTTATGTTCTTTTAACTGTATTTTATTTTGATAATGAACAGGCTGCGATGTCAAGGTAGCAAAAATATACTGTGTGTGTGTGTGAGGCGCCCACGCAATGACTGCATTGTTTTCCCGTCTGTTACTCTGTAATTTATGGTCATACCAACACTGGTTGGTAATACAGATAGAAGCAAAACATCATTCAAAACTGTACAGCTTTTGCAAAATAAATAAAATGGCTTTGTGCCGTCTCAGTTTGCTTTTTGTGATCAAACTCAGCACAATTTTTTTCTTTAGTTTTGTTTATCTGTTAAGTGAAATACTTAAATTTCTCCGTTGTGTTTTTGTGTTTTCTCCATTCACAGAAGCGCTGCAGGTGCGTGATGTGAATCCGTGTTCTACACTATTCTGCCATTTTTCCTGGTTTCAAACACACAAAAAGCTGCATATTACCTGCCATTTATTTTAACTTAAATGTAGGTCTAATGCGTGGCGGTTCGTGACATATCCTCGGATAAACTAATGCCATTTCGAATTACCTATGATGAATTTACAGCTGAGCGCAGGCATTTCACATATATTTTGTACATGTTTTATTTTGTTTTGGCAAGTATTTAATTAATTGCACAGAGAAAAATGTTGAATTTTGCAACAGACATGCAACTCATTGTCTCCATGCTAATTAATAAACCCTCGGTATTGGCCCTTTACGTTCCGATATGCCGATGGCTTTAAATTAATCAAAAATCGTCCGATAAATATTGGCGTCTGATACATCGATGCATGTATCCTATAATGATAAAAAGCCACCCAGTGCTTTTTTAAAAATCCATATAAATCATAACCCCTTTTGCAAATCAGGCCATTCTCAGATTCTAGTCGGTGTGACGTCACACAGACCAAGGCCGCACCCACGATTGATTGACACGGCCGTCTTACCTTAGACCCGTCCTGAGTGAGCTGTGAACACTCCACCATTGTTTCAACGCCAGTGCAGGAGTAGACAAGAATGTCTCCGATTGAGCGATCGAGGTGTTTTGTTGTTGGATGTAATAATTAACATAGCAGTCGTCATTTACTCCCGCCATCTGAAGACGCAGAGGTTTGATGTTAATTTTCATTTTTGAATGCGCCCAGCGATCTACCTAAATGAGTCTATGTTTGTGCAAATCATTCTTGATCCTACAGAAGAAGTGAGTATCAGGTTTTTTTTTTTTTTTTTTTTTAGTCTTTGCAAATCGCCTTTCCTAATGATATGCTAGTTAGCTAGTTTCACTGTTAAATGTGCCTAAAGTTTACAGTCTGCTCTTAATCCCAGGGCAGAGAGGGGCGAGCAGAGCTCATTAGCATTTAAAGCAACATGCAACCAAATGGCTCAGGGCTGATTTTGACATGGTAAAAAGGGTGTTGTTTTACACTACCATTAATTTTTTTTTTTACCAAAGTATGTTATAGACTTTTCATTAAGACCCTAAAGAATCATATCAACTTGATGACCCCTTTAATGGACTGAAGTTGCTTTGGCTTTACTTGATTCGCCATTAATCATTTTCTAGGAAAATCAGTGAATCTGATGGCTTTTGAGGAATGTTTGTTTGAGGAATGGCATATGCTTTGTTCATATGGCAGACTTTACAGGGTTAGCTAAATTTTGTACGTTTGCTCAAAGGAAACATTTAGCAGAATGTCTGAGCTGCTCTTTTCCATACAAGTAAAAGTGAATTCTTCCTTTACATAATGTAATAATGTTTGTTAATGACTTAGTGTTCATGAAAAGTCATAAAGTTATTATTTAAAAAGTGTTGCCCACTTGGTTGAGTACACAATGTAAAGTAAATGCAAGTTTGTTTTTATAGTTGTTATTCTAGTCACATCGGTTTTGAACAGTTCAGCTTTGAGTGGTGCATGTGACAAAACTTTTGTTCATGTTTTATTTATCAGCCTCTGGTTTTATTAACAAAGCTTTTGTTTTACTTTCTAAGCAGTGTCAGACCGTGTTTGACGGTGATTTTGTAAACGTGCGCTCTCGTGGCACACCTGAACGCACTCCAGCAAAAGTCTGTCCAAAAAGAGGAGAAGGGCTGTGAAAGTTTGTCCTTCTTTGGGAGCGATGCCACGCTCTGTCCTGTCGAGTTTTGCCAATTAAAGCGGGTTCCCACTGTTCCGGGCAGCGGGCACGCGGCTCTTGGCACCGCGGCTCCTGCCAGGGCGCGCCGTGACTTCCGACCCCACACAGATGGGCTCGCAGGCAGGCCTGCGCGCCTGGAGCCCGGCCCGGCCCGAATGGACACGGAGGTCGCCGCTCTGGCCTGAAGGGTCCTGAGGGTGGCCGCCGCTGACAGGGCCCAAATGCTCGGCGCCGGGACGAGCGCGAGTGTGTGTCGGGGTGGGGGGGGGTGCTTTCTGGGGAGCCCCTGGCCGGAGCGCCGCCTCACAGCGGGAAGAGATACTGTCTTGATCACTGAATATTCATGGCCGCCTGGTCGCCGTGACAGGGGGGCAGCGCGGAAGAGGATGTCAGCACGAGAGTGAGAGAAACGCAGAGAGGGAGGAAATCAAACGCCAGTTCACACACAACATAAACAGAGCCGCGCCGAGGAGACAGACAGCATCTGTGATGATTGCGGGGATTGTGGGAAATGCTGCAACTCGCAGTAACACCCGGCAGTAGCTGCAGCATATGGCCGAGTGCGTCTCGAGAAAAACTTTATACTGCTCACATGGTCAGTTTAAATCCATAATCAGGCAGCGCTGGCTTTGGCGAGTAAATAAATCTGATTGTAATAAACATGTTATTCAGTTATGTGTAAGTCAGTTGTAATAAGTCAGTATTTGTTTTTGTAAACTGTTACATTAACTACTGCGAATCATCGAATGAATGATTGAGGCCTGAAGCTTAACATTAGTGTGCTGTGCATGAAAAATTTCATGTAGAAACATAAATCACATAAATCGCTACTTTTCCCAAATAATTAAAGAGAAACTGCAACTAACGCATTGAATTAAAGTTAACATTTTGAAGTAGAAAGACTAAAATAGTTTTTTTGTTTGTATGTTTCTTTTGTAAAATCTACTTCAGTAGTCCTTTTGTTTACAACTTGTAAAATAAATACATTTATTGTTAAAGGGATAGTTCACCCAGACATGAAAGTTGCCCCATGATTTACTCACCCTCAAGCCTTCCTAGTTGTGTATGACTTTCCTCTTTCAGACAAATACAATTAAAGTAATATTAAAAAAAATGTCCTGGCTCTTCGAAGCTTCATAATGGCAGTGAATAGGTGGTGTCATTATAAACTTATAATACGTATAAACCATAATCTCTAGTTTACACTAACTGTTGTAAGCATGTAAGTAAGAGAGTGGGAAATACAGAAACAAATACTCACATTGCAAACAATTACAGAAACGTGATGCGAATACTCACATCAAAATCAAATGCAGAGACACACTGTAAATACTCACAGTGCCACCAAATATATAAATGTGCTGCAAATGGTCATAACACAACCCAATAAGAAAACACGCTGCAAATACTCACAACAAAACCAAGTACAGAGACACTGCAAATACTCTTAGCAAAATCAAATACAGAAATGCACTACAAATGCTCACAATGCAACCAGATACAGAAACGCGCTGCAAATACTCACAGCAAAACTAAATACAGAAATATGTTGCAAATACTCACAATCAAATAAAGAAATGCTCTGTAAATACTCACAATGAAACCAGATATAAAAAACACTGTAAAAACTCACAATGCAACCAAATAAAGAAACACACTGGAAATACTCACGACACGACCAAATACAAAAATGCACTGTGAATGCTCAACGTAACCAAATACAGAAATACGTTGCAAATACCCACAATGAAACCAAATACATAATATAAATACACTGCTCCCCCCTACCCACCCAACGCTTTCCTGTCATTATTCAGTGTCCTCTCACAGTTCTTTGGGGCCGTGAGACAAACAGGCCCACGAAGTTTCGTTCCGATCCGCCTCCGTTAACCTTGTCTAATAGGGTGCTTAAACTTCATCGGCTAATGGCAACCATGTTTTCTTGAGATACGCAAATGTCCCCATAAGACACTTGTGGCACTTTGGATCAAGACCGTGCACAGTGATTTTTCATGTTGATAGGACAAATGGTTGCGTTGAAATCATTCATCTGTGACCATTCTACCAATTACAGTAGGGTTTCAGCACTACGTGCTTGAACCCCTAAAAAGTGCTGCATATTCAAAACAAAACCAAATAAGGAAACCAGCTGAAAATACTCACAGTCAAATAAAGAAATGTTCTGCAAATACCCACAATGCAACCTAATACAGAGACGTGCTGTAAATACAACAAAACCAAATATAAAAACGCTGCAAATACTCATAACACAACCAAATACAGAACACACTGAAAATACTCACAATGCAACCAAATATAGAAATTCACTGCAAATACCCACAATGCAACCAAATAAAGAAACACACTGGAAATACTCACAACACAACCAAAGACAGAAATGTAAATCAGATACATTCCTGCAACATCACATTATGAAGATGTTTTCTTAATTAGCTGGTGTTTTTTCAGTTTGCATGTTTTCTTCAGTTTCAGCACATTGAGCTCTCTCGGACACTGTAATTTTATAGGTAGTTACATGAATTTTTCCATTGAACTATTAACAAGATTAACACATTTCACGTGCATTTTCCAGACATCCCAGTGATTCCTGACCTGGAGGAGGTTCAGGAGGAAGACCTCACCATGCAGATCGCTGCTCCACCCAGGTATCCTACAGTCTAAAGAATAAAAATAAAGAAAACGAAAGGAAAGGACGTGACGTGTGGCCAAGTACTCGGAATTTGTGCTCTGCATTTTACCCATCCAAGTGATCAAACACACACACACACACACACACACCCGGAGCAGTGGGCAGCCATATTGCTATCACTGCGGCGCCCAGGGAGCAGTTGGGGGAACGGTGCCTTGCTCAAGGGACTCACCTCAGTCGTGGTATTGAGGGTGGAGAGAGTGCTGGTTATTCACTCCCTCCACCTTCAATCCCTGCCGGACCTGGGACTCGAACCCGCAATCTTTCGATTAGGAGCCCGACTCCCTAACCATTAGGCCACGGCTGCCCCAAACAAACTCTCATGTGGTTCAAGATCTGTTGGAGAAACTCAGTTAAAGGAACACTCCACTTTTTTTGAAAATAGGCTCATTGTCCAACTCCCCTAGAGTTAAACTGTTGAGTTTTACCGTTTTCAAATCTATTCAGCCGTTCTCCGGGTCTGGCGGTAGCACTTTTAGCATAGCTTAGCATAGATCATTGAATCCGATTACACCGAGTTGGAAAATGAGCCTATTTTCAAAAAAAGTGGAGTGTTCCTTTAAGTTAGTTTTACCGTCTGTATGCTTCTGGCTTAAAAGGCACTTTGGTACTTAAAGGAGAAGTTCACTTCCAGAACAAAAATTTACAGATAATTTACTCACCCCCTTGTCATCCAAGATATTTGTGTCTTCTTTCTTTAGTCGATAAGAAATTATGTTCCAAAATGCAGCTTCAAATGGGTCTAAATGATCCCAGCCTAGGAAGGAGGGTCATATATAGCAAAACGATCAGTCATTTTCGAAAAACAAACTGACAATTTATACACTTTTTAACCTCAAACGCTCGCCTTGCCTAAGTCTGCATGAACTCTGTTTTTTTTCTGGTTCAATACAGTCAATACATTTAGGGTATGTCGAAAAACTCCCATCTCGTTTTCTTCCCCAACTTCAAAATGGCCCTACATCGCTGCAGAAGTACCGACCCAGTGTTTACAAAGTGAACATGCCCAGAAGATCAAACACCCTTAACAAAAAAATGGTAAAACAGCGATGTAGGGCGATTTTGACGTTGAAGAAGAAAACGAGACGGGAGTTTTTAGACATACCCTAACTGTACTGACCCAGATTACACAGACTATGCATCGCAGAGACGAGACAAGATGAGCATTTGAGGTTAAAAAGTATATAAATTTTCAATTTGTTTCAAAAATGACCGATAGTTTTGCTAGATCCTCGGCTGGGATCGCTTAGAGCCCTTTGAAGCTGCATTTAAACTACATTTTGGAAGTTCAAACTTAGGGGCACCAATTAAGTCTATTATATGGAGAAAAATCCTGAAATGTTTTCCTCAAGAAACATCATTTCTTATTGACTGAAGAAAGAAAGACATGAACATCTTGGATGACAAGGGGGTGAGGACATTATCTGTAAATGTTTGTTGACCTGGTCTTCAATAGTTTTCGCATTTTATTTGCCCTAAACATGTTTAATGAATGTTTTAACACAATCGTGTACACACATATCTGTCAAAAACGCTTGGATATGTGCAAAATGTCTTATGAGTAGTGAGTTTAACAATCAGTGTTCATGTCTAAGTTTTCTTGCAATATTTTACAAGAAATTTAAATGAATCTTTAATTGGATTGACGGACCTGAAGCATCTCGGAATTTCATCTAGTCATCTATCAGCAATTTAAAAGGAGGACAAAATAGTCTTTAGACTCCTTTGAGATGCCAAAACCAACCACATGGTTGTTTCTTGTCTGCAGTATCCAGGTGAACAGAGTTATGACCTACAGAGACCTGGACAACGACCTCATGAAGTACTCAGCTTTTCAGTCCCTGGTGAGACACTTGCCCATCATTACTCATCATTCCTAAACAACACAGACTGTCAAAATTGAGGATCTTGTAAGGCAGCATAAGGTTACTGTCTAACTCATCCTTCACGTTCAACAGCGTCTGTGTTTTGGGGTGAATATTTGGTCACATGCTGACCTGGCATTATATCGTATAGCTGTGTTTTTTTGAGTAATTGTGCGTGTATTGAATGTTTCCCAGGATGGGGAGATCGACCTGAAGCTGCTCACAAAGGTTTTAGCCCCGGAGCAGGAGGTGAGAGAGGTGAGCTCTGCCAGTAAATATAGCGTCTGTCCGGCTCTTTCTAGGCCGTGTAAGAGGGTCAGCCCAACAGATTTATGAAATCACAAGCAGCATTTTTCATCTCATGCTGTCCCACAATGTGTTACAGGACAGTTCACCCAGAAATGAGCGCTCTGTCTTCATTTACTCACCCTCATGATGTCATTTCAAAAACTCATATGAGTTTCTTCTGTGGAACATAAAAGAGGATATTTTGAAGAACCAAAAACATCAAAATAATAAAAAAGCATCATAATAGTACATATGATTCATGTGAAACATGACTTATTTAAAAGAAAGTACATTTCTTGTGAAATTATCCATATCCAGATATTAATAATGAATAAGTAATTCATTATTTAACATCTGTCTGTATAATGTTTTAATAGTCATGTCTAGAGCTAGAGCTTTTTTTTTTGATAACATCCAGTATATTTCTTGTATCTCATGTTTGTTTAAATGGCTTTAAAATTGTTAAAATAGAAACCATCTTTTTAACCAATAGATTCCATTGGTAATTTTTAATTATTTTTAACTAAACCCAAATCTATTAAAACCATTTTCAATAATTTAAAGTTGAAATAGAAAAAAGTATAAATATTAGATTTAAAAAAATGTGAACAAAAAATAGAAATGCTAAAATGTGTGAGTGTGTGTGTTTTAAAAAGTAAGATTTTTTTTTAAAGAAGTCTCTTCTGCTCACCGAGCCTTCCATTTATTTGATCCAAAATACTGCAAAAGCAATAACATTGTTAAATATTTTTACTATTTAAAAATAGCTGTTTTCTATGTGAATCTGTGTTCAAATGTTATTTTTTTTGCTGTGATCAAATCTGAATTTTCAGCATCATTACTGCAGTCTTCAGTGTCACATGATCCTTCAGAAATCATCCTCATATGCTGATTTGCTGCTCAAGAAACATTATTATTATTATTATTTCTTCTGAACTTTCTATTCATCAAAGAAACCTGAAAAAATTCTACTCAGCTGTTTGTAACAGTAATAATAACAATAATAATTTTGAGCAGCAAATCAGAATATTAGAATGATTTCTGAAGGATCATGTGACTGGAGTAATGATGCTAAAAATTCAGCTTTGAAATTACAGGAATAAATTACATTTTAAAATATATTAAAATAGAAAACAGTTCTTTTAAATAGTAAAAATATTTCAAAATCTTACTGTTTTGCAGTACTTAGGATCCAATAAATGCAGGCTTGGTGAGCAGAAGAGACTTCTTTAAAAAAAAAACATTAAAAATCTTACTGTCCAAAAACTTTTGACTGGTAGTGTGTATACTAAAATAACACAATAACACTGTTACACACCATTTTTTTTTTTTTTGTAAATCAATGCAGTGTGAACAAGTTATGACAAATGAATAGTTTAATCATCATTTAGAATGAAATTAATTGAAATCACAGTTTGAATGTTAAAGATACCCGCCTTCTTTTATATACAATGACAGTATTTTATGACAAAAACCTAAATATTTAAAAACGTACCATAGAAGTACATATGATTTGTGTGAAACAAATCATGAAATCTACTTTATACTTACATTTTTCAATAATTTTGGATCTTGACAGATGAATAAGATGCATAAAGATTTCTCAGACAATCTTTTTTTGTGTTTCTCGGCCTGAGTGTAAGCTAATGAGGACAGAGGGTTCCTGTTCAGGTGAACTGTTCCTTTAAATCCACTGTATTTCTCCTGTTTCCTGGGAGTTTTGTCTCTGTGAAGTGATGTGATGTTTGATGGTGTCTGTGCAGGAGGACGTGGGCTGGGATTGGGATCATCTGTTCACCGAGGTCTCCTCTGAACTCCAGACGGAATGGGATCAAGGAGAGCGAGATGATCAGTCTCCACTTCCTGTGGCCTGAAGATGGATTTACACCTCAGGACTGACATCACGTGCTCAGATAGGAAAATATTGTTCATATTGAATGTGTTTCTTGAAGATGGCGTCGTGTCATTGCGGCTGACATCTCGTGTGTGTTTCCCATCAAGGTTAACCTTGCAAACCCAGAAACATTGCTTTTCTTAACTGGATCAATCTGGAGACATTTGTCACCGTTTGTAGTATCTGGAAAAAGCCTAAATCCAAGGTTAATGAGCAGGGAAACTAAAATCCACTTGATTGAGTTAAAATGAACTTTGCACATCCGAGCAAGCCGGCCTTATCATTATTGACCACCCCATCGACCATCTGAGCTCGTTCTGTTCTCATGAGCTTCATTCCTGCGTTTCTGGATTAACGTGATAACATGCTTTGTATAAGTCAGAGTAGCAGATATATGCATTTAAATGACACTATTTCAAATATGTACATTTCTCATGAGATAAAATTAAAGCAAAATAGAAAGAATATTAAGAAATCTAATGCAAAAGCACATAAAAATGACCAAAACTTAAACTAATATGATAAAAAAAGCTAATTTAATGCTATATAATAGTTTACTATAAATTAACACAATGTGACACAGTTTTTTTTTTTTTTTAATAATGACAAATTAATAGTTTAATCGGTAAAAAAATAAATAAATAATTTAGTTTAAAGTTGAAATACTAAAATAAGTAAAGCTAGATAAACTAAAATTTAATTTAAAAAAAATATATATAAAAAAAATGACAAAAACTACAAAATTACTAAAACTTTGATTAAAATGAAAACAAAGTATAACAATAAAACCCAATTCCAAATATACTATAATAATACATCAACGATACTAAACTAAGACTGGCTCAAGGTCTAACACAACTTTAAGGCATGATGCAAGATGTTTCTCAGGAACCTGTGATGTACATGAATACGCAGAATTGCGTCCACACACACACACACACACACACACACACACACACACACACACACACACACTTGCTGTACTTTGTTTCTCTGTCTCTCTCCTCACATGAGCTTTTTTGGGCTCTTTTAATGAATTCTGCCCATATGCCCCGAGCAGCTGCCGCGATGCCCCTTCCTCCCCCCCCGCCGAGCTGTGAAGTGCCCATCCATGTACAGACAACCTCTAGCTGTCTCTCTCAGGGATGGCAGCGCCCACCGCCGCTCGCCTGGCACCGCGCTCACAGCCAGTTTAGGAGGCGGCCGCTCAGATTAAAGCCCTGTGATAGCGGGTAACTGACCCGCCTCAACCAAACGCTCCCACAACCGACCCGTCGGACTGAGGATTAGGTGACAGCGAGAGAGAGAGAGACGCTTGGCATGAGACTGAGTCCAGCTCCTCAAAGTCACCTCTCTCTTTCTCTCTCTCTCTCTGTCATTTTATCTGTCTCCATCTTGCTTTCTGTGTAGCTCCACTGTACTGCATCTCTCCTGAAGATTATGGCCTAGTATACACTTATTATATATATATATTATAGATACAGCACCGAAATATGATCAATCTGTAATCGGTTACTGTTGCTCTAAACCTTTGTGACTTTTATTCCTATAAAGCTGCTGTTAAAGCAATAGGCCCCAAGAAGCAGTGGTTTACAGTGAATTTATAACAGCTAAGGGGTTTAAGACACTCTGCTTCGCTGTTATAAATTCACTGTAAACCATGGCTTCATGGGGCTTATTACTTTCATAAAATGGTTATTCCATATACGTATTAAGGTTTCACAAAATAAAACAAAGCAAATAAAGTGTAATGATATTAATACAAACATTATTCTTCTGCCAAACAATGTAGTTTCTCAGAAACAGTTTTGGTTACAGCAAAGTGGTTGCCGAGCAACACACAGACGTAAACAAAGGTGTATGTTTGCAGAGTAATTTACAACGGCTTTGAACACGGCTCAACCAATCAGAATCAAGGACCGGATCTATGCGTTTTATAATAAAGCAATGAGCCCCAAGAAGCTGCGGTTTACAGTGAATTTATAACGGCTAAAGGGTGTTGTTAGACGAGAGGAGGAGTGCCTAAAACCCCCTGAGCTGCTGTAAATTCACTGTAAACCACAGCTTCACGGAGCTTATTGCTTTTATAAAACGGTTATTCCATATATGCAGTAAGGTTTCACAAAATAAAACAAAGCAAATAAAGTGTAATGATATTAATACAAACATTATTCTTCTGCCAAACAATGTAGTTCCTCAGAAACAGTTGTGGTTGGAACAAAATGGTTGCCGAGCAACACACAAATGTAAACAAAGTTGTATGTTTGTAGAGTAATTTACAACAGCTTCAAACGTGGCTCAACCGATCAGAATCAAGGACCGGAGCTATCCGTTTTATAATTTTTCATTTTTGGCTGAACTATTTCGTTAAGATAAGCGATTGCCGTGGTAATGAGAACTACATTTGATAAACTATAGTACTGTTCAAATGCTTGGGGTTGATAATATTTTGTAAAGCTTTTGAAGGAAATCTTTTCTGCTGACCAAGGCTGCATTTATTTGAAGTAGAAATCTTTTGAAACATTATAAATGTCTCTACTGTCACTTCTGATTCAGTTAATGCATACTTGATGGGAAAAAAAAACACTCTTGACCTATTAATCGGAAGAAAGTATTTTCCCCCGTCTCTCATTCTCATGGCTAGTAAATCAAACCAGGGGAAGTCATACATTTTTATTAAAAATGCCCTCTGGCCTTAAAATCGGAGCTCCACGGGTCTGTATTCGTGTATTTGGATAGAGTCGGATGCTTAATTGTCATTCAGAATGGAGATAATTGGCTTTGGTGCCGTTCTAATATGTTTGGGTGGTGACAGAAGCTCCTCCATCTTATCTGCTCTCAGTATCGCCCATCCATACGGCCCAGGGCAATATACGGCCATGTAATTAAAGTGTAAGAAAATGTGCAGATGGAGAGATACGGGAGAGTGAGGGGTGCGGACAGACGTGACCAAGCGTGGAAGTCACGGGATGTTGTGAGCACACGCTTATACCTGCCGGACCACGTGCCGGGCCTCAGGTCCCGACCTCTTATCAGGGGCCGTATTGTTTGATTCCTCACTGGGTTTGGCTACAAGAAAGCACATGACTTCATATGTGTAGATACATCAGGGGCTTTAATGCACTAAGACTCATATCATGCTCATATCATGGGGAATCGAAATCTCCTTGATCTTTAGAGATAATACAGTCATTCATTATGGAAACATACTGTAACTTTCAGAACTCAAACAAGAGCAATGAACATTTATACATCAATGCAAACTTTTACCATCCGCAGTGAGGTAATACTGAGGAAGTAGTACAGACACTATTATTCCTGTAGTCAAATGTGGTAAAGTGTGTGAAAGCTTCTGCATTGTTTGTCTGTTAGAAACCAAGAGCTCAGGTTTAAAGTGATGTATCACCTGAAATGATAATTGTGTCATCATTTACTTAGCGTCATGTACTTGTATGATTTTCTTTGTCATGCAAAAGACATAAGATATTTGAAGAATATTCAGCTGTCCAAGAAATAACAATCAACGTGGTCCAAAATTTTAACCTCCGTAAAGGACATAATAGCAGCGTAAAAGTAATTCAAACAACTCAACATTTTCTGAAGCAATACTAATAATACTAATAATCTTATTATTATTATTATTATTATTTATTTATTTTTTTTTTTTTACTAGTGGGTGCAGGACACTATAGTTAATTTAAGCGAGGATAGCAAAATAAAGTAAACTGTGACATATTACACACAAAAAATTCTTCGTACAGTGGACTTCCAGTAAAATTGATACAAAAAAAAAAATTGGGACCAAACATTTGATTTGACACTTTGATTTGACCATGTTTTGTTACATAGCCTTCTGTCAAAGTTATCTGACTATCAAGATGAATTTGTTCAGACACAGTTTAACCCTGAGTTCTTGTCATATTGTATTACCATTTTCTAAACTAAAATAGTGAATAAACAGTGATAATGTGAGAAATGTTGAAGGTGTCTGAATAAATTTTGACTGTATGTACAGAATGATAAGTCATGATCATGAGATAAAGTCGTAATTATGACAACGCTGAAATTATTACATAGCCACATTCATGAGATAAAAAAGTCTTTTAACAGTCAAAAATATGTAGTATGACATAAATTCAAAATTATAACAAGCCATAATCATGACAAAGTCAAAATTATGACAGCGTTGAAATTATTACATACTAAGTCACAGTTCTTAAAGGGGTCATCGGATGAAGGGGTCATTTAAGTTAATATGATTCTGTAGGGTCTTAATGAAAAGTGTATAATATACTTTGGTTAAAAATTCTCAATGGTAGTGTTTTACCTTGCCAAAATCAGCTCTGCAAAAATCATCCTGTTCTGGTCGATGTTGCATTAAATGCTAATGAGCTCTGCTCGCCCCGCCCCTCTCTTCTCTCTGTGGAATGACAGGCCTGTTTACTTTAGCCGCTAAACTTGCTAACTAGCACGCTATTAGTAAAGGCGATTGCAAAGATTCATAAAAAAACCCTTATACTCACTTCTGCTGTAAGTGAAGCTGGATCATGAATGATTCGCGCGAACATAGACGGATATATGTAGATCGGGAGGCGCATTCCCTTCACAAACAAACGTAATCCACTGCGTCTTCAGTGGCTCAGATGTCATAAATGACGACTACTATGTTCATTATTACATCCAACAACGCAACACCTCAATCGCTTGGGGCCATTCTTGTCTACGTCCCTGTTTCGGCATCGAAAGAATGGTGATCGGACTGTTACTGCTCATTCAAGGCGGGTCTAAGGTAAGACGCTCATGTCAGTCAACTGTCGTGGGAGTGGCCTCTGTTGGTGTGATGTCACGATGCTGAGAATGGCTTGATTTGAAAAAAGGTAAATTATTTTTACAGATTAATTAAACACACTGGGTGGATTTTTATCATTATAGGGTAGATGTGTACATACACTGCCAACACACATTAATGTTCAAACAACATGTAAAAGTGAACTTAGCATCCGATGACCCCTTTATATAAAAAGTTGAAATTATGACAGTCAAAAATGATGAGATAAACAGTCATAATAATGAGATCATAATTATTAGAAGAAAGTTCCATCATCCATTCCCCAGTCCAAAACAATTTACAGTTATGAGATAAAAAGGCGCAATAAAGACTATGAGATTGGAAGACCCAAAATGATCTCCCCACGAAACCAAACTTCAGGAACTTCAACAAAACAATAAAACTAAATAAGAGCAAATGACACTACCTTGCCCAAACTTCTTGCTTATCTGAAGGTCCACTAAGAATGTCTATATACCACATATAATATATCTTGTAAATCTGTTGTTTTTCCCTTCATGTTTGGTATCATTTCAATTGTCTCTGTGTTTCAATTTCACGGCTCATATGAGAAAGATTGAAAACTTTTGACCTGATGGCTTGATGAGGATGTTTTTCCTTCTCCGGCCAGGTGTGACCCTTGGGTCACAGGATCCCGACAAACCAGAGGGTTTTTAATGTTTTTACAACTGATTTAAAGATTTATTTGTTCTGGTCTGGATATATCAGTAATTTGGGATTCTGTAACCAGAAAACCCCCACAAAGTGTGTGTGAGTCTCTAGAGCTCTGGGGCCAGTTGCATAAACTTAGCCTCTATGTTAAGACAGTGTCTTAAGTCCTAGTCTGACCAACTAGCAGTTAACCAAAGAGTAACCAGTCTTATTTTTTTGGATTCAACTTAGACTAATCTACATTTTCCTGTAACTAAATCAAAACAATTATGAACAGTTTTAAAGATAAAATTAGCCGTCTAACTTTTTAAGACTAGTCTAAACCTTTTATGCAACCGGCCCCTGCATCCAAATCTCTCACATGCAGCTGTGTGTTTCTCTGCTGTCAGGTGAGCATCTCTGACTCTTCAATTCATCTTTGAGCAGCTGATGTTATGTATTTATCTGAATTGGAACTGAATTTAATTCTGAACTGGATTCTCATTGTTTAATTATGTAATTAGCACAATAAATTTTTACTGGACAAATAAAATGTTATATTTGATTTATTCTGAGCTCTTTTGAAATCATTATGACTAGTAGATTAAGACTTATGCCTTATACATTCACCCACGCCTTTGGATTCAGTTGTTGGGCCAATGGGTGGACTTACAAGATCATAATTGTGACAAAAAGTTATAAAATTATGAAATCATACTAATGAGAAAAGATAATTACATAGAAAGTCAAAAATATAACACAGTATGCCAATTATGAGATCAAAAGTTGAACTTATGACAGTCATAATAAAGTCAAAATTATAAGACTTTCATACCAAGTCATAATCATGAAAAAAAGCATATAATCTGTAGGGTCGCAAAGGAGATAAAGAAGTTGAAACTATGAAATAAAAACGAAATAAAAAGACAGTCCATTTGTCATATTGACCAATGTAACGTACACCAAACATTACTGAGCACAACTTTGATGAATCTTTAGGCTCATTGTGACCAATGTCTCTCAGGCTCCAAATAAACTCCAATCAGCTCCTAGCAGCACAGCTATCTGTTTTGTCATTTGTCTTTTGATCTTTATTGTATTCATGAGTTTTTGTTGTATGTGAATTTGGCGTGTGTGTGTGCGTGCGTGTACTTGTGTTTGTGTGTGCATTTCACATTGAACATGAAATACGGCCGGTGCATTTGTCATGTATTTTATTATTTGACCCTCACTCCTCTCTCTGCCGGACATGTGGCCCCTTTCATTTTTCACATGACTGCTTTTCTTATCACGTCGGCGCTCGCTGCCGCTCCTGCCTCTGATTCTCAGGCAATAAAACACAAAACATTCTGTAAAACATGGAGCCGTGAGAAATTATGATAATAACTCAAGAGCTGAGGTGAGCTGGGTGTCGGGATCCGGGTCTACGGAGGGACGGGTCAAGGTGGTCTCCTGCATGCTGCCCTCCTATAAACCCTCTCCATCACCGAAGCCGTTCGGCCGCGACCGAGCGCGTAGGACGGACCGTCTGTCCCGCCACTGGTGGCAATAAAGCGGGATGGATAGGAGACGGCGTTTGCGTGTGAGAGCGCGTGGAGGTCAGGGCCGCGTGTGGCCGCGTGCTTGATGTGGATGCATAAAAAGTTGCAAAACGATGCGAGTCAAGAGATCAGAGTGCCATCATCTGCAAGTCATATCAGATGAGAACCTGATACAGGCCTACAGTCGGGCCAGAAACACATGCAAGAAGCAGGGCTGTCAGGCGGTTAAAAATATGACTTAAAAGTCACTACTGTGTTCAATGAGAACTGTGGTGAATAGACATTACAAAAAAGTAGTTAAAAAAAATTTTGATTCATTTATTACACAGACATTTAAGGCTGTAACATTGTTTTCAGTAGCTGCATCTGAAGTGTCATTTAGGTATATTTACACAGACTGTTTAGAGGTGGCATACATGCATTTACACTGTAATTATAATTGCATAATTAAGAGATTAACTGGTTTTAAATTGGTATTAATGGTTTAAATATGAAACTAAAACCTCCAGTTGGTGGCAGCAAGTCACTTAATTAATGAGTGAGTCATTTAGCCATTCATTCAACCGATTTGTTCGTGACTGTCTTTACATCACTGAAACATTGACTCACTCGATTCACTCAAAAACTGTGGATTCATTCAGTAATAAATCCCCACTATGTTGATCAGAGACACAACTGTTCTGCTGTGGCTTTGATTGTAACTATTTTCATTTCCGAAATTGAGCAAAAACATAGGCAACTGAATCAGTGTAAGATAATGTACAGGTCTTGGCTGGGCAGCGTCGATATTACGTCCTTATTTCATGTTTTGCAGCAAAGTGAAATGTGCAGTGAGTGGCCATATTTTTATTATGTTAGTACACGCACATATTGCTGCCTTTTTATTACGTATTGCAGTAGTTCAGAATTCAAATGTCCAGGTAGTGTCACTGAAAGTGTAATGCTCTATTTTGTTGGAAAATAACATAAATAATAGCCCATACACCAAACCCAACCCTAAACCTACCCAATAGTGTTAACAAATACAAAAGTGATATACAAATGCATTCGCTGATGCAGCAGTGCTATTTTAACTTGCTTCTACGTGGGTTTGAGCTGTTTTGTAAAATCGTAGTTTCGTGGGATTCATACTGGAGCTTACTGGTGCGTGTGAGCTACCGCACAAACCTACTGCATTTGAAAACCCATTCATATGTAGCTGTATATGTAATGCAAATGTTCAAAAGTATGAGTTTTCAAATCACACAGCATGTTAAAATGAGGTGTGAGGAATGTGAGGAATTTGGCTTTAATAGAAACTCTGACCCTGTAAATCCTACTTTGTGTGACAGGGAATAAAAGTTGTCAAGAGGTTTTTTTTTTGTTTTGGTTTTTTTTATAGGTAAAGGCTTGTACAGTTGAGATCAAAAGTGTTCATACACCTTGCAGAATCTACAAAATGTTAATTATTTTACCAAAATAAGAATGCATGTTATTTTTTATTTAGTGCTAACCAGAATAAGATATTTCACATAAAAGACACTTACATATAGTCCACAAGAGAAAATAATGGTTAAAATGACCCCATTCAAAAGTTTACATACACTTGATTCTTAATACTGTGTTGTTACCTGAATGATCCACACCTGTTTTTTTGTTTGGTTGGTTGGTTGGTTGTTTTTGTTGTTGTTGTTGTTGTTTTTTTGTTTTGTTTTTTTCGTTTAGTGATAGTTGTTGAGCCCCTTGTTTGTCCTGAACAGTTAAACTGCCCACTGTTCTTCAGAAAAATCCTTTCGATCCCACAAATTCTTTGGTTTTTCAGCATTTCAGCATTTTTTTCAGCATTTTTTCAGCATAACCCTTCAATGACTAGGATTTTTAGATCCATTTTTTCACACTGAGGACAACTGAGGGACTTGTATTAAGATCCAGAGGGTGAAAACTTTTGAACAAAATGAAGATGTGTACATTGTTTTCATGTTTTCACTTAATGCATGGTTTTTCCTTCTGAAGCATCAGTGAGTGTTTGAACCTTCTGTAGTAGTTTCATATGAGTCCCTCCGTTGTCCTCAGTGTGAAAAGATGGATCTCAAAATCATACAGTCATTGTTGGAAAGGGTTCAAATACACAAAAATGCTGAAAAAATAAAGAATTTGCGAGAGCTGAAGGATTTTTCTGAAGAACAGCAGGCTGTTGAACTGTTTAGGACAAACAAGGGACTCATGAACAACTATCACTGAACACAAAACACAGCTGTGGATCATTCAGGTAACAACACAGTGTTAAGAATCAACTTTTGAACGGGGTCATTTTCGTAAATGTAACTTATTTTCTCTTGTTGACTATATGTAAATGTCTTTTATGTGAAATATCTTATTCAGGTCAGTACTAAATAAAAAATAACATGCATTTTGAACGATTTCTCTTATTTTGGTAAATTAATTAACCTTTTGCAGGTTCTGTATTTCTGTATTTCCAGTGAGCCCGAGTATCATTATACACACTTTACAGCTGTTCCTGCATTCCTTTCCATTTCTTCACATAAGGTCCTCTTATTTTTCAACCACCTGATTTTACCATCCAATCAATTCCTGATGAATACAATCAGCTTCTGTCTTGGGTTCCGGTTGACTTCAACACAAATGACACTTGCTTTCATTTCCTTAACGTAACGCAATGACATACTGAGAATTCAAAGTGTGACAAATACTTTTTCATGGCTGCAGTATAATAAAACGCTCATTTAGTGCACTGACCCAGCGTTCGGCGGGTCTGAGAGCTGTGAGTGGCGTTCTGTCCGATATCATAAAGCAGGCCGGTATGAAGTGAAGCGTGAGGTTGATCACACACCTGCTGCAGTTCAGCTCGACTCAGACACGCGAGCTTCCTTTGGCATCTGCGGCCACTGCCATTCTCCTTCCTGTGTGTCAACCCTCTCCTCCTTCCTGGCTTCCGGGGTCGGCCGCTCCATCTGTCCAGAGCCGGCGGGGGTCCGGGCAGCCCTACGGAGGCGTGCTGAGAGGGTCCTGGACCCTTGTGGTGCGTCTGCCGGGGTCTCTCTGTGTTCCTCTAAATCCAAACACTTCCATCGCGAGATTCCGGTGCCAGCTGGCCGGACTCACCTCCTAAAACCAGCGAGGTAACGTCCACCTCCACGTCTGCTGCTGTCGCTCTCCTTTACCCACTATCCTTCAAAACTCACCGTTAACTAACAAAGCTCTTCCTTTTGTTTGAGTGACTTTATCAGGTTAATAAATGGTTTGGATTTCAAATGTAGTGCCAAGGGATTGTGATTTTATTAAATGATTTATTTAAAATGTTTTAATTGTGAAAAAAAAAAAAAAAAATGATCAACAATAACACACAATCTCTTGCAGAATCACATGATTTTATGACACAAAAATGAAAATAAAATTTCTTCACATTAAAATTAAGCTAATGTATAGAAGTCCATTTCCATCAAAAATGCTTTGGTAAATCATGAGTAAATCATAAAATTCTAAATTATGAGATAAAACGTCATAGTAGAGACAAACATTAAATATTCATATACATATTAATTCAGTTCATTTGACCCACATAAGAAAAAAAAAAAAAGTTGTGCTTTAGTAAATCATGAATGAATAATAAAATTCGTAATTGTGAGATAAAATGTCATAATGAAATGTCAAAATTATAGCAAAAAGTCTAAAGATAAAATGACAAATAATTATGACAAGTGGAAATTCTGACATTCTTAATTCATGATAAAAAAAAAAAAATTAAGCATAATAAGAAAATTAATGAGACGAGAAAATCTGAGATAAGAACAAAATTCTGAGATTAAGAGGTTGTAATTATGACAAGTTTGAAATTATAAAATTAAGTCATAATTATGACAAAAAGTCAAAATTCTGAGATAAAAAGTTGAGAATTATAACATAATAAATGAATGAATAAATAATGAGATAAAAAGTCAAAGACCAAAGTAAAAATGTTAAGATCAATACTTGTGTAATACTTTTGAGTCAATAAAAGTCAATAAAGTCACAATCATGTCATACTAAGATTGAAACTTAAAATCATGATATAACATCATCAACTGACAAAAATATATATATATATTTTGACATTAAAAAGTGGAAATTATGAGACTTTTTGCTGTAATTTTTTCTTAGTTGTTCCTATATTGCTGTCATGCTGTGTCTGTCTGTGCTCTTGTTTTGTGGACTTTTAGTTTGTAGTTCTGTCTAGTTACTGTTTCTTGTTCCCTTGTTATAAATTACTCTAGGTACATTGTAAGGCATACATTTCCATTTACGGATAGTAGTTTTAGAATCTGCATTTTAAAAACCCATGTTTGTTGTCTACTGATCTGAATATTGAGGGGACTCGTCCATGCTGCACGTATGGTGGGGAAAATGACTTCTTGACAGCTGTTTTAAGTAACTTTAAACAGAAATGGAGACCAACTGTACTACTGTATTGTAATGTATTCCTGAACAAGAAAAATAAACAGCAAAACTTGATTTGATCCATCGGACTTACTGTACTGTATCTGCGTGTGAATTAGAAGACAGGAAATAAACCAGAAAGAAGCCGCTGGGAATGACGGATAAAGAGCTGCACATCACAATATTGTCAGAGGTGTAAGTTTGGACATACAGTCAGTCGTCAGAAGTAGACTAGTATTAGGAACGGTTGAGCTGAGGTCTTTGAATAGGTGTGCTGGCAGACGCTCGTGTGGTTCTGACTGTGTTTGGGAGGTCATTCCATTATTGGACGGCAATGACAGAAGCTCTTGGATCTGGACTGGTGAGCCGCTTTCATTTGGACAGTAAACTGAGCTGGACGGAGGCTCCAAGCTGCCCGCAGCAACTGGGCTCTGCTTCTCCACTGGACTTCGACTTATATTAGCAGTACTTACATTATTACGACACGAACATTAAGAACACTGCATAGAAGCTTTATAATGTACATTTAAATGCACACAGAAGATTGGATCCACAGCCTTGTGGGCAGAACTCTGATGTTTATATCAATCTGTTCAGGAGACTCTGTCTTGTTCCTCTCTCCCCTCCCCACTATTAACACTGTTGTCTTATATAAAGGAATAAAAATAAATATAACAACTGGAAGTCATACCTTAAAAACCCAAACACATATTTATTAACCACTAATCTGAATGATGCTACTGTCATCTTACAATATAAATATGATATTTTTTGTAATATATTGATATTTTAAGATGACGGGAGCATCATTATTGCCCTTTTATTTATGCCAGTAATGAAAGTGTAGTAAATTTAAAACATAAACACACACACACACACACAATTATATATGTATATATAGTATTACAATTACTATATTATATAAACATTAATGTATTGAATATTATTTTCACTACATTTTATTTAAATATACAGCATACAATTTTCACCTTCCAGGTATTACTTCCATGCTTTCATGAAAGGCAAAAAATAATAATTAATAAATAAATAAATAATAAAATAAATAATTACACAAAATATAAACATCTAAAATAAATACATATTATATAAATATTAATATATTATTTTCACTACATTTAATTTTACCCAAAAGCTTTTAGGTATTTATAAAAGGCCAAAACAAATTACACAACATATCAAAAACATCTAATATAAATACATATTATATAAATATTAATATATACTATATTATTTTCACTATGCTTAAATCACTTAAATGTTCACAGAATATTTCAAGAAGATTAATTTTGGTATTTTGGAATTAGTGATTTTAGATCAAGTGCAGATGTTCAAAACTATTAACAATGATCTTAATGCACTTTTGATTCTCAATTAATTTTTATTTTTTTATTTATTTTTTTTTTTTTTTACATATTTGGCCGATTTCTGTTTCCTGACATTGTATGAATCACCCTTTTAGGCCATTTCAGATAAAATATTTAACCAAAGGTTTTTTAGTTTTAGTTTTTTTCCCCCCACTATGTCATCCAGTCCTATAGAAAATAAGTTTCTACACGTGGTCTTACTCATGAGTTTCTCTGTGAGTCGCTCTGGGAGCTTCAGCGTCTGACTGAAGGAACAGACAGGAGGTCTGAGTGCGGCTTCATCTCTGTCTGGACCCTCAGCGCTTCAGTGGTCTCACGCTGTGTTCGGACAGCAGGGCTCCGTCCAGTGAGTTAACATGAAGACAGACCCGCCGGCCGCTCGCTGGGACGCACGCGTGAGCTCTCGAGCTCCGACCTCCTGCTTTAAAGCACAAAGACGGACGCTCTTCCCTCAAATCAGACGAAGCTCTACGTGTGTAGATTGTATTGAGCTGTCTGTGACACTGTGCCCTGTATCTGCCCCCTCCACCCATCCGCCCCCGAGCGCCCAGTGCAGCTTTGATTACTCTTATCACCCGCCTCTCAGGGGATTGAGGGGTATTTTCATCACGGGCTCTGTTCCAAAACCTTGTGTGCTGCCTACATAGACGCCGTTCTGAGGCTGATCATATGCACAGTTCCAAAGACAGGCAGCTGCATTATCCTGCCTTATAAGATGCCTTCATTTGACTAAATTTGAAAGCAACACTACATGCATCCTTCACTCTTAAAAATAAAGCAATAAAGCTTCTTTAGTACCATTGATGGTTCCATGAAGAACCAAAACCTCCATGGAATCTTGCCAAGGTTCTGGAAAAAGGTTTCTATAGATTATATATATATATATATATATATATATATATATTATTTTTTTTTTTTTTTTTTTCACACTAACAGAACAAAGCAATAGCCAAAAATACATTGTATGGGTCAAAATTGCTGATGTTTCTTTTATGCCAAAAATCGTTAAGATATTAAGTAAACATCATGTTCCATGAAGATATTTTTTAAATTTACTGCTGTATCAAAAATGAACTTTTAAAAAGTAATATGCATTGCTAAGAACTTCATTTGGACAACTTTAAAGGCAATTTTCTCAATATTTAGATTTTTTTTTTTAGATTCTAAATTTTGAAATAGTTGTATTTCGGCCAGATATTGTCCTATCCTAACAAACCATACACCAAGTTTATTCAGCTTTCAGATTATGTAATAGATTTATAAAATTGACCCTTATGACTGTTCCAGGGTCACATATGTGTTTTAAGGTAACTCCTCCAGTTGTGATACGTTTTATATAGTTATATATTAAAAAATTTATTTGATCATGGACAGACACACAATGACCCTTATACTGGAATTGCATTTGATCTTCCTTTTTTTCAAAAGGTAAAATACATTTGTCAGGAGCACAATATACATGAAATCATATTTATAGGCTATACTTATTTATTTCGACTTGGGCCCATCTTATTGACATTACCAAGGACGAATGTGTGAGAGATTTATTCCAGCATTCATGTCTGATCTCCTCTCATGTCCGTCAACATGAACTCAACATCATCTGCTCGTCCAATCAAATTACTCAGATTCCTAGTTTCCTCCCTGTCTCTCTGCTTCGTCCTGAAAGTCAGTCTGCCTACAAAAACGTGCATTTGTATCAATGCAGAAATGAAGAGGATTGTAAATGATGGAGACGTCTGACGTGACATTGAGCTGCGAGAGTCCGTATAGGTGAGACTTCGGCCGGTCCAAACCCCCGTCCGCTCGTCCGCCATCACTTATTATAATTCACCCTTTCTTTTGGCTCAAACAGAATGGATTCTTAACCTTGAAAAGACAAGGGCAGCCGCGATATCGGCCGCTGAATCATCCTGCGATGTTCACCAAAGATTTCTACAAACTGTGTATCCCATTCAAAATCCTTCTCTCTTTAATTTTGCACTTTAAGGGGGAAAAAAAAAAAAAAAAAAAAAAAAGTACAAAAGCTGACACTGGGCCGTTACGGTTTCGAAATGTACTCGTTTGTACCTTATTTACCCGCTAAAATATGCATATTAGTACCTAAACGGTACATATTAGTTTCTTTTGAAAAGGTACTGCACCAGTAACAGGTTTTGTACCTTTTTCTGACAGTGTAGGACAGAGAAAAAGATACCAAACATGCAAAAATGAAAGCTGTGTAAAAGAAAAAGTTATTAAAGAAAGTTAAGTAAGGTTGTGAGGAAGAACGCAGGCTACGGCAGAGCGCGAGCAGAGAGGAGAGCCGGAGGAAGACGCGGCGCCTCTGGAGTGATTTATTTGGCAAATCAGGACACAATGAGCGGATTATGACGCTCTAATAGGAGAGAGTGTTTGGGGAGCCACTAATTGGCTGTGATTGAGTTGCAGGCTGGGAGAGAGAGACCTGGGATCCGCGAGCGTCTGTCAGCCAATCATCCGCTAATCAGAGAGCTCAAATTAAAAGTGCGTGTTTGGAGTCGAGGACGGGATAATGGCGCAGAGCCGGAGTAATTGTGAACTTCACCAGTGTGCACCTTCGATCACAATATCTGAGTCCTGCATGGACACACACGGACCACACGAACACACTTTAATCATTCTGAGACTGTAGCCTCATATATGTGTGCGTGAAGGACTGATTTAAAAACGTTAAATAGTCCCAAACAGGTACAGCATTATGGTATGACGACATAAATATATGAACATATATGGAAAGAGTGATGCATGTGTTATTTTCCAGCTGTATCAGTATGGATGTGGTTTGTCAGATGCTGCCCAGTGCATTGAATGTTGTGCAGTAGGGGTCAGTGTTTCACTGCACTGCTGCACACAGACACACACAAATACCACAGTTTTACCTTTCAAATCAAATCTGTTCAATCTACATTCAACGAAATAATTCATCGCGACTGGCATAACTACTTAAAATAATTATATCTTTATTTTTTTCCTTAAATCCCGAATTGTAATGCACTTTAAACATTAAAAACCGCACAAAATAACCCAAATTAAATTAGAAACTGACAGTATATTGATTGTGTTATTTCTTTCATAAATGAATGATTTTAAATTCTGCTTCCAAACATTTAAAAAATGCATGTGGTAAGTCATATTTGATTACATGTGAATTTCTACATGAATCTTTTAGTTACAAATATATGATGTTCCATATTTAAATAGGTCATTAACAGGAATATTTAAATATACACCTCTATTGACAAATAATAAAAATAGAAATAATACAAATATTCAATATGAAAAAAATGATTAGATCTTCATTGAAGCATTAAAGAAAATGCACAGTGAAAAACAGTTTAGCTGACAAGATGACAAGGATATAGGTGTGTATTTATTTAAACATTTTCCCCCTGCTGTTTATTATAATTTATACGTTTATTTCATGCATTCCCTTTTCTTAATACAAGAAAGCCTAATTCAGTGCATGTATGGAAATGAATGATTCATATGAGTGTAACTGCAAATCAAATGTGTGTGTTTCTCCGTCTATCCTGAGCTCACCTCCACACAGCACGCGCCTCACGCTGATTGTTTTAATTGTAAATGTTTCTTTTGTAAACCTTGAGTCTTCAGTGTAAGAGTCTGAAGTGGCTTCGGCTCTAAATGGGATTAATTCTAGAGAACGTCCTTTAGTCTTCCTCGTGTAATTTCATTTGCGGCTCCACACGGTGAATAGCAAAACAGGGGCTCGCAAACGCCACGGCCTTCAGCCACATGACAAACACACGCCAGCCGTCATTTCATCGCCACTACGTTGTCATATTCAAATCAAAGATGTCTTTTTTCCCCAAAACATTGTTTACTTATTGTTATTAATATTTTTGATAACAGTGTCTTGTTTTCAAGTTTAAAATACCCTTAAAACAACAACAAAATTACCTGGAATGCACTCATTTGTAACAGACTTGATTTCATTTAAAAGCTTTTTTTTGTGGCACTGACTGATTTGTCCATTTATTTGTTTTTTCATTCATGCCACACAACAAAATCAACTTGTATAAGTCCATCTCTCACACAAAGCAATAAGAAATGTGATATTTTACAGTACAGACTTGAAAGTCTCCTGCACCGACTGTTGAATCAGAAAAAACGTGAAGAAAGCGATTGGTCAAGCACAGCTCTTTCTGAAGGTGTCACAGATGGGACGGGTTCTGTTGGGCGCTTGACGGGCCCCGGGCCCCTTCCCCCCTGTCCGACCCCTGTGGAGACAAGCCCCCTGCCCGCTTTTTGATTTAATTAAAGGGAAGAGGGCGCATCAATTTCATTGGCGGTGCAGAGAGATGACAGCACACAAATTGAAAGAAAGCGGCTCGGCCGGAGGAGGAGGAGGAGGAGGAGGAGGAGGAGGCCAGCGCTCATCATTAACACTGAACACAATCCTGTGTGCCATGTAACAAGATTAGAAACATTATTATCATTCTCCCATACACACACACACACACACACACACACGCACACAGACAGACAGACAGAAGTCATGTGTAACACAAATACTGAGTAAAGACAGGTTGTGACGTAACTCATTAAAACACGTCTGGATGTCAGCATCTGCTTCACATGAAAACAGTACTTAAACACCTATTAATGTCATTTCACATTTGTGACCCTGGACCACAAAACCAGTCTTAAGTCGCTGGGGTATATTTGTAGCAATAGCCAAAGATACATTGTATGGATCAAAATTTTTTGTTTTCTGCCAAAAATCATTAGGATATTAAGCAAAGATCATGTTCCATGAAGATATTTTGTAAAATTCCTACTGTAAATACATCAAAACTTAATTTTTGATTAGTAATATACATTAAGAACTGTATTTGGACAACTTTAAAGGCAATTTTCTCAATATTTTGATTTTTTTTTTTTTTTTTTTTTTGTTGCACCCTCAGATTCCAGATTTTCAAATAGTTGTATCTCGGCCAAATTGAAAGCAAAGGAAAGCTTATTTATTCAGCTTTCAGATGACGTATAAAGCTCAGTTTTGGAAAATTGACCCTTATGACTGGTTTCGTGATCCAGGGTCACATTTGTGTATTGTGGATCTTTTCTCAAAACTAACTTTTTTAACACTAGATTAATTGTTTTAGCATGTGTTTGTGCATCTGTCCTTCAAATAAATGACACTGTGTTATCTAATGCCATGACAGATATTTTTATGTGTTTACATCGCTTTTCTGTTACACTTAAAGCCTTTTATATAATGCACTATAAAGGTATTGGAATGCATTAACTGTGCATTATAATGCATTGTATGATTTCATGAATAACTGTAACCACCACTTTAATACATTATAATACTTTTCTATGTATTGTTACACCTTTAGAAAGTATAAAACATTAAAACACATGATAAACGTCCACTTTCAGAAGCAAGGAATCTACACGTTTTTTAAAAAATAATAATTCATTTTAAGTTGTTACAATAATTTAGTTCAACCTAAAGAGTCAAATAGTAAACCATAAAAAATGTTGTGTGAAATAAAAGACGTTAAGATAAAAAAAAAAAAAAAAATTTTTGCCTGATAAACATTTCTCATTTTAATTTACTTAAACTAATGTATTAAATGATATATCAAAATAGCTATAAAAATATATACATAAAAGTATATACATACTGTACATTACTAAAAAGAAAAAAAGTGGTTCAAAATATGAATAAAAACTGATGTTCAGTCCAGATGATGATGTCTGATTGACCTTGAGAAATATAATCAAACTCTTCATCTCATTTAACTCTGACGAACATCATAACATTTAGAGAAGTGAGGATATATTTTATTTGTTGTTCCTTTGAAATTAACACAGAATCTTATAAAACTTCAAAGAAGTGTCTGAACAGCAGTCTGAGTCTAAATCATATCATTTCCTAGAAAGTCTCCTCATAAACCTGACAATATCCAAAATGAGTGAGGTTTTTATTACCCGAGTGAAGCAAACATGCTTTTTACCTCTTTCAAACAAAGTCACAAGCTTTCTTTGATTAACTGCTGACAACTTTATTTAAGTACTGAGGCATAATATCTAGTTCAAACTAAGGAGAGTGTGAATAAAGGAGGAAATAAAGGGGATGAGACAGTGTTTACTCTCATCAGGTGTCACTGAAACACACACTGGGTTTGTGGGTATTTTCCTGATGTGACGCAGGTGAAACTCAGTACTGCTGCTGTGAAGGTGAGATTCATGTGAAATGAGATATCTGAGCAAACAGACATCGATATTAACAGACCGATACATTTTACCCTGCTGAGGCAAAGGAAGTCAGGTCTTATACAGGAGCTGGACAAAAAAAAAATAAAAATAAAAAATAAAAAATAAAATAAAATAAAATAAATAAGCAAATAAATAAGAGAATAAATAAATAAAATCATTTCAAGAAAATCCATTACAATTAAAAGAAATCACATCTATTTCCACAGAGTGAAAAATGTTGAAAAAATGTATTTTAAAATAAAGTAAAGATTAATGTGAAAGCAGATATCTGAGCCAACAGACATGGAGATGAGAACACACACATTCATATTAAAAGAAGTCTCTTCTGCTCATCAAGGCTACATTTATTTGTTCAAAAATACAGTAAAAACAGTGATATTGTGAAATATTATTACAATTTAAGAACAGCTGTTTTCTATGTGGATATCTGTTAAACTGTAATTTATTTCTGTGATGCGCAGCTGAATTTTCAGCATCATTACTCCAGTCTTCAGTGTCACATGATCCTTCAGAAATCATTCTAATATGCTGATTTGCTGCTCAACAAACATTTATGATTATTGGCGATGTTGAAAACAGTTGTGCTGCACGATATTTTTGTGGAAACTGTGATACATTTTATTTTTCAGGATTCACAGATGAATAGAAAGTTTAAAAGAACAGCATTTATTTTAAATTGAAATCTTTTATAACATTATAAATGTCTTTACTGTCACTTTTGATCAATTTAATGCATCCTGTATGATTTATCTACTTATACACAACTGTAAGTTATCTACTTATACACAATTAATTTTACTGAGTGGAATTTGTGTGTGTTTGTTTGTTTATTTATTTATTAATTGATTTATTTTATAGTTTAGTTATCAACATGCTAACAGCAAAACATTGCTGAAATAAATCAAGTCTGCGTGGTTCAGGAGTACTGTGTGTAAGTGAAAAGCTTTCTGGCTTTGCAGACAGCTGTCTATGTAGCGAGCATGTGCAGGCACAGAGCTGTGCTTAAACTCAGATCATTAATTTGTCGTAAATACTCCAAAAATGCAAGCTAGAACTTAAAGTGAGTTCAGCTCATAATCAGACTGCATGGAGTTGAATATCTGTCATGGAGGCTCTGTATGATCTCCTAACATTGGGGAGATCAGCTGTTGTGCGGTAGACAGTGCATCTAAACACGCGCGGCGGTGAGCGCGAGCCCCCGGTGGGCGAGTATGGGACTGAATGGAGCGCGCTGGTGTACTGCCGCTTGGCTTTGATTTGTTGTGAAGACAGCAGCAGCGAGACGCGCCCGACTCCAGGCTTTTCCCAGCATGCCCGTGGAGAGTGACACTTCCTCTGCCGTCTGAAGACGTGCGCTGAAGCGCTGCCAGCAGATCTCAGCACCGGCCTGACATTCATCAGCAGCGAGCAGCTCCACCGCAGCGCCCAGCGGGAACACGCTCCACCTGCGTCCGTCTGCGGAGTGAGTGTGTGTGTGCGCGCGCGCAGACGCTCGGTCAGTGTGAGTCACAAACTGCCACGCTATGAACGTAATGATGTAATTGAGCGCTCACATACATCCATGTTCAAAATGTATCCCGTGCATCAGCGGTTGAATCCAGTGGCCTCCCATTGTCCACAACAACATCCAAAGACACCGCGACTTTTTCAGTTCTTCATGATTTATTGCATAAGGAGTTTCTTTCTTTCTTTCTTTCTTTCTTTCTTTCTTTGTACCATAAAATGTTTTTGAGCTTGGCGTAACTAGAAAAAGGTACACTGAAAAAAAAATGTACTTAAAAAGTTGTAATTAACGCTTATTTGAGTATTTTCTACAGTAAGAAAATACTTCAGAATTTCACATGTTTTTAAAAAACTTTTTTTAATCATTTTATTACAAAACCTCCATGAAAATTACAGAATATCAAATTATATATCATTACAGAGTAGACTTTCCCACCACTACATTTATCAAAAATAAATAAATAAATAAATAAATGATAAAATAAAACATTTAACCAAAAAATGTTTTGTTTTCAACCAAAACAAAACATTTAAAATAGTAATGAATTCTAAAACAAAATAATATATACAAATAAAAAAAAATTAAACAGAAATAAAAAAAACAATGAAATAACATTCACCAATATATATTTAAAACAACAACAAAACATTGGAATTCAAATTACAGTCATCATCATACCATTCCACTTTATTCTGTTTACAAATTGCTTTAAAGGGGACCACACCTTTTTAAAAACCTCTGCTTTATCTCTGATTGCATATGTTAATTCAGAATTTCACATTTAATTGAATGTGTTACTTTGCTGATTCTTTGTAACTATTTTACTTAATTAGTTACTAATTAATAATTACCAGTACTTCATTTTTACAATTTTTTTTTTTTTTCAGGATTCTATTCACTTGTATTTTAGGCCTAAAAACCACTCTTTTAATAAAATTAGACTGTCGTTGATCCAAGATTGGTTCTTCAAAAAAAAAAAAAAAAAAAAAAAAAAAAAAAAGTTGAGTGGGTAAATTAAAATAAGAAATATATTAATTCTTTGCTTCCTGAAGTGCATATTTTTTTGCTAAGGGCAGGACCAAACAAAATAGCAAAAGTAACTACTATTTTCAGACAGGTTTCCTGAACTCTTTCCTCTTCTGCCATTGGTCAGTAGTTTTGCCCCAATCTCACACCATTGGATGAGCCTGAAGTTGACATGCTCGGCCCATTCGGGTCTCTATCCATGAGAAACTGACTGAAGGTGAAAACGGCCTTTCTAATCCTCCTGAGACTCCGAGAAATTCATTTATTGAAACATAACAGCTTCTAACCGAAAATTGATATCACAATTCAGCACGTTTTATACAAAGAGGAACATTATTTGAATAATTTCTAATGATTATTTTTGGGTTGGTTTGATTTATTAATTTATTTATTTTCTTACAAGAGACAGATTTTTTTTCATTATCTGTTGAGAGACACCTGGACATGTCAGAAAGTGCTACAGGTGAAGAAGGTAAAGAACCATATTCTCATGAAATATGAGATATATGGATAAAATAGTTTTAAAACATTATTCTCATATTTTTGTTCATTTTTAAACAGCTTAGAATGAATCAGAAACCATTGTGTAATATACTGTATGTCATTACAATTTAAAATATATGTTTGGAAATAACTATTAGAGACAGTTAAGGAATTGGAAAATAATATAGAAAGTTTCTCAAAAACATGCAAAACCAAGACGAGGATTTAATTTCTAAGAATTTTAGACCCAGCATGGCAGAATTGCAATGTTTGAATCGAGCCATTAAATATTATATAATTTTCACTAAATATGGATAAAAACTAAAATGATCACAACAGCAGTTAAGAGTTAACAAATGGCATATTAACTACCACAGCTCACCAAAGTAACACAAAATGGCACCAGCCGGCTGACACCACACTTTTGTAACAAATTTATCTATTTACAAAATATAGGCTATATATGAAACATTCTATTTTATTTTATTATTTTTTGTGTAGTGAGACTGTTAAAATCACTATGTTATATTTTAAATATTCTTTAAGAGAAAATTTATTACAATAGTAATAAATAATTACTATTATTATTACTATTACTATTACTATTAAATAATTTCTTTAAAACCTTCTACAAACCTTCTACAGAACCTTCACTTACTGCGAATAAATAAATAAATAAATAAATTTTACCTTAATGCAAAATTTGCCTCCCGAAAACATGTTTACAAGTGGAAAAAAAAACAAAGAACAAAAACAAAACATCGGGAGTATCAAACTTTGGGTCTCTGAGGATTTTTATTTATCATTGTGGATGTCGATGAATCTAAATCCACATGAACTAAATGTGGTCTAAACTCCAGTGGTCTGTTTAGGAGGCCCAAATTTGCCTTTTCTTTGCCTATTTAGGAAGTGAATCTACTAAATGGATTTAACTAATGCAAATCATATCTCATATCAGGGAATATGTAAAATAGTCTAAAACACATGGGTAACAGACATGCGCACATGCAGCTTGTGAGTGATGGATATTTGAAATCTGTGGAAATCTGCTGAGCTTGTTTCAAAGCACAAACTGATTTTGTGTGGTTCTGGCTATTGGTCAATGAGTTGAGACAGAAAACCAGAACAAACAGACTTTGTTTGCCTCTGATTGTATTGATGTCTACAAACAAGCAGACCCTCCAGCTCTGAACTGAGCAAACGCATCTGATCTAACGGCCGCAAAGAGACTGAGATGTGCCCTAAACACAAGTGATTGGAAAATTACAGGGACTTTGTGAAGTCTCTCTCTCCAGTGTTTGTGGAGGCAGCTGAGCTCTCGCTGAGGCTTCTGGGTAATCTGGCAGATATGGGAAAGCGCTGTGATTGTCTTCCAATCACTTCAAGAGAACTGTGGTCATCACACTATGAGCGAAACTTCCCGACCGAGCGAACGCGGGCTGAATTTAGCACAAGGGTTAGTTAAAGGGAAAGTTCACCCCAAAATGAAACAATTCACTCATCCTCATGTCAGTCCAAATCTTTATGAGTATGAACATGTCTGTATTTCATCTCAGAATGAGAATTTTAGCTGAATCTCTGGCTGGCTTTTTTTTTTTCATATTATCAAACTGAATGTTGATAAACACAGCTAAGCTCTGGAAGTGTTTCATTATTATACAGAGTACATTAGTACAACCAGTGATAAGGAAAATCACAAACCTGACGCAAAAAAGTATTTAAAAGTACAAGACTGTAGACTTAATGGCTTTAGTGAGGGAAGGACCTACAATATTAATCGAATTAAAAACAATAGAGAAACATTTAGAGTTGTTGATTATATCTGTTCAGTAACACTGTTCACAATTAACTAGTTGCTTATTAGCATGCATATTTCTAGCATATTGACTCTTTATTAGCACTTATAAAGTACATATTAATGCTTTTATTAATTATTAATATTAACACTTATTCTGACCAAAACTATAACTATAACTTACCATCGATAAGCAGCAAATTAGTTTTTTTTTTTTTTTTTTTTTTTTGAGGGAAAACTTAGATAATAGTGAATATGTGTTTAATCTAAAGTGTTACCAAAATATCAAAGTATTTTGACTGTATTTTTGACATTTTTGACTGAGTGGGAGGAGCTTAACAACTCTCTTGTCAAGATTTGAATATTCTGTATAGCATTATGGGTAATGTAGTTTCCTCCACAAATTAAGCTGTTAAATGTGATTTATTTATTTATTTTTTTAAGTAGTTGAAATAATAGAAACAGATGGATTCAACAAATGCATATGCCATTGATTAATAAGCTCATAGCTCACAGTAAGTCTGTTTTATAAGTTATCACTGAAAAACGGTTTTCCGATGGAGAAAATGAATGGAGTTTTTACCTCTGGATCCGACTTTTATGGTCTATTCCAATGGCCAGATTCACTAAACAAGGCAAATTAGCTTGAGAGTGCAATCCCATAAAAGCACCGATGGGAGTGGAAAGTACTGTGGATCTGCTGACAATGAGTAGAAAATGAAAGAACACAGACACAGCCAGACCATTTTCATAACGACCAACACAATCTATGCAAATTAGTGTAGGGATGATGATAATCATAGGTGGGCTATATACTAACAACACAGGCTCACAATGGGTTAAAACATGCTTTTATGGGAGTTAAATAATGGCAAAATCACAAGTCTTAATTCATTTAAATACTCTCATTCCATAAATGTTTGCATCTAAAAGGAAAACTCCTACAAGTGTGATAAGTTCAATCACAAAAATAACACTTTGCAAACATTTCAGTGATAATGTTTCACTGCGTTTCTTTAGTAAATCCTGACAGGTTTGTACAGTCGTATGTGAGGAACAGAGCATTCAGCCTAACATCTGTCATCCACAGAAGAAGAACGTCACACAGGTCTGGAACATGAGAGTGATGTATTTATCACAGCTGATACTGATAGTTGGTAGGAGTGAACATTGGTAACGGTCAGTTAATCCATTAGTTTGTAAACACAAGTGCAATTGCTGGAGTTCATATGGGCTGGCTTCAGTAATTGTCGGTTGTCCCTTTATACATCAGCACAGTAATTTCAGATTTGTACTCGGCTCCTGATCAGGAGTAGAGCTGTGAGGCTCTAGAGCTGCTCCGGGGATAAAAATACCTGTTGCGTGCTGTTGATGGTAATTACGGCCGTCTCTCATAGACGGCTCTTAGAGAGCCTGAGAGCCGTGGCTTCTGTCTCTGATTGCTGCTCTGGATCCTTCAGTTCTGCTGTCCATTAAATCTTGATTGGTCTTCTCTCTTCTTGCGAGTGTGTGTGTGGATGTATGTGGACCCAACAAGGGACCCAAGTCCCAACAAGCATAGTAAAACCTGAAATTTTTGACATTCTGGGGACCAGTCTGTGGTCCTCAAGGAAATAATTATTAAAAATACTAATTGATATTTATCTGAAATTGTAAAAATGCAAATGTGTTTTCTGTGAGGGGTAGTTTTTGGGATCTAAGTCTAAGTGTGTGGGTGTGTGATGGGGAACCAGTGACCTGATGCACAAAGCTAACTGAACAAACTAATTGATTTTTAGAGTAGGTTTAGACTTGACAAAACCAACAAATCAAACCTGATTTAGGTAAAGTTCCATCTCTGGGTTTCAGGTTTTAGTTCAATTTAAATTAAAGGTCCATTTGATGTTTGCATTGGTTCTAGGCTGAAGGTAATTGCAGCAACATTTCATTCAACATTTCATTGTAAAAAGGGTTGTACAAATTCTGTCATAATCTATTATTACCTGTCATTTTTATTTTCATATTTCAATTAGAATAAGACATTTAATTGCTTTTATTTTTGTCCACATTTTAATTTTTAATCATGAACGTACAGGACGACAGCACAGTGTTTAAAAACAACAAAATACGCTAGGGCTGGGGAAACAAACAAACAAACAAACAAAAAAATCGATTTCTCAAATTCAATAGATTCTCATTTTAATGAACCAATATCAATTCTTAAATCACAATCGATCTTTTGGTCTATGCTGTTTTCAGCTGATGAATTAACAATACATAGTGCGTCTTCCTTCCAATAAATATCAATAGTCTGAGATTTCAAATTCTGTCGATTTCATTAGGAAATTCAAGCAATAATTACTGTTTTGGCACTCTTTAATGTGGCGATATGACCTCTGATATATTTTTTTTTTGATTGATCTTAGGAAATATTTTGATCTTAGGAAATATTACTCTAATATTTTGAGATACTGGATTTTTGACTTATGACTTTTTTTTGACGATATTCTAATTTTTTGAGATACACCTGTGTATATGTGTATATATATATATATATATATATATATATATATATATATATATATATATATATATATATATATATATTCTGACATGTAGCTTGTATTTGTTAAAGTAGTTTGACTATTTTTATTTTATTAGTAGTCACCTTCTTTTAGGACCGTTAGTCATCAAATGTTCAGTGAATAAGTATACCAATGGTCACAGGTGTGGAGGTGCAGCTTTAATTCACTGAAAACCACCTGCCTCATTTCGATACAGACGCGAGTGACACTGATGATGTCTGAGTGGGTCAGTTGTTTGTTCTGTAATTGTTCAGTCCATTTCCACCATTTGACCTGTTCAGGATGATGTTTGAACCGGGTGCAAACATAAGAGACAGGCATTATCACACTGACAGGGTCATCGGCCAGTCACGGCGATATGGAGGCACTGCTTCCTGTCATGTGAGTTTTCACTTTATATTACCCCTCCTCCCTCACATTCACACTACAGGACCTCAATGAGCTCAAGTAAAGAGACACTGTCTGTGTTACTTTATAAAATTTATTTTGAAAAATACTTGACCTCATATTTCAGAATGTTTATTTTATTTATATATCAGCATCATTCATGTCTACAACATCTGATCAAGTGCACTAAACACATCTGAGTGATGTCACAAAAACCCAGGCTGCTCCCACGATAGTTGATTGACAGTGGCGTCTTACCTTAGACCCGCCCTAATTAGCTGAGAACAGGCTCCGGTGCAGGAGAACACAAGAATGTCTCCGATTGAGGTGTTCTGTTGTTGGATGTCATAATGAATATAACAGTTGTCATTTACTCCCAACATCTGAGCCACTGAAGACGCAGAGGATTAACATTACTTTTGTTTGTGAAAGAAATGCATCCCTGATCTACCTAAATGTGTTTGTTCGTGCAAATCATTTGTGATCCAGCTTCACCTAAAGCAGAAGTGAGTATAAGGGTTTTTTTATGCATCTTTGCAAATCGCCTTTGTTAATATAATGTACTTGTTAGCAAGTTTCGTGGCTAAATGCCACTCCAGAAAGAAAAGAGGGGCGGGTGAGCAGAGCTCATTTGCATTCAAAGGAACATGCAACAGAATGGCCTGATTTCTGCAGAGCCGATTTTGACAAGGTAAAAGGTAAAAAGTGTGTTTTTAACACTACCATTGAGAAATTTTAACCAAAGTGTGTTATACACTTTTCATTAAGACCCTAAGGAATCATATCAACTTGTGAAAAATGGGCACCTGATGACTCCTTTAAATTAATAATAATAAATTATTATTTTAACACTCATATTGTGTTCCGGTCATTTGGACCCAGAGAGGATTCTCTGAATTGAGATAATGTTTGTACTTTTTTGGAGATTTTTTTCCCACATTTACACTTGTGACATTTCTGGTCACAAATGGCCAACCTAAAATAGCTTATAAATGTCATATGGCTATATTATTACCAATTATTGTAATTACTCTTTTTATTAACTTGTTTTCTTTCAATTCCTAGGCCTCAGTAGGTGCGTTTCCATTACAGATTTGGGTAACACTTCAGTGTAGGGAACAATTCTCACTATTCAATTAAATTTCAATTCAATTCAAATTTATTTGTATAGCCCCTTTCACGATACATATCGTTGCAAAGCAACTTTACAGCAAATTAAAGTTTTTACAATATATTTAGTAGTAGCTTACAGTGGTGACTGTCAAGTTGATATACATATGGCAGATATGTATGGTAAAAATCAATAAATGACTTGATCAAACAGACAAAGAACACTATAAATTAGTAGCAAAATTCGGTAGTGCTGTATGTTGTTTCAGGGTTGGTATCATCTGATGTCCTCTGAGGGGTTGACATCATCTCTTCTTAAGTGTTCTTGATCTAGAATGAAGCTTGTGAATTCCTAGTCTGCCATGGCAGAAACAGAACAAATAGGAACATACTTAGCGTAGCTGCTGTTCAAACCAAGCAAAAAAAAAAAAGATTTGTTCAACCAGAGCTAAAAGATTAATAATGATATTGATTGATCAGATATAACTGCAGTAAAAGTTTATAAGATGCATTATTTGAATGCTTGGCTAAAAAGATGTGTCTTTAATCTAGATTTAAACAGAGAGAGTGTGTCTGATCTCTGAACATTATCAGGAAGGCTGTTCCAGAGTTTGGGAGCCAAATGTGAAAAAGCTCTACCTCCTTTAGTGGGCTTTGCTACCTTAGGAACTACCAAAAGTTCAGAGTTTTGCAATCTCAGGGAGCGTGATGGATTGTAGCATGGTAGAAGACTAGTCAGGTACGCAGGAGCTAAACTGTTAAGTGCCTTATAGGTAAGAAGTAATATTTTATAGCTGATGCGGAACCTAGTAGGTAGCCAGTGCAGAGACTTTAAAATTGGGGTAATATGATCAAATTTTCTTGACCTGGTAAGGACTCCAGCAGCTGCATTTTGGACTATCTGTAGCTTGTTTATTGAAGATGCAGGACAACCACCTAGTAGTGCATTACAGTAGTCCAGTCTAGAGGTCATGAATGCGTGAACTAGCTTTTCTGCATCAGAAACAGGTAACATGTTTCGTAGCTTGGCAATGTTTCTAAGATGGACGAATGCTGTTTTTGTAACATGAGAAATATGATTTTCAAAAGACAAGTTGCTGTCTAATATAACACCCAGACATTTGACTGTAGCGGAAGTAACAGTACATCCGTCTAGTTGTAGATTTTAAGCCAAGAGATTCTGTGTACTGTTTTTTGGTCCAATAAGTAATATCTCTGTCTTATCTGAATTTAATAGGAGAAAATTAGACGTTTCATCTGGTCTTGTTGAGATATATAGTTGAGAATCATCAGCGTAACAATGGAAACTAATCCCTGTGTTTTCTCATAATAATGTATATTGAGAATAGCAGAGGACCTAGGACAGATCCTTGTGGCACTCCATACTTTACTGGTGATAACTGAGATGACTCCCCATTTAAATAAACAAAGTGGTAGCGATCGGACAGTTAGGATCTAAACCATCTTAAAGCCTGTCCTTGGATACCTGCATAATTTTGTAGTCGATCTATTAGTATGTCATGATCTATAGTGTCGAACGCAGCACTAAGATCAAGTAAAACTAGCAATGAGATGCAGCCTTGGTCTGACGCAAGAAGCAAGTCATTAGTGATTTTAACAAGTGCAGTTTCTGTGCTATGATGGGGCCTGAAACCTGACATTCTTCATAGATATAATTTTTTTTGCAAGAAGGAGCACAGTTGAGCAGATACAACTAGCAGATTAACTAGTTGTTTTTAGCGCATGCCTACTCATAATATATTGGCTATTTATTACTACGTATAAAACACATATTCTGCATGACTATATTCTACATCCCTAATCCTGACCAATACCTAAAATTAACAACTACCTTACTAAATACTAATAAGTAGCAGATCAGAATTTTGTTGAGGCAAAATTCATAGTTAATGGTTTGTTAATAGCGAGAATTGGACCTCACAATAAAGTGTAACCCAGATTTACTCAAAACTTTTGTGATGTTTTATAAATATTGATAAAAAACTTTTGGGAAACTTTTTATCCATTAATCAATGTTATGCGACTAAAACTCATGGAGATGGCTGTTGGTAGGTTTATGTATGTCGCAGCCACCGCACTAGCCATTTATTTTAATCGTAGGAGACATAGACGTCTGTCTTTACAGAAGCAGCGTGGAGAACCGCTTCTAAACCTGAAACAAGCCCTGGTATTATTGAATTGCCTGAACAACCTCATATGAGCGTAAAAACTTTTTTGCCATATATGGGAGTTCCCTTTCGAGGAACTCGAACTGCGTCCTCTAGGGGGCGCTAGGGGGAACGCTGTCTGCGTGACCCGTGTCTGAAGTCTAAATACAAAAACATCAACAGAGTTGGCCGGCGACAGCCTATGACGTCACTTCCGGCGCGACTCGTCGCTGCCGGAGCGTCACTACCGGCGCGACCACAGTATAAAAGGGCGCCGGTAGAGCAGGACGGTCTCTTCTTCGTCTTTACTGACTCTTTGTCTGGAGTGTGCAAAACGGTAAGAGATATTTTTCTGCAACTATGGCTAGCACTAGTAAGGCGTTTAGGAAGTGCGCGGATCCGTGTCCCCGTTTCTTGACACCCGATGATACGCACGACCTTTGCGTCTTTTGTTTGGGCGAAGAGCATGCACGCGACATCCTCGAGGGGGCAGTCTGCGTGCACTGTGAGCGTTTTCCGATGAAAAAGCTCCGTTCTCGTTTGTCTCTCTTCTCGAGGGAAGAGGGGCAACCGCCTCTTCCCCGCCGTTCAGGACCCTTCGCTGCCGAGGCACGGAGGAAAATGAGCTTGTGGGGATCGCAGGTGGACCTCGCTGACGAGCTAAAAAAGGGGCTTTTCCTTTCACACTCGTCAGTTGCGGACGAGGACGAGCTGCTCGCTGATGATGATGTGATTTCTCTTACATCATCTGATCCGGCAGCTAGTGCTCTGTTGCAAGAGGAGCAAGAGATGTTGGAGGGTGAAGAAGCTGAGGCTGAGTCCTCCCTAATCTCTTGCCCTGCGTATGAGGAGCTGTTGGAGGTTATGGATCGCGCCACGGCGAGGCTTGACTTGCCGTGGAAGAGAGGTGGCGCCGCGGGGTCGCCTCGACGAGCGCTATCTGTCTGATCATAGCCTTCCAGCCCAGGTGAGTCTTCCATTCCTTCCCGATCTCCATACGGAGATCGAGAAGGTATGGAAAAGGCCGCATTCCTCGCACATCCATAATTTTCCCCATTCTAATTATGCAAATATTGAGGGGATGCGCGAGCACGGCTATCAGAGGTTGCCGCCTGTGGAAGAGACGCTAGCTAGCTATCTCTCTCTGGGTAAAGCAGCCTCTCTTAAGACTCCCTCCCTGCCATCCATTCCCCTTCAAGTAACATCTCGTTTGAATGGTAGGGCATACGCAGCAGCGGGTCAGGCTGTGGGTGCGTTGCACACTATGGCGGTGCTTCAAGCCTACCAGGCTGACCTGCTCAAAGATCTGGATAAAGGTCAGGGTCTTTCCCCTGATGAGGTTGCTGAGCTGCGTCGCACCACGGATCTCGCTCTCCGTGCCACCAAGCAGGCTGCCACTGCCATGGGCAGATCTATGGGAGCCATGGTGGTTACGGAGAGACATCTGTGGGTGAACTTGGCCGGCCTCGGGAAGAAAGAGAGGGGCTTTCTTCTCGACGCGCCAGTCTCGCCTTCCGAACTTTTCGGTGCCTCCGTTGAGACGATGGTCGAGAAGTTCAGGGAGGCGAGGATGCGCTCAGCGGCTTTCAAAACCTTCATACCACGAAGGTCCAGATCTGAGCCCGAACAGCAAGGGGGTCCTGGCCCGTCTCGTTCTGGAGAACGAAGGCAGGCCCAGAAGACTAGTGTGGCTACTCGCGCCCCTCCCCCACCTGCGGGTGGTTCCGGGAGGAAGCGTGGGTCCAGAGGAGGTAGACAGGACCTGAGGGAAGTGATTCAGACGAGACAGCGTGCTCGCCTGGATCAGGGTAGAAAATAACTTCTGCCCACCTTCCTTTGGGGCTCCTGTCTTCCCCCTCTTAATTCCCCCTCTATAATGGGAAAAATCTCTCCACCTAACTGAGGTTTTGTGGTATTTTCCTGCGCACCCCGCCGGACCTATGATGTTTTAGGTTAGCTTTTAGGTTCCTAAGAGCAACCTTTACTGATGGTCTGGATCTGCCTTGGAGCTGTTCTCCACTATTATGCGCGGGATCCTTGGATGGGTGAGTTCGATCCATTTTTTATGTCTCTAGAAACCTTCCCCTTATGGTTTGTGTAGGCAGCCCATTGCATGTTCTGGTCAATGCGTATTCTACTCCCCTATAACCTTGTTTTTACTATCTCCCCTACTAGGGTCATAAGCAGTAGGTCGGGTGGTTCCTCCAGGAGAACTTCTGACCTTTCGGAGTCAAGCGCAGGAACCATGGTAGGGTGAGTACGACTCAGTATTATGTGTCTATCCGGCTGTATGTCGGGGTCCTGCTTTGTTGTGTGCTTCCTCAGTAGGTCCTCTTCGAGCACCCCCCTCTGGTCCTCGACCATGGTTATGGTCTGCTTGCCTGGATCTGCCTCCGGCTTTGGAATGGGAAGCTTTCAGGTCCCCACTACAGCACTACTTCTAGGGTCTCGGTCCCATCTCTAGGTAAGCCCTTTGAAAATCTTTTCACAGGAAGCTTCCGTCGTTGGGATAGACACATGGACCTGAGGCCACCGGGTCGAGACCCTCTATCTGCATCCTGCCCTGAGGGGTTTTCTGCTGCTGGGTTTTCCGCCCCTTACACAGACCTGCTCCTGACAAGGTGGTGATCTAGCGGGTCGCCCCTCTGAGGAGTGGGCCGGATCGTGCTATGTTTCACCATCTTACGAGTCAGAGTTATTTCTGAGGAAATTCTCTGATCACGTCTAGCAGCCTCTTTCTCGGCCCTCGCTCCCAGGGTTCTGCGGGCCTTGGTAGAGCAGGGCCCTTGCTTTCCATCGAGGTGGTAAGCATAGGTCTGTGTCGGGTGGAAAGGGCTTAAGCCCCCTTGAGAGGTTACCCGTAGAACAGCCTGAGGGCTGGGGATGTTGCTGCTTTCTTTGCAGCCTTTGAGAGGTGGCTCCCCTTCAGGTCTGGTCCCTGTATCTCTTCCTGGGCAAGGCGCGACGAGGCTCCCCTTTCTGCGGGAAGGGTTTGCTAGAGACTCGTCCCCCTTTGGGGGTTCAGGTGTCCCTCCCGTCTTCGGGAGTAGAGGCCTGTTCTGATACACCGCCTTTCGGTTAAGATGTATTGGCAGTATTATTAGACAGCCAGCTGCGGCCGCTGTCTGCTTGGTGCATGCTCCCCTCCCTTCGGGGAGTTTTTGAGTCTGCTCGAGCATTTCCCTCGGGCAACTGAGGTTCGCCCTTACTGCCTTCCCCCCTTGGGCCCATGGAACTGCTTACCAGGACCAGATCTCATCCAAGGCTCCTGTACAGGGCTCGACGATGCTCCCCTCTTTATATAAGAGGTCTATGAGCTCGTCCCCCCTGGGGAATCAGTGGCTCCTCCTTCCAGGGAGTGGAAGCCCGTCCCGATACACTGCCGTCTCTTGTGTGGTTACGTGTATCGGCTCCTGGCAGTGTAGTGGATAGATAACTGAGGCTACTGTCTGCTTGGCATCTTTGCTCCCCTCTCCTTGAGGGTTTTGTTTGAGCATTGCCTTCTCGGGCGGTGAGATACGCCCCTACTGCCTTCCCTCTAGAGCCTTGTTAAGCCGGCAGTATTCCCCTCACCCTGAGGGTCTTCTTATTTCACCGTTTCTCAACGGTACGTCTAAAATCCATGAGTATGGTAAGTGCACACGTGAACCTTTGGGCACTTTTCTCAAATCCACGTTGTGGTATGGAATGCACCGGTGTTCTGCGTCCATTCTAAAATCCTTTATGGTAGGGATTCACGCGCTATTGCCCGTACCCTTTCTTGAGATGGTTGAAAACCCCGGTCACCTTGGGTCCCTCTCCATAGCATCTGCCAGGCTAAAAGAACGGTTTGCGCGCTCTATTTCCAGCGCGCTCCTTATTCACGCTCACCGAGGTGAGCAGGGAGTTACCACTGCGTTCTGTTTACGGCTCCTGAGGGAATCATGCGGAACTACAGTGGCTCCTGAGTATCAGGCCAACCTAGGTATCCTAGGCTTTCGGCCATATCCCCTTAAAGGAATACTTCGGTTTCCAAGCTTGGGCTCTGCCTCGGGTCAGGCTCGACCCTTACAGGTAAGTTAGGTATGTAGCCCAGGCTCTGGCCGTAGGGAATACTTTACTGACAGCCGTCACTTATCTCAGGGGCAACTCCCTTAAGACCTAGGGAGTTGGTACTTAGTGCTTGTCTCCCACGACAGGCACTCCCCTCAGCATGGCAGCGTGGGTATAACCGTTCCCCCTAGCGCCCCCTAGAGGACGCAGTTCGAGTTCCTCGAAAGGGAACGTCTCAGGTTACTTATGTAAACCTGGCTCCCTGAGAAGGGAACGAGACACTGCGTCCTCTAGGCTCGTGGCCATGCTTCAGGATGTGAGCTTCAGACGAAATAGTGACCGTCCTGCTCTACCGGCGCGCTTTTATACTGTGGTCGCGCCGGTAGTGACGCTCCGGCAGCGACGAGTCGCGCCGGAAGTGACGTCATAGGCTGTCGCCGGCCAACTCTGTTGATGTTTTTGTATTTAGACTTCAGACACGGGTCACGCAGACGGCATTCCCCCTAGCGCCCCCTAGAGGACGCAGTGTCTCGTTCCCTTCTCAGGGAACCAGGGTTACATACGTAACCTGAGACGTTTTTGCGAAATTGGCATGTTTCCATTAGGCATATTTTCAATTTGGAATATCAGTTTGCCCAATTTGAAGAGTAATGGAAACGCAGCTAGTGATCTGAGTGTATATGTTCCTTAGTTTTTGAGTGAATATTTCCAAAATTACCCACAAATAATGCTTTCTTTCACCCAAAAATTGTGGTTTAAGCTTAGATAAATCAGGCCTATGATTTATCATTTGCACAAAAAATACAAAACCTGTGCTAATTCAAAGAAAACAAGTTGTCAGAAAGATTGAATATAACATTTAATTATAATATAGCAGGAACACCACATTAGTTAAAGGGTTTTCAGCACAGCATAAGGACTAAAAACATGACAAAACGTGTATTTGTTTTATTCTTCACATTAGATCACATTTATATCAAGAAAAGATTAATTTGACTTAATACAGGGTCATTTATTCTGCATTATTTGTCTGACAGGATGCTTAAAAGCTTCTAAAATTGCTGTTCCTAAAGGGCACAAGTCATACCTGGCTGTTTGTGCACAGCTCACTTAAGCGTGTGAGTGTGTGTGGGACCCTCATCAGAGCTGTGATCACACACACAGGACGCCCCCACCCCCCACAACCCGCCCCGTCTCTTTGCTCCCTATCTTTATCGCCTGGGCCCGTCTTCCTCTTCCTCCTCCTGGCCCTCTGCCCGCTTCGCTGCTAACCCCCGTGTTCGCAAATCACCGCTTCCCGTGTCAGCAGGTAAATTGTTTTGTCCTCCCGTTCCCCGCTTTCATTACCTTGTGTAAATTAAGCGATACGTCGTCCACCGGCGCGAGTCGCGGCACCTCGTGCCGCCACGCCAAAATCACGAGATTTGGCATAATAAATGAAGACAAACTGGCGCAGGCACTGCTCCTTCTCCTCGCCGACTCGCTTTCATTATTCGCTTAACTCGCCGGAGAAAATGACTTAACCCTGACCTGAGCATTACGTCCCATATTCACTCCAGATAAAAGCCTTTTTACGGCGGGCCCCCCACAATTTATATTCCGCCAAGGAGGCCGCTTCTCCCTGTCACTTTTCCAATCTCGGGCCCCCTCAACACACGTCATTAAACTTGTCGTTCCTTCCTGTATTTGTCCATCAGTCCTTTCCTTTTACATAAAAGGTGGCAGCATTATTCTGGGCTTTGATGGCGCCCACTCATTTTTTTCCCCGCCGCGGGATGTTTGATTGGAAGAAATATAGCCTGAGCGCCGGCTCTATCTCCTCTCCGCTCTGCTGCCGGAATCGGACGCTTGATGAAATAGTGTTCCTTTAGCAAGAATAATAAAAACAGACTTCTGCATTACAGGCCCGGAGCCCGCAGGAGCGAGAAAGCCCCAATCTTTGCTCGGCCCTGACGGATTTTTATAGTCATACGGGCAGATAAATGGAAAGCGGCGAGCCGCGTAGGCGCTGAGCACTGTGGAGACGCGACGCGGTTGCGCTCGTGCAGATGGTTGGGATTCCACACCGTTCATCTGTGCTTTTAAATAACATGAGAGCATCAGTTACAGTGCGTGGAGAGAGCGGTGTTTTTCAACTCAGGCTCATTGGAAAAACATGCATGTGCCGACATTACATTGCCTTGCTTCTTGCACATTTCTCAACACTTTCAAAGTGAAATGTCCAGTGAGTGGCGCTAAAATTGTATTCAGTTTTATCTGGAACCAATAAATGTGATTCTGATGATATTTTATTACTTTGGTTATTACATGTCAGAAAAGGTTAATTCTCTTTTGCGTTAGATAATAACATAGTTGCTACACTAAACCCAACCGATCGGGTTTACAAAGGCAAATGTGCGATATGAACATATTTCCAGAAGCAACTATGCCATTTTCTCGTTTCTACAAATCACTGTGCTCAACTTTCATGGCTTGTGTTTGATGGGACTCGTTCCTGAGTGCTTCACATCACAAGTGCAGTGCTGTACCAGATGCGCTACTGAGCAAGTTTACGTCGACAGAAAATCTACACATATTGAGCTGGTTATGTGATGTTAGTTTATAATATAGTATTGTGCAAGGAATCATGTAAAAATATTTTTTTTTATTAAACGGTACGTTCACACTGTAGGAGAATGTGGCCCAAACTAAATATTTTTTGTCAGATCTGTTTTTCTCATGACAGTGTGAACAGCAAAAACCATATGAAATCTGATCTTTTCAATTCTGATTTGTGCCACTTTCATATGTGGTACTAAATCCAATACAATTCAGATGTTTTGCAATGTATCCGCAGTCTGAACGGTCATATTGAAATTCATGTGACTTTTACGTCGTTCTAGATCGACATTTGTCATAATTCTGCACTTCAAAGATTTTACATACCAGTAGTTCTCTGTGAACATGACAGACAGTTGCAGGGATAGTCAGGGGAGAGATAGTGTGGTGTTGCTTTATGGTGTATTATAGTGACAGCTCTATATAAGATATACTTAAGGGGTCATACTGTAAATATTTACAAACTTTGCTCTCTTTCTCTTCAACAGGTTATAAATGAACTAGTAAATGTGTGTTTTTCTTTCCGTTCATTTTCGTTCTCCACATTAAAAATGATAATGTGAACAGCCATACAAAAAAAAAAAAAAAAAAAAAAAAATGGATCCGAGCGATAAATGGGAATATAGGACTAATGCTTGCAGTGTGAACGTAGCCTAAAAGTTGTTTTGGCTCAAAACTGCAGTGAATTGAATGTGTAGCTACATTTTTATGATGTTTTATTAACAAGGTTCGAGAGGAGCACGCTCGGATAACCAACCAATTCTGCACAGGAGGCGCTCATCTAAATAATCAACTTAACCAGCATGATGTATATATTGCATCCCTCCTCCACCCCAACTCCTCACTCTTAACTATTCTCATCCCAGACTAGGGCTGGGGGAGTTCTCTGGGTTCGGGCTTTATTCTGAGCTTGGAGCTCTCCCTCAGAACTCAATGAGAGGGAAGGGCTTGGTGCTTTCAAATATGAACATTGTTTGGCAAAACTGCTTAGAGCAGTGGTTCCCAACCACGTTCCTGGAGGCCCCCCAACACTGCCCCCCTTCCATGTATCCTTAATCAAACACCCCTGATTCAGACAATCGGCTCATTAGTAGAGACTCCAAGACCTGAAATGGATGTGTCCAGACAAAGGAGAGATGCAAAATGTGCAGTGTTGGGGGGCCTCCAGGAATGTGGTTGGGAACCACTGGCTTAGTGCACCTTTAACTGGTTTTAAAGGGATAGTTCACCCAAAAATGAAAATTCAGTCACTAATTACTCACCTCCATTTCAAACCCACAAGTCCTTTCTTCATCTTCGGAACACAATTTAAGATATTTCTGATGAAATCCAAGAGCTCTCTGACCCTCCCATAGACAGCAAGGGTCCTTCCACGTTCAAGGTCCAGAAAGGTACAAAGAACATTGATAAAATAGTTCATGTGACATCAGTGGTTCAGCCGTAATTTTATGAAGCTACGACAATACTTTGTATGCACAATAAATAAATAAATAGAATAACAACTTTATTCAACAATTCTTCTCCTTTGCATCACCCTATTGCCATTTTGGAGAGCATCACAAGGCATGCGTGCGGTCTCCTCTGAATGTGAACAACACGTGCACAAGATGCTGTTGACGTAGAAGATGTGTGTGCCACGCTTTGTTTACATGCTGAGGAAAGTGTGTGCATGTACCGTTTTACTCTCCAATATAGCGCTAGGGTGACGCAGAGGAGAATATTTGTTGAATAAAATTTTTATTTATGTAACCCCCTAGACCTTACAAGTAATTGGGAAACTGAAAAAAGGGCAACAACTACAGCATGTTTCCTTGCAAGTAGAGTAACATTTATTGGAAACAAAAGGTAATTAGAAGTGGCAAAGAAACAAAAAGAACAAAACAAACCAACAAATACACACAGTGAATTCAAGCCACTTCATCACAATGTGACATTTAAAGTAATCTCTTAAGACCCATCAAGCCACCAATATTTTCAATAAAAGTAAACAGCAATCATGCATCATCTGTAAAAACAAAGAAAATACAATTCATGATTTCCCCTTTAAAATATTGGAATTAAAAACACTTAACCCAATAAAACATAACACACAAAAATTACAATAGAAAAACTTTAAAAACCAATTTCACATACTGCAATAATTCAGTTAAGATCAGTACCTGTGTTACTGAATAAATCTACTCAATTCTCTGAGGCACCCATCAGTATATCTCCAGTAAGCACACTAAACAAACAAACAAACAAACAAATGTTACAGCTAAACACACAAACTATAACCATAGGAGTCACGACCCTTACCTCCAAAATTGACTTCCATACTGCTCACAAGGCAACTAATCATTTCATCTATCGCACAGGCTGTGTTCGAAATGGCATAATGCTTACTGCTTACTGCCTACTGCCCAGTACACAGTGAATACTGCCTACTATTTTTTTTTTTGAAGAATAGCGTGTGAAACAGTATACAATAAGCAAAACATTTTTCAGAGTAGTATGCACATGACAATTATCATTAATTCAGCACAGCTGTCAAGGTTGTTACCTTACAAACAAATGCGCTAACAGTTCTTTTTACAAAAGCTTGTTAAGGCTTCATACTAGTAAACAATGCTATATTGCCTAATTGAACTCATTTCATCGTTGGTGAACCTTACATATTGGACAGAACTGCAAATAATGATAGATTCTGTTTACACTAAAATAATTAATTAGACGTTTTATTTCCACCTTTCAAATACAGTATTTATTTTATTTTTATTGAAGATAAATGTCTTTCTGATCTGGTATGTGATGGGAAAAGGAGAAGCACGAGTTTGACAAAAGGCGGATTAGAACGCGCGTCAATCGCTTCAAAAGCACTCGTGTCATGTCTTTTACTCCCTGTGCCACTGATGCTACAGAAGAATGTGTCTTTTGCGGTGCTGTTTATCACAGCAAGGCATTGGTGGGTGGAGTTATTGTAAATAGCCTCTGCCGACAAACTGGTCTATTTGTCCTTAGGCTGCTTTAAACAGAATCTGAATTCTGTTTGCATAATTGAAATACTACTTTTATGTTACTTATATTATTCTGTATTCCATGCATACAGAAAATTTGCATACTATGCACAGTATACATACTGGATACTGCAGAAATAGTAAGAGTAGTATGATAGTATGGCATTTCAAACACAGCCACAGCCTTGAAACATGTCATACAACCTCTCCTGTTTAGCACATGGTACAAGAAAGAGGAAGGCCAAAAATTTTGATTTCCTCTTTAACGGTACCTAGACTCCTGGGGTTTGTAGTCCAACTCATTTGTAGTTCTCAACAAGCCTAATATAGCCACTACTATTACTACGTCTACCCCAATACATTTATTTATTTATTTATTGCCACTGATTTCACATGGAATATTTTGTCGATGTTCTTGTTACCTTTGTTGACCTTAAACGTGGTAGGACCCTTGCTGTCTATGGAGGGTCAGAAAGCTCTTAGATTTCATCTCAGGTTTCGAAGATGAACGAAGGTCTCACGGGTTTAGACATGAGGGTGAATAATTAATAACAGAATTTTCATTTTTGGGTGAACTTGATTCACCATCACGCTATAGTAAGTAGTAACTACAGCAAATAGCAAATAGATCAAAACATTATTATATTATAACAAAATTATGACTTTACAAAACCACATTACAAAAACATAACAAAATCAATATGAGAACATATGATAAATAACACTATTTAACAAATATTTTAACATTTTAAAATCATATTGAATATATTGTGAATACACTGACTATACAGTGAACATACTGCATACAGTAATTATAGCTGTTTACCCTCTTTACCCTTATTTCCCTATATAAGTTAATTATTTAACCTTTTAGGCTCCGGAGACAGCTCCAGTCTGGGACAGAGCACCAAAAACTGGTCCTGTCTTCAGAAAATGAGGATATCTGGTCAAACTAATCTACTAATTCAAATGTTGACAAACAAACAAACAAACAAACAAATTTAAATTAATGCAATGTTTCTGTATATTTCACATTCTCAGCTATGACAGCAGTTCTTATAACCAAAGTGTAGCTTAATTCACAGACTGACAATTTTACTACTTCTTGGATAATTCAGAGTTCCTCTGAGAAACTGGTTACACTTTATTTTAAAGGGGTCATCGGATGCTAAGTTCACTTTTTCATGTTGTTTGAACATTAATGTGTGTTGGCAGTGTATGTACACATCTACCCTATAATGATAAAAATCCATGCAGTGGTTTTTATTTAATCTGTAAAAATAATATCCCCTTTTTCAAATCGAATCATTCTCAGATGCCTGTCGGTGTGGCGTCACACCAACAGAGGCCGCTCCCATGATAGTTGATTGACATGAGCTCTTACCTCAGATCAGCTGTCACAGTCCAGTAACTTTCCATGTTTTGATGCCGGAGCAGGGATGTAAGTTAGACAAGAATATCTCCGATTGGGCGATTGAGGTGTTGTGTTGCTGGATGTAATAATGAACATAGTGGTCGTCATTTACTCCCGACATCTGAGTCGCTGAAGATGCAGTGGATTACGTTTGTTTGTGAAGGGAATGCGCCTCCCGATCTACATATATCCGTCTATGTTCGCGCAAATCATTCATGATCCAGCTTCACTTACAGCAGAAGTGAGTATAAGCGTTTTTTTTATTATTCTTTGCGATCGCCTTTCCTTATAACGTGTTAGTTAGGAAGTTTAGCGGCTAAATGCGGCTAATGTAAACATGACCGTCTTTCCACAGAGAGAAGAGAGGGGCGGGGTGACCAGAGCTCATTTGCATTTAAAGGAACAACCCCTTAGAATGAGGTGATTTTTGCAGAGCTGATTTTGGCAAGGTTAAAAGGGTGTTGTTTTACAAAACCATTGAGAATTTTTAATCAATGTATATTAGAGACTTTTCATTAAGACCCTAAAGAATCATATCAACTTGTGGAAAATGGGCATCCGATGACCCCTTTAAGGTTCAATTCTTACTATTAATAAACTATTAACTATGACTGTTGCCTCAAAAAACTCTTAATTTACTGCTTATTAGTAGTTTGTAAGGTAGTTGTTAAATTTAGGTATTGGGTAGGATTAGGGATGTAGAATACGTTCACTCAGAATATGTGCTTTATAAGTATTAATAAACAGCCAATATGTTAATAATAAGCATGCTAATAAGCAACTAATTAATAGTGAGAATTGTTCCCTATACTAAAGTGTTACCAAACATCTTTTTCTATGTACTAATGATACACACATACATGCACATGCACTTATGATTATTAGAACAATGGAAGGTCACTCATGCAGCATTCTTCAACAGGTGCCAGATCAAAACATGAATATAAATGAAAGAGCTGGTTTGTCATCTTGTTTTGTTCTCCCCCTTTTACCTTGATTAACTAAAACTTCACATGATGAGAAACCAATTTAGTCAAAGGTCTCAACTTCTTACTGCTAGTGTACTAATATACACAGAGAAAAAGAAGTAAAAGAAGAAAATATCAGCTTCATTCTTTACATATGAAAGTTTCACAAGGTCGTTGAAGAAGTCAGGCAACCACACAATACCTGCATACAAATCCGCTTCCTTGTTCCACGAGTCGCGGCACGGCGGCTCTTAAAGCGATCATTATTACCATACAAATAGACAGATCTATTTAACAACTACCTTTTTATCACAGAGCACTTATTCTTTAGTGTTGCTCTGTGAAAGGCATTGAAATGCAGCCGCCGAGCGTCTTGCGCTTGATAAAGGCCGGGAGCAATAGATGGAGCATGGCTGACATCTTCTTAAGAGATGATAGGAGAGCCAAATCAAATAGGATGGAGCAGTCACTCTCGCGGCAGATAGGTGTTTCATTTCTGCCGGGCTGCGCTGGCATCCCCAGTGACTTCCTGCCCGGGGAAGATAGCTCCCTTGGACTTCATCCATTATTCCAGCCGCTACGCTCTCGAGCGCTGCACGCCGCTCCTGTTTTTGTTCCGGCCCGAGTAGTATTTCCCTTGCTTTGATGTCAATCTTGGAATTTGCTCCGGCTTTCATTATCGATTTCATTTCCAGTGTGTATGTGTGTGTGGAAGTCAATTATGCTTTTTTATTAAACATAATTGATTGTGAAGGAATGAGCAGAGTAGTGGAGTTTGAAACAATGAATCTTTGGTTCCGGCTAAATGTTTCTCACCCCGTGCGATTTGTGCTCTTTCTCATTTGCTAACTTTGCCAAAAAGTCTCTTTAGGCTACCTGACCAGACGTCAGTTCTGTATTAACCCAATAAAGCTTGCTTTATCATATTAAATGTTAGCGTAATTGTGCAAACGTCCACCTTCAGCTGGTGCTTCACATGTCTTTTTGCTGTCAAATCTTGACTGATTTTTATCAAGTAAACGTCTGAATAACTTGAGTCATATTTGCAGATGAACACTTACTTGGCTTTACTTGATTCTCCATGAATCATTTTTTAGTGTCAAATCTGATCATCAGGATCTTTTGAGGAACGTTTGTTTCCAGAAGCTTTACTTTCACTGTTCCTCAGTGGAGGAATGATCTTCACAAGCCTCCAAAACATCTCACATCTTTTGAGGAATGTTTATTTGTTCATCTCTCAATCATCATTGGATTGCACTGCATTATTTGTTTGGATTATTTCAATCTCATCTTACCATGAGACATATTATTGGAGAGACAAATTGATCACTGAGATTTATAACATTTTATGTCAGTATCTGATCTCATTGATTCACATTATAAACATCAGAATTTAATTACATATCAGCATCTGCACCAAATTGCATATTTTTGCTCAGTTTGAGTCTCTGAATAAAATTGAGCAGTTTCATCCCTCCATATTCTCACGATATGAGCCATAAAAGCATGATGGATCAAAGAGCGATAAAATTAATGTTGAGCAGCTCAGATCTTTGGTCTTAGGAGAATTTGATGAGAAATGTTTGAGCTCATGTTGAGATCTCTGACTTCTGCGATCCTGATAAATCTGTGCACAGTTTAAAACATTGTGGAGATCTCTTCTGAGACTCGTGGGAGGCACAGCAATATTTGTCTTTTTGTAAAAATATGTAACATTAATAGCTGTACATATTTCTATCATCTCATCTTCATCCAAAGCAGATTCTCCGTCTGCTAGAACCACCGACGAATGCTGATGACTCCAGAAATGAACCTTTCGAAGCAAACGTTCCCATGAGAGGTGTCATGAATAGCAGAATAAATGAAAATGAATCAGAAACCAGACAATACGATGCAGAGAAATCGGCAGGATAGAACAAAGAGTGAATTTTAAGTGTCTTAAGACACATTTGCTGAAACTGTATGTCCTGAGGGGGGCCGGTTTCTAAACTGTTAATTGTTAGCGCTGAAAGAGACACTTTTCAGATACGTTTGGTTATGATTCGCTTGTTCCGAGCGCTCGTCCCACAGTATTTGAAGTCAGGCGTGTCCCTTGATGCTCCAGCTCTCTTGAACAATGAGGGCCCCGGACCCCGTGTGTCCCGCAGGCTTTGCTGAGCGCAGGCCTGAGGGCCGGGTACTGAGGGAGCCGCGGCGCGCTGCTAAATGTGGAGGGGACAGATAAGGGCTCAGCTGCGCTGTGAGGCCTTTTCCCAGGAGCCCGAAGGGAAATTTGCAAATATTAAGAAGAAGATGAGACCGATTAAATGTGCTTTGTGCTCTTGTTCTTGTTAACCACTCTGCTTTTAATTTTTTTCTCTGCTTTTTTAGTTGCTGTATTTTTTTTTTGTCTTAAATATATATTTATATTAGAAGAGTGCAAAGGGGGGCAGTGTTATAATATTAAATGCTAAATATGTAATATTTTGAATTAGATTTTATTTTTATATTTTCTGGTTTCATTTTAATTTTAGTTAAAGTTTTAGTCCTTTTTTTTTTCTTAGTAGTGTACAATGGGGCTAAAGGCACCCCCCTAAGTAAGAAATAATGTGCTTTTCACTGCGCCCAAAGTGTACGAATGCAGAAAAATGCACACGTTTGTATTAAACATTTATGGAGCAACATATTTGTTTCTGTGAAAATAAATCATACAAGTTGTTTATTTTGTTTTTTAAAATTGTATAAATGTATGAGGTGGCAAGGGGGGTGTTTTACCCCACACACAGGGTAAAAGGCTCACCAACATGGGGTAAAAGGGATACAGTATTGAAACAAATACTTTAGCTAAAATAATGTTTTTTTTTTTTTTTTTTTTTTTTTTTTTTTTTTTTACATAATGTCTAAGTTACTGCTTGTTCAAGACAATCACAAGTTTGTACTGTTTTCTGTATATTTTGATATAGTAGTGTAGTAGTTTCATTATATCATATGATTAATGTCATGTTTTTAAATTTACCATCTGAATCTAACAATGTCATGTCAACAAATCTATTCATTATCATGTTAATTTTTGTGCTTTTTAGCCCCAACAGCAGGAATGCTTTTACCCTGAATACCATACTTCTATACAGTCTTTCTTTATTTAAAAACTGCTGCTTTAATTATCTCAAGCAAAACTGAAAATCATTAAGAAGACCTTTGTCTCAAGACATATTCAAGCATTTTTGTGATTCTCATTTCCTACGTAAATCTTAATTAAATAAAAACAAACAACAACAACACACACACAAAAAAACCCATCAAATATTAGATCAAGTAAGCACAGAATCAACTTTGCGCTGCTGGCCGTAATCGCGCCAAATTTATACATATATCTTGGAAAGCATGTGTTTTGGAAAGTGCTACGCCCCATTTTTCTGTCATCTAGTGGTTTAGAGGAAAATAATATCAAAAGCGTCTTTTACCCCATGGCCCCTTTAGCCCCGTTGTACCCTACTTTAGATTAAAGGAGAAGTTCACTTTCAGAACAACAATTTACAGATAATGTCCTCACCCCCTTGTCATCCAAGATGTTCCTGTCTTTTTTTCAGTCGATAAGAAATTATGTTTCTTGAGGAAAACAATTCAGGAATTATCTCCAAATAGTGAACTTCAATGGTGCCCCCAAGTTTGAACATCCAAAATGCAGTTTAAATGTGGCTTCAAATGGGTCTAAATGATCCCAGCTGAGGAAGAAAGATCTTACCTAGCAAAACAATCGGTCATTTTCGAAACAAATTGACAGTTTATATACTTTTTAACCTCAAACGCTCGTCTTGTCTGCATGAACTGAATGTGAAAAAAATGTGAAATGTGTTCATAACATCACCATTAGGATTTCGGAATGAGCTAATTTTCCAGGTTAGTAACAATAAATGGTCTGACTCTGAACAGTCAGTCAAATCCAGTATGTCTTAAAGGGGTCATTGGATGCCCATTTTCCACAAGTTGATATGATTCTTTAGGGTCTTAATGAAAAGTCTCTAATATACTTTGGTTAAAATTTCTGCATGGTAGTGTAAATAACACCTTTTTTACCTTGCCCAAATCGGCTCTGCAAAAATCGTCCTGTTCTGGTCGAGGCTGGTTTAAATGTTAATGAGCTCTGCTCGCCCCGCCCCTCTCTTCTCTCCCCCGTGGAGTGACGAGCCTGTTTACTTTAGCCGCATTTAGCAGCATTTAGCAGCGTTCGTGTGAGCATATACGGATATATGTAGATCGGGAGCTGCATTCCCTTCACAAACAAACGTAATCTACTGCATCTTCAGCGGCTCAGATGTCAGGAGTAAATGACGACCACTATGTTCATTATTACATCCAGCAACACAACACCTCAATCGCTCAATCGGAGATATTCTTGTCTAACTTACATCCCTGCTCCTGCACTGAAACAATGGAGGTTGGACTGTTACAGCTGATTTGAGGCTGGTCTGAGGTAAGATGCTCATGTCAATCAACTATTGTGGAAGTGGCCACTGTGGGTGTGACGCCACAACGACAGGCATCTGAGAACGGCTCGATTTGAAAAAGGGGATATTATTTTTACAGATTAATTAAAAACCACTGCATGGATTTTTATTATTATAGGGTAGATGTGTGCATACACTGCCAACACACATTAATGCTCAAACAACATGTAAAAGTGAATGTTGCATCCAATGACCCCTTTAATAGAACATCAGAGCCTTTTCAATCTGTTCCATGATATGAGTCCTATAACAGCAAACACATAGGTAGCACTTTACTACAGTTAACAATTCTCACTATTTTTTAAAGTTATTTTTTATGCCCTTTTTATGTTGTTTTATTGAGATAGGAAAGTAGAGAGATGACAGGAAAGCACTGTGAGGAGAGAGGGGAGCAAAGGACCTCAAGACGGAAATTGAACTTGCAGTTGTGCTATATGTCAACACACTAACCATGAGGCTATTGGCGCCAACAACAATTCTCACTATTAACTAGTTACTTATTAGCATGCCTATTATTATTGGTTGTTTATTAGTAGGGTACAACGGGGCTAAAGGCGCCATGGGGTAAAAGATGCCTTTGATATTATTTTCCTCTAAACCAGTAGATGGCAGAAAAACATAGCGTAGCACTTTCCAAAACATTCGCTTTTCAAGATGCACATGCAAATTTGTCTTATTCTTGATGCGATTGCGGGCAGCAATGCAAAGTTGATTCTGTGCTTGTTTTCCTATTAAGGTTGTAGATTTAGGTAGCAAATGAGAATCGCTAAAAGTATGGAATATATTTTGAGACAAAGGTCTTCTTAATGATTTTCAGTTTTGTTTAAGATAATTAAAACAACAGTTTTTAAATAACAAAAGAATATGTAAAAGTATGATATTTGGGGTAAAAGCACCCCTGCTGTTGGGGCTGAAAGGCACAATAATTAACATGATAATTAATAGAAGGCTGACTTTTCCATTTGTTGACATGACACTGTTAGATTCAGATGGTAAATATCATATATTATGTTGGGTGTCCATTTTAGAGATAATCACCATGTTTAGAATGAAACCATCATATTTAAAAACATATTAATCATATAATATAATAAAATATCATTTGACATTACTGCTGTACATCTATATTAAATTATTATGGGATCTCCTTCAATGCTTTCAGAATCTTTTTGAACAAATTTTCATTCTTTTATTTTTCAAAATAAGCGGAAAATAGTACAAACTTTGCTAAAGTCATTGTTTTATTAAGTATTAACTTAGACATTATTAAAAAATACACATATATTCTTTTAGCTAAAGTGTTTATATCAATACCGTGTGCCTTTTGCTCCATGCTGGTGTGTCTTTTACCCCGTGTGTGGGGTAAAAGGTCCCCCTTGCCACCTTATAAATTGATAAGATTTTAAATGAAAATAAATGACTTCTATGATTTATTGTCACACAAAATCTGTTGCTCCATAAATGTTCAATATAAACGTATAATTTTGTGCAATTATACATTTTAGGTGCAGTGAATGGCACATTTTTTTTCTTAAGGTGTGCCTTTAGCTCAGTTGTACCCTACTTATAAGGCATCTATTCTCCATGGCCATATTCTAAATCCCTAATCCTATCCAATACCTGAATTTAACAGCTACCTTACTAAATTAACAAGCAGCAAAATAGGAGTTTATTGAGGCGAAAGCTGTAGTTAATGAATTGTTAATAGCAGGAACTGGACCTTAAAATAAAGTGTGACCAACACGTATAATCAGTAAAGTTTCTCTGAATAAGCGCTGATGTTTTCGCTTCTGTGTTTTTGTTAGGAGCCTTGCTGCTGCATTTACAACGAGCTGAAGGGGATTTAGTCTGAGTTGCACATTATAATAATCAATTCTACTAACAAGTGCATGGACAAGTGCTATTGCTTCACCTTGAGCAATGTTTTCTTAAAAGAATGTGCAAGAGTTATTACTAGCATATTGGCTGTTTATTAGTACTTATAAAGCATATTTAGTACATATTCATGCATTCTTCTGTGTGACCGTATTCTAAATCCCTTGAACCCTACCCAACACATAACTACTACAACTGCCTCACTTATTATCTATGGCAGAAAATACGGAGTTTATTGAGGGAACACTCTTAGTTAATGGTGAATATGTGTTTCCTTATCAAATGTGTTACCTATTATCTTTGCTGAATGTAAAGAGCAGAGGACCTACAACAGAACCCTGCAGAACACCACAAGAGATGCCAATATCTGATAAGTTATACCCAGGGAATTAATTAAATATATAAAAATACTAAATGTAAAAAACTGAACTGCTAAAATGTATACAAGCAATCTGAATCACTTAAAAAATGTAAAAGTATTTGCCACATGCATAAATGCAGTTATTTTGATGTTTTTTTTTTTTTTACACTTTCCTTTCACTGCAATAATTATGGAATTTTCATTGCAAGAATTTGAATCCTATTTTAAACATTTTTATTATAGGCTTGAGCCTGTATTATTTTAGTCCATTTTGTTTTAATGCATGTCAGAGCACTGTACGAACGACAAGATGATAATACCTACATTTGTTAAGGTTTTTTTTGTTAAGCCGCAGCATTGGAGTTTTGGAGCTTAAATATTGTATGTACTTTCGGAAATAGGAAATGATTTAAAACAGATTAAGCCTGTATCGTCAGATGAGCACAAAATCTATTGACTATGTACTATGATGCAGTGCAAATATGCCAAACAACGACTGTCGTGCTATTTTACTTTGTAATCAAAGTATAATGATGCATTGGTATAGTTTTAGTCATTTCAAAATGTCCCCACTGATATTAACACCAAGCTACAACATTAACCTTAAACTTCTAACAGTAGAAAGGTTTATAAATGAACTGATGCTCTGAAAAGAAGCTCTGCTTCTGAAGCTTCTGATAAATAGACATGGTTTTTGGTTTTGCAGTAAGAAGAAAATAAATTTCTGGGTAATATTCTCTTGACTTGTCACCTTAAGTAACCAGTCCTGCAATATAAGTTTGGCAGGCGCTGTTAAATAGGGTGACATTTAAAATGATCTAGCTGCTAGCCTTAATCTTGTCGTAAGTATTCAGCGTGGCCTTATCATAAAGTGATTCATATAGGCCATAATTCACTTATTAACTTGGTATTAAACATGAATGATTACGCTGTTGCTGTGCAGATCAGCAGGGGAAATTCATTGTTACTTGTTGCCTTTAGGCAACAATCGGCTCGCATCAAAAATTACAAAAAAGACGTCTGATGCCGCATCACTTAGGAGGGTAGGATGTTCACTTCAATCATAATTAATAAGAATGAATTTCTTTAGTATTGTGGTATATGTGTGTGTGTGTGTGTGTGTGACTGTGACCTAGTGGTCTGTATATGTGTGCCAACATGTTGATCTGTGGTGCTAATATTATTCACTCCCTCTGTGCTACAACTATTGATAAAAGTGACAAATTAAAAGGATTTATATATATATATATATATATATATATATATTTATATTATTTTTTTTTTTTTTTTTTTTTACAGAATTTAGCATTTCTTGATTATACCATAGTATTAGTATCTCTGCATCACATTATGTCTGCTTCATCAATTGAAGATTTTAGTTAACATGTAGAAACATGAAATCAAATTGACTCTTTATTAAAATGTCCCTTGTCTGGTTGTAAATGACTAGTCAGTGCATGTTATTCCTGAGATTTTTTTTTTTTTTTTTTTTTTACAAAAAATCTTGAATCATAATCTTTCATCATAATGTAATAACTTACTTGTGTAATGTCAAACAGCTTTCCTTTTCAGCTGACATCACCAATCCCTGTTATTTTTCAACCATTCATTAATTTCCAAATACATTTACTATACATGCATACATGCCTAAATAAATAAATAAATAAATATTGTCAGCTGCATTATGTTCATAACTGTATATTGATGGTAATAAATTGGTTTAATCATGCAACATTATATGGGATTAGGTTTTGATACATAGATGCAATTTAATAAACATCAGTTTTTGGAAAGTCCATTTTCAACTGTAAAATATTTTTCCACTACAAAATGTTTTTTTATAAAATCTAAAACAATTCTCAATTTTGCATATAAAGACGAAATGTCAGCTATTTTTGATGTCTGATTTATCTGCTTATTTATTTTTAGTTCAATCCCAGCGAAAAGCCTAATAATAATAATAATTGATCAAACTGATAAAAAGCATACATGCAATGTGTGCTTTAAATAAAAGCGGCTGCCACATACATACATGTAAATATTATGGTATTTTTTCTGGTCAGTTTGTAAACGACGGCCTATGAGTTTTCTCAAGCCGCCTGCAATCTGGCAGCGCTGTGTCTTTCTCTCTCCTTTAGCTTTATGATGATCAAATGATGTGGTGTTTTAAAGCGAGCGAGGCCTCGTCAGCTGTAGCCAATGATGGGCCGACAGGGGGCTTTACATCTTCAGCTTTAATTTGTGCTGACCTGGCACGGCCCCTCAACCGCGCTTGTTTTCTTACTTTATGGAAAAATCAATACGCTCTCTGACAGAAAACAGCTCCAGAGAAGAAATAAATGGGAACACTGTGGCGCTCTGTCAATCATTTCTCACTCGCGGCCCATATGCCTGATTGTTGCATGCTGGGATTGGAGAGTGACTCAATCAATTGTTGGCTTTATTATTTAAGATTTAGACCGGTTTAAGTGCACGGCTGAGGAGAAAGCGCTCAGCGATAAATCCTCGACGCTAGCCGAGGACAAAGACGTGCGTCGTATGGCGGGATAGTCGGTGAGTTTTAAAAGCACGGGGACCGGCTCCGCCCTCGGGCCGTAACACACACACACACACGCACACGCAGAGAGTCCAGATGTTATTTTGAACGGACCGGCGGCTGTACGGCACACCCATCAGACCTTCTTTAGCCAACCGGCGTGTGTGTGAAGCAGCTGTTGGCAGCTCCAGCTGGGCCGCACATCCTTGATTAGACCTGCTCTTGGCCTGACGGCGGCCGCACCACCTGGCTCTCAGTCTGCTCTCGCTGAGAGTCCTCACCTGTGGGTTCACGCGCTGTCCTGCGCCGGCAACAACCTTGCCCCTTACCTGCGGTATTTGGGCATCTTCACCCTCAGAAAACTGACTGCGGATCGTCTTTAGGACAGTATATGCACAGAAGTTCAGTGGAAAAGAAAAAAAAAAAAAAAATTTTTTTGCTTTATGAAGTAAGTTGGCCTGTTCTGAAATCTAGTGAGCTGCCTGTGTAGACAACATTCTCCTGACCAAATGTTACACTGTAAGAAATAAATCCATATTATCCATTAAGACATTTCCACTAACTTTAAAACACAATGCAATGTTGTGTAAAACACAAGTAAAACACCTGTAAAAAAATAAAAAATAAAATAAAATAAAGAAAAAATAAAGAAATAAATACAGAAAATTTCTTCGAATTAGTACAGTACATTGTGCCCTATTTTTTAAGGTATAATTAAATATTGGCAATATTTATAATATTGGCAGTGTTACTTTATTATCACTGAGCATTAGTTTTAATTCAAACTTTTATATTTTCTGTTTTCATTTTAATTTCAGTTGTTTTAGTAATTTGATTGTTTTGTCATTTTTATTCATTTAAATAAAAAAATATACTTTATTAATTTTAATTTCAGTTTTAGTTTTAGGTATCAAGTTAAAACTCAATGAAAATGAGAAACATTACCTTGGCAACCAGGGGCGTAGCACCAAATTCTGGGCCCTATGCACAAGCAGTGGCCATGGGCCCCCGTAAGCTCGAGGTTCACAACTACCTACAACTAACCTTACTACTAATCTAAGAACTCTTATATGTATAACAAAAAAAGCCTTATTACACAACTTCTCTGAATTTCTGTTTTATTTGCAGAATCAATCAACTGATGCATTTACCCAAAATATTAGCATTTACATTATGATCTTAAAATTATATTTAAAGGAAAATAAAAGTTCACTCCTCAGGGGCCCTCCCCCCACTTGGGGCCCTGGTAATTTAGTCCCACTTTTCACCCAACTACGACGCCCCTGTTGGCAACTATCTGGACATTTTATTAATATTTTAAATTAGTTTTTATTTTTATGTTTTTTTTTTTTTATTGTTTAATTTTATTTAATTTTATTATTATTATTATTATTACTTTCTTTTAGATTTAGTTATTTTACTACCTCAGGTTAAACTAAGTGAAAATGTAAAAATGTTTCCTTGTGTTTTATTTAACATCTTATTTTATTTATTTATTTTGATTATATGTAGCAATATATATATATATATATAATATATATGATACATATATATATATATATATATATATTAGGGCTGTCAAATTATTAATCGTGATTAATCGCAAATTTTGATTTTGCCTAATAAACGTGTGTGTACTGTGTGCAATTATTATGTATATATAAATACAAACACAGTCAGGTACATATATAAGAAATATTTAGAAGTATATGTATTTATTATAATTTTTATATAATTTATATTATATATAAATACCAATATTTTTACATAGATACCATATTTCTCTTAAATATATACATTAATTTGTGTGTATTTATATATACATAATAAGATAGCATATCACTTTCTTCTTGTTTCAACAGTGCTTTGTATTTGTATACTTACAAAATAAAATAATAAATAAATAAATAAATAAATAAATAAATACATACATACATACATACATACAAATAAAAAATATTAAAACATGCTAACATAAAACTCTTTTTAGATCAGTTCAGTTGATTTCAGTTTGCACCGAAATGAAAATGTATATTTCCGTTCTGGTGTTTGAATTAAAAAAATAATAATAATAATAATTTATTATTTAATTTATAAAAATTTCAGTGAATCACTGGTTTTTAGGATTCTAACATTACAGACAATAATGTACAAACTCAAATACAAAAAAAAAAAAAAAAAATAAAAAACAGACACACATATGCTTTGATTAAACAACACACTAACTACAAAAAATGCTGATAAAGGCATTTACATTGAAGTTAAATCAGAGTAACGGGTAAAAATAAGACTGTAGACTCTTAAAAATAAAGGTGCTTCATGATGCCATAAAAGAACCTTTTTTGTCTAAATGGTTCCATAAAGAACCTTTAACATCTGAAGAACCTTTCTGTTTCACAAAAGGTTCTTTGTGGTGAAAGAAGGTACTTCTGTAGAAAAGAGATGGTTGTTTTAAGAACCTTTCACTGAATAGTTCTTTGTTGATCCAAAAACGGTTCTTCTGTGGCATCGCTGTGAAGAACCTTTTAAGCACCTTTATTTTTAAGAGTGAACTGATCATTTAAAGTGTTAATGTCCTGATTATAATCACACTCATAAGAATGTGCTCCAGTAACCACTGCTGTGTGTTTAACTCCAGCCCTCTCAACTTAGTAATCTTCATTTGAAGAAGTAGGCGAAGAGTTTGGGAAGCCGCTCGCCTAAATTCGCTTCCCTAAATCCCTGCAAATAATCCAATTAAGTGAGATGAGGGAGGCTGGAATAACCTTTTAATCAGAGCCGTTGAAGAGGGCAGGCCTTTGGAACGGGGCGGCTGTTATCAGCCTCAATCCCCTCCTTCATTTCTCTGCCCTCAGCCGCCGCCTTTGTTCTGGAATCGGGAATAATCCAGCGCTCGCCAGCTCTCCGCTGGCCAGTAATCTAGACACAAACTTGCTGTTAGTCTCAAGACGGCAGGATTATATCCTAATGGTTAGATCCTGTTTAAGAAGTGGGTTTTACCTCTCAAAACGCGTGTAAACAATAGAGCGAGTCACAGAGATTAGCTCACACACACACACACTCGCTGAAGGAAAGTCATCTATACAGAGCTTCTCTGATTTGCACTGTTAATACTGACTTAATTAATTAAAGCAGGAGTGTAGGAACATAACCAGGAATTTGGGAAGTAATGGTGACATAAATTACTCTTTGAAACCTGACGATAATGTTTGCATTGCATTTTGACACATGTAAAGTAAGTTGCCACCACAAATGTGCAATTTACTTCTGCAGATGTGCATGACATGATGTAGGCTCTGTTTCAAAACCTAATAAAATATAACCACCATGCACCATATTTGCTGAATGAAATCCAATACTTGTTTCTGACTAATTTTGTGGTGCTGATACCAAAACTAGTGTCTGTTTTGTTTAAGCACCTCATACTTTTTTCACTAAATATGATGCATTTCATAGCAGTTTTGCTTTTACATTCATTTTTGTGGTGAAGAAGTCTTGTATTTTCTGTTAATCAGCAGAAAAAAACTGCCACAAACACATGATTCCTGTTTTAGATTATAGCTAATTATTTCATTCTCAGCTCATTTCCACATGCATGACATTATTTGATGCCTGATCCTGATTTTAAGGTCAGAATTATGGCTGGTGGCAGAAGAAAATGCAAACATGAACTTGATGTTTCTGCTTTTACTGCATCCAAACAGTCAGAGATTTGCTGAATATAGCTTATTTATTTATTTATACATTTGTGTTTATTTAAAGTTAAATGGAAAGTTAAATGCCATTAAATGGAGTATTTTTGAACACATTTTTCCAAACTGTATGTTAAATTATATATTTTGAGTACTTATGTTTGTCATTAAAAATGAAACTTTTGACTATTTTAATGACAGAAACAACATTCATCATTATTCTGTGGAAAAGTGTGAAAAAAAAGAATGTTTTTACTGAAATTTCTGAACTCAGCATCATCAAATAAGGAAATATTAGACTTTTTATTTTATTTTAATTTTGTATTTATTTTATTTTATTTTTTTGCAAACCACCATTTTTTAAGATGAAGGGCTGTGTAATTAATGTAATGCCTTAAAATACCTATAATTAAAAATAGCCTTTTTATCCAATATCTGTTTTTTACATGTTTTTTTGCATTTTTTACAGTGTGTTTATTAGAGGATGGCATCATCTAAAGAAATTAAATCCCGTGCATGAGTTTTTTTTCTGAGGTCAGCATTGGTCAAAGGCATGTAAAGCAGCAGTAGCGTGAAGGTTTCTTGAAGGTCAGGGCAAAAACACGACGGTGACTCCTGCAAGTTGAACGAAAAATCTTGATGTCAATAATGCATGGCATTAATTAGATGGTACTTCATGGAAACGGTTTCATATTGGCTCGGCGTCTCTCTAGGCACATTGCACCTTTAATACAGATGAATACTTAATGTGTGCTTCTAATGAATTGTTTATACAATACCATCATCCCTTTTCAAACTTAACACGACTCCTCCGGTCCCTGGACACTCCAACACAATAAAGATTCAATTTCAGCTGATTTCTCTAGATACAGATGTCACTCTAATGTAGTTTGATACAATTCGACTCCTTTTGATTATTGCTCTGTTCCAGAGGTGTTTGCAGAAGACTAGCAGCAGGTGAAATGTTCTGGCATCCTGAACAAGCAAACAGCAGCGCAGTCCTGTTGCACACTTGATGTGTGTTCATGTTTGACTGTGGCAGTAACAGCCCACTATTCAGGATGTGAGATTTGATTTTTCTGATGGGATGCCGGCAATACTTCAACATCAACTGTTATTGTACCAATATTCACTGGCAGTCGAAAGTGTGGATTTTTAAAAAGTCTCTTCTGCTCACCAAGGGTGCATTTATTTGATCAATAATGCAATAAAAACAGTAAATATTGTGAAATATCATTACAACTATATAAATATATAGTAAACTGTAACTGATTGTTTTCATCAAAGCTGATTTTTCAGCATCATTACCCCAGTCTTCAGTGATTCTTCAGAAATCATTCTAATATGCTGATTACTGCTCAGTTATTATTATTGGTGCTCAATTATGAATGATGTTTCTTTTATTAATGCTAAAATTAGTTTTTGCTACTTCATATTTTTGTGCAAAAACTGTTTTTTTTTTTTTCCAGGATTCGTTGATGAATAGAATGTTTAAAAAGCAGCATTTATTTGAAATATATATATTTTTTTGTAACATTATAAGTGATTTGTTGTACCCTTGCTGAAAAAAAGTATTAATTTCTTTTCTTTTCTTTTTTTAATCCTACTTCAATTCAAAAGTTTGCAGCAAGATTTAAAAAAAAAAAAAAAAAAAATAAATAAAAAATAAATAAATAATAATAATAATAATAATAATAGTCACAGACGCATTAAATTGATCAAAAGTGACAGCAAATACATTTATTTATACTTAATGTTATAAAGTCAAATATATGGTGTTCTTTCGAACTTTCTATGCATCTGTGAATCCTAAAAAATAAAATGTATGACAGTTTCCACAAAAATATTGTGCAGCACAGCTGTTTTCAACATTGATAATAATCAGACATTTTTCTTGAGCAGCAAATCAGCATATTAGGATGATTTCTGAAGGATCACGTGACACTGAAGACTGGTGATGCCGAATATTCAACTTTGATCACAGCAATCAATTACAATTTAACATAGATTTACATAGAAAACAGCTATCTTACATTGTAACAATATTTCACTGTTTTTACTGTATTTTTGTATTTCAAATAAATCCTTGGTGAGCAGAAGAGGCTTCTTTCAAAAATGTTGAAAAACATTAATTTTGACCAGCTGAGAGAAGCCTGAATCAGTTTGTTCAGTCTTTTCAGTCTTGTGTGGAGATCTTGAATGTGAAGTTTTGTGGGAAATGATAGTGAAGACGTCACTGGCGTGAGGATTCGTGAGCGTTCAGCTTTTGCTGATGGTCTGAAGGATGTGCTGAAGTGCAGATGTGCTGCAGTGTGTGTGAGTTTGTGCAGAAGTGCTGTCTTAAGCCGCTGTATTCCCTCAGGCGTCGCCCACATCTGTCAGAGGGTGTGTGCGGGCGTGGCGCGTGCGGCCCATCTGCTGCAGCGCTGCATTGTGAGCCGCCGTGTCCTGCATCAGCGCGCGTCTGACCCCACACATCCTCACGCTCAAGGTCATCTGTGATCGGAGCAAACTGCAGCGCAGACCAGACCTGTCAGTCACTCTCACTGAGCGAGAGAACGCTGAACCCAGCCCGTCTGCTGGGGTTAATTGTACCAAGGGGCTTTTAGAGACGCTAGTAAAAGTCAGTGTTTTGTTGGTGATTAGCAGGGGTGTGTGGTAGTACGTAATGTGTCAACTAGTAGAGAATATGCTTGAATGTAGAGCTGCATGATTAATTGAAATAAAACACAAAATCACAACCAAATCATCATGCTTTAGCATGATTATCAAATTGCAAAGGCTGCATTGTAATAATAATAAAAAAAAAGGGCAGGACTGTGTTCATTTACACGTGAGCAACTCATGATTGGCCGGTGTTTCAGTGTCTCAGAGCGACTTGATTTACAGTAAATGCTGCTAAAACGCTGACAAGCTCTTATAAAGCAATTGTTGGGAACAAAAGAGAAGATGATATTTGCAGCTGTTTTAAACTTTTTAAATTAAGCATTTTGGACAGCTCTAAAACTAATATTATAATTTTACAGTTGCATTTCTTCTTCTTCTTCTTTTATTATTATTATAGTGCAGAATCATGAAATCTTTGGCCGAATTGTGCAAACCTATGTGTATTTTTTAAAAAAATATTATTTTAATTTTTTTATTAAATAATTCATCGATGTATTACTAATGTTATTATTATTATAATTGTTTTTTTTTTTTGTTTTTTTTTACAAAAATCACAATTACATGTTTGCCCCAATCATGTGGACCTACTATAATTGTACTGCAGTAAATTCACATTCACGTGTCCATCCTTACAAATAATACAAACAATCATTGACTGTTGAAGGTCCAAAAATAGGCCACATTTTATTTATATTTAAAATATAATATTATTTAAAATATACCATATATTGGTGTATAATATAAAAATCCTTATTATTATTATTATTATTATTATTATTATTATTATTTTGTGGCAAAAAAAATCTATATGCTGTTACAGTGATATAAATTGTTTCTGTATTACTTTAGTGTTAAGTATAGTCCTTACTAATATTTTGAGTTAGCTTCAATAGCTTCTATAGTTTTAGTATTTAATTTCTAATTGAAGTTTTAGTAATTTTTTATGTGCTTTTGTCATTTTATGTTTTAATGAATTTATTTACTTTAAATAATTTCATTTTTAGTCATTTCAGTACTTCAGTTTCAGGTAGTTGACAAGGCAACATTTCTTATGTTTGTTTATGGGTTTTAAGTTCACATTTTTCATCTAATAATTCATTTTTTTTTTTTTCAGCTTAATTTCAATTAATGGAAACGGTCTCAGTAGTTTTTAATTTATTTACCAGACTGGTGGCGTTTTGGTCACATGTTGGTCAGTTGTGGAGCTGCAACAGCTTCCTTTGTTCCGAATATGAAACACAAACAGCTGTATTGTGATCATAACTCCATAAATGCTGCAGATGTGTGATGTTGGCCGTACCTGAGGTGGGTGTGTATCTGGGACGGGTCCGCTGGTGCTGTAGGGACAGCAGGGACAGACGTCAGAGCAGATGCTGGCGAGATGTTCACATCAACAACATCCCGAGGCCCTCCAGATGAACGGCCCCGCGGACGGAGCCAGAGGACGGTTCCTCGCCGGACAGACTCCATCCAGCTGATGGAGGCACATCTGTACCTGCCCTCCTGACGTCTCTATGCTCGTAATCTCACAAACCGACACGAGCAGAAAATAATGACGTGTTTCTTGCTTTCATTCCTGTTGTTTTGTACAAGACATTTGTATGTTTGTTATTGTTTGATATTTATAGCAGCTGCAGGCCTTTATCAGCAAAATTTTACGTCAGCATTCAACATATGCTTAAGATTAATATAGGTTTAAGATTAATTATGTTTTGCCCATAAGTACAGCACAATTTAAATGTTGGATTATTTTTTTTTCTTCCATGCTGATTAAACAAACAAACAAATAGGTAAATATAAATAAATATATACAGGAGTACTTAAACAAAAACAAAAACAAAAAATCAGGACTATATTTTGTGGTAACTGAAGGATATTTTACAAGTGGCTTATTTATTTATTTATATATTTATTCAATCTATTAATGTAGCAAGTAAATAAGTAAGTAACATGAAACAGAAATGTCTTATAATTCAGATTCAGACGTGGTTTAGTGTGCTGTTGATGATGTCACAGTGCTGCGGTCCCGCACGGCGCTAATGAGAGGTTGTTACGAAGCGCTAATTAGCTCTGAAGGCTTTGCTAATCTCATTAAGCGAAGTAGTGCTAGTCCACGTCCGATTTAACAGTTGTCACTATACCTTGACTGTGAGACGCACGGCCTTCTGGGTGGGAGACTGACAGCTCCACGGAGAACACGCCGTCTGGGAGTGTGTGTGTGTGTGTGTGTGTGTGTGTGTGTGTGTGTGTGTGTGTGTGTCTGTGTCTGTGTGTGTGTGGTGATCAGAGCCTCGTCTGACTCCAGAACCAGAGAAATTACACCTCACTTAACACCATTTGACACACGGCCCACATGAACCACTAATTGAAATATTCCTTGATATCAGTCCTGATGTTACGCTAGTCGCAGGAATGGATTATTGCAGAACATGCAGACCTTTGCTATACAAGTCTGGAATGTTTAAACTCTGCAGCTCATTGTTAATTCAGAGTTAATTTGTTAATCTGTGTGTCAATCTAAAATCTTTCTGGCTGATTACTGTAGGAGATTATTGGGCTTGTCATTAAAATCTGCGTGTGATACACACAGATGATCTCCTACATACATCAGGCATGATCCATCATTTATGGCTCATACAGTCTGATATAATGAGAATATGGAGGAAAAACAGCTCAATTTTATTCAATTTTATGCAGGTGCTAATATTTATACGATGAGCTTCTGATTCTTGTAATGTAAATCTGATCTTTATCATTATATCTTCAATAATATGTCTAAGATGAGACTGAAATGATCCAAACATATAATGCGATGCAACCCAATGATGATTGAGAGATGAACAAATAAATGTTCCTCAAAAGATGTGAGATGTTTTGGAGGCTTGTGAAGATCATTCCTCCACTGAGGAACAGTGGAAGTAAAGCTTCTGGAAACAAACGTTCCTCAAAAGATTTGAGTCTAAAAAATGACTGATGGAGAATCAAGTAAAGCCAAGCTGCTTCAGTCCAGTAAGTGTTCGTCTGGAAATATGACTACAGTTATTCTGACGTTTACTTGATAAAAAGATTTGACAACAAAAAGACACGTGAAGCAGCAGCTGAAGGAGGACGTTTGTACAATTACACTAAAAGAGCTTTTACTAGATAAAAAAAACTAAAATATCAAGCAGACGACAGAAGTCATGGAGTAGACTGTGTGTGAGAAAGGTTTAACAGCAAAGTTTGGTCATGTTGATCATTTAGAGACTTTTGCGTATCAAATATGAACTAATTTCAACTGAAGTCTGGTCCACATCGCTGTTTATTGTGGTCAAGAATCACATACCACCTGCTGACATAAAATGGACCAACACTATTAAAAATAAAGGTGCTTCATGATGCCATAGAAGAACCTTTTTTGTTTAAATGGTTCCATAAAGAACCTTTAACATTTGAAGAAGCTTTCTGTTTCACAAAAGGTTCTTTGTGGCGAAAGAAGGTTTTTCAGATCATAAAAAGGTAAGAAAGAGATGGTTCTTTAAAGAACCTTTGACTGAATGGTTCTTTGTGGAACCAAAAGTGGTTCTTCTATGGCATCGCTGTGAAGAACCTTTTAAAGCACCTTTATTTTTAAGAGTGAACCACAATTTATTTTGTTTTAGCATTCATTTTTTTCTGAAATAATCAATACCTTATTAACAAATGGCTCCGTTTCACTCAACTGAATGATAAAATATGATATTGTGACACATCCAGACATTCACTCTTCAATGCCAAACTGAATGTCCACTCTATTATTTCAAGGACTTTGTGGAAATATTGAAACATGAAGTGTCAGTTACTGTGAGGTTTGTTTTATATTGATTCGAGTCCGTCGCGCTAAGGAGTTGCGACGCTTTTATGTATTCAGACGGTTCGCTCTTGTAAATTATCATTGAGGTAAGTGGCAAGGTGAAAGCCTATCGTATTTATGCCTCTCATATCACAAAAACCTCTCGTCTCAGACACCATCGAAATGCTTATTGAAGGTTTTCGTGTCCCCTTGGTGTGTGGAAATGTCCATCGAACAGATTTGCTGTCAAAGATCAATATATGGACAGACTTGCCTTTAGTTAACTCTTTAGATGAAGTGTGCTCTGAACGGCTGGGTGTGAAAGGTTAACCGATTTGACCTGCTTGAAAGTTTTCACCGATGCGGCGTGTGCTTCTGATATGCGTAGGACGGCGATGTCTAGCAGCTCCGCTGGGAATAGATTCAAACTGTGACCTCCTGGACAACAAGGTTTAATCTGCCATGTAACAAAGCATGTAACATTTACCATACTTAATCTGCCAAGCCGGATATGTTGTCTATGGCTAGACACTAAAAGCATCTTGAGTCAAGTCAAAGATATCATTTAACATCACAGAATCAAACCGACTAAATTCAAAACATTTAAGGGTTGGATCGGATAATGCAGAAATATCTTTATAGGGACAGTCTGCCCTAAAATTTGCTGAAAATGTACTCACCCTCAGGCCATCCAAGATGTAGATGACATTGTTTTTTCATCAAATTTGATCCTCTGCAGTGAATGGGTGCCGTCAGAATGAGAGTCCAAACAGCTGATAAAAACACCACAATAATCCACAAGTCATCCACACCACTCCAGTCCATCAGTTACCATCTTGAGAAGATGAAAGCTGAAACAAATGTACTCAAAAACAAAGTTTTTAACTCAAATATGAGTCCATAATCCATAATAACTCTTCCTCCAGGGAAAAAGTCCATCTCCTGTTGTCTCTCACATAAAAAACTCAGCCACTTATTTGTTTAGAGCTGTTTTGGACTGTTTTGGCTTGTAAATGGCACTTGATCTGAGCTGATTTCTCTCCTGATTCAGACCAGATCACTTTTTTCTTCTTGTTATTATGGATTATGGACTCGTATTTTAGTTAAAAAGCGTCTTGATGGATTTATTTCTTTTGTCTTTTTTGCCAAAAATTCACCTGATTTTGATACTTTTTTTCTTCCTTTTAGAAATTTGATAAGTTGATACAAAGTAAATGCATGTAAAGTAAATGCATCTTGATTTTAGAATGTTGACTGAAAAAAGACTGTTGACGTTTGGACGTTTGAGATCATGTCAGTGTCTGAGAGAATACAAATAGCGAGTGCGGCCTGTTTTCTCTTTGCATGTCTGTGGGATCTCCATTGTCACAGAGAGTCTAATTGCCTCAAGACTATAAACCTTCACTGCGCTTTGCCTTTGGTGAGTATTTACCGTGCATCGTTAATTCTCTCCCGAGTCTCTCGGGCCGCTCTAGAAAGCATTCCCGTTCCTTGTTAAGTGGGCAGAAACACAACACGAGTGAAGTGGGCTGCACTTTTTAACGCTGGCTTTCATCCCGTCCTCTTTCTTCTGCACCTGAAAGCTTTCTTCACATTGGAGTTTGAAGCACGCTGAATACTAATTTCTGTCTATTAAAAGTGGCCGCTATCGTCGGCGTGCTCTCATTAGAATGCCGGGCTCATGGGACGCCTCTTAATTCCTTTATAGAGGAATTCAAGACCCTTTCACTTCAAAAAGTATAAATCATACTCCCAAATGATCGTGGAAGAGAGGGGATTCGTACCAGGAGTCTCTGATGTGTCCCACCGGTTCGTGGCAGGCGAGTTGAGTTCCCAAAGCCGCTGAAATCCAGCCTCCGGAGAGAATCGAGTCTGTTCCTGTGACCCGGGCCTCTGGCTAAACCTCTCCAGCCTCACAATATAACACTGCTGTAAGTGGAAATATGCCTGTCCGTGTGCATGACCTCACGCTGCTGTATGAAACGAGCCTCTTTTCCATTTTGACAGGTTCAGAGTCAATTTCTGTAAGATCTGAAATAGTTCATCAGATACAGGAACAGATATTTACACTCAGGTAGATTCGCTTTACGCTGAGTGTGAGAGATACTGTTTGCACAAAGTGTAAGTTGAAGTAATATGCTTGTTGTACTAAAGGTAAAATATCTGAGCAATGGTTGGCGGAGTTGGTGAAAATAGCTTTTGCCAGCAAGGCTGGATCCACTTAAAAAAATTATTTTTTAATGTTAATGAAAACGAATGTATGAACCCATACGTGCTGCTTCATATGCTTAAATTCACAGAAACACATCGCATGCGAATACACTGCATCCCCCTGGACCCGTGTCACAGCATACATGTAGAAAGTGCTTTTTTTTCAGGTTACAGTATTTGCAAAGAACATGTTCAAGTTATTTTTTAAGGCAAGATAACATCATGCTTGCAGTTGTCAGTCCTCTCATTTCTAGCATGATATTATTTGTCTTCAGCAGCTCTCCGGCCGACTCTTCACCATCATCTCCCGTATTAAAATGCAGAAGTGAGCACCACTTAAGGCCTCTACGCTCAAGTTTTCCTAATCGACTTCTTATTTCTAAGCGGTCAGCTGGAGAAATGTGCCAGTCCCGAAGCCCACCGCCTCCTGCTTTTCACTTTAATGGTAAGATCTTGATGTCAGCAGTTAGTATATTGGTGTGAGTGGCCTATTGATTATTGATTTGTGTCCATTGATTGAGGTCTCAGGGGAGCCTAATCCGTTTTGATGCATTTGAATACATCCATTCATCTTCAGATGTTCTGGTGCCTCCTGCGCCTGCAGCCTAATGAAAATAGATGGTGATCTGAATCTGCAAGGCGCCTTTTTGATTTATTTTTTTAATTGATATATCTGCTCTGAAGGGGTAGGCTGCCGAATGACAATTGACTGTGCTGTCAACATCTGTGTTTTTTCTGCTTTAAAGAGGATCTTCTGATAAACTTAGAGGTTGTTTGGATCTGCCAGATATGTTATTATTATTATTTTTTTTCCCTTTGGATTTTTTTTTTTTAAACAAAGAGTTATGAAGATTACTTGAATATTGATGTGTTACATGGAGCAGGAAGTCTTTATATTGCTCTCTTGATTTTCAGTATGTGTTAAGAAATCATATGGTGTCATGAATGGCATTTCTTTGGACTAAATACCAAACAGATACAAATCACTGCAATCAACCAATTTTCATTTTTCATTCTATTTACTGTAATGCATTCTTTAGTTTACTGTAATAAAGTAATTTTTATTTTATTAAACAAATGATTGTAATAATATTTATTCTTATTTAAATAAGCAGAATTTAGAGTACAGTAAAAAATACTTTTATAATGTAAATAAATAATTATTATTTTCATTATGCTAATGGAGAACATTGTGGTGACTTAATTTTCATTAAAAAAAAAAAAAAAAAACATCTTAATATGAATAGGCGTTGTGAGGTTTATTGGTGCCTATTTTTTTTTTTACTTTGTTGCAAACTGTAACGATATAATCGTCTGGATCTAAAGTGCGTATATAAGGATCCAACTTAATCACATATGTACAGTACACTCATGCAAAGCGATTATAAGAGAGTATTTCAAATCTCAGATGCTTGATTGCTTGTATCATCTCTAAATGTAAACTATATTACTAATCAGCTCTAATCTGATAAATGCAACTATAAGGCATGAAGATATTAAAATGTTATTGTATAAATATTAATCATGATTTTCTTGTTGCATAATGTTTTTACACTCTTTTTAAAATGCCCTAAAAAGACCCTAAAAAGCCTTATATAAGAAATATAAGAAATAAAATAAATAAAATAAATGTAACTAAAATAAAATTAAAAATAAAATAATAATAATTGAAATAAACTATGTAGACAAAAAAACACACTAATAAATATTGGTAGTAATAGACAACAAAACTACTAAAATTTTAATTAATGTAAATGAAAACATCAAAATTTGAAGGAAAACTACAATAGTATCTGAATGCTACTTAACACTACAGCAAGCAGCACTCAGAGAGAGAAAAAGACCCACGGATATTCTCCAGACTCCCGCGCATTAGCCACAAACGCATGTGGGTATTACTTTTAATACTGTTCTGGATAGAGGAGAGTGAAATAATGTGGCGTTTAAGCGTCCATCGATTTTGGAATTAAAAAGTTAGTTTGCAAAGATTTACTGTGGGGGTTCGACGGCGCGGCTCTTTATCAGGGCAGCAAATGGGCGGTTATACGCTGTCCGACAGAGCCGCGATTGAGAGATCGATAGGTGCGTGATTTAGTAACTGGGCTACAGCTAATCAATAAGTATAAAAGTAAATGAAATATGCATTACGGGGATTTTATTAGAGGGGGTTAGCAGATGGAGAATAACCGTCAGGCCATTTATTTTATACCTATTGATTGTACAACACAGAGACTCGCCGTAGCTCAAGCAAACCCCTTCTCAAATTCAGTGTGAGTATGGTGTGATTTATAGCTGTTGAGGTCAGGCAGTGTGCAGACAGCTAAAGGCGACTGTGACGGGGTCCTATCTTAGCACGGCTGTAGGGTTTATATGGCCGCTGGTGTTGACCTGGACTCGGTTAGATAGCAAGCAATTCTGACACAGTTACTGTAGAAAAACCAGCCTCGTCGGAAATGCGTGACTCTGTCTACATTTCTGAAAAACTGCAAAAACATACCTACATATGCATTTAACTGTACACTATGAACACTAGGGGCAGAAAAATGCTAACAACTTTTATTTCTTTTCACACAAATTATGATTACAGGCACAGATTATCGATGAACTAGATCAATAGTTTGACATAACAATGTTTTGTGTTGGCTCTTATTCATTTGGAGTCTGCAGAGTAGTGATTCGTTTAGAACCCGAGTCTCCGTATCAGTGATTCATTTGGAGCCTGAATTTGCGCAGTAGGAAGAATTTGTTTGGACCCCAAGTCTGTGCAGCAGTGATTCATTTGGAGCCCGAGTCTGCTCAGTAGTGATTTGTTTGGAGCCTGAGTCTGTGCACTAGTGATTCATTTGGAGCCCGAGTTTTGCGCAGCAATGATTTGTTTGGACCCCAAGTCTGCGCAGTAGTGATTAGTTTGGAGCCCGAGCCAGAGTCTGTGCAATAATCATTTGTTTGGAGCCAGAGTTTGCGCAGTAATAATTTGTTTGTAGCCCGAATCTCCACAGCAATGATTCGTTTGGAGCCCAAGTCTGTGCATGAGTCATTCGTTTGGAGCCCGAGTGTCCACAGCAGTGATTCATTTGGAGCCTGAATCTGCACATGAGTCATTTCTGTGGAGCCAGAGTTTGCACATTAATGATTCGTTTTTAGCCCGAATCTGCACAGCAATGATTCGTTTGGAGCCAGAGTCTGTGCAATAATGATCTGTTTGGAGCCCAACTTTGCACAGCAGTGATTCATTTGGAGTCAGAGTCTGCTCAGTAGTGACTTGTTTGGAGTGACTTTGGAGTCTGCGCAGCATGATAAATGATAAAAACTATGAGAAAAAAAATTACCTAAAATGATTGAAACCATCTTTAGGAAAAATTTATTTGCATTAAAATTATTTAAAAATTATTAAAAATTATAGCACATTGCTAACATGCACATTTATCACATTTTGCTAGTATCTTTAACATGTTAACATGATGATAGCATATTTCTAGCATGTTTATGATGTTGTTAGCATTTTTAACTGTAAAGTTGCTAACGTTTTACTACATTTCAAACATAAGCATGTTGCTAGCATGTTTTATCACATTTCTAACATTTTATTACATTTTATTACATTTCTTTAGCATGTTTTAGCACTAGGCTAAAATATTGTAACATTTTGTTAATAGGTTTGATAGATTTGTAAGATGTGTATCCACAGGCATGTTTTTCATGACATTGTGCTATTTAATAAACCCAGATCTGCAATGGAAAATAAATGGCATAGCTTATAGCGACTCTTGTGGACTCGTCATCTAAAAAGTGCAAAAAAATGTACCTGAATAAATGCATTTTAGATTTTACAGAGTAATTTATTAACAGTGAGCCTCGGCTGTGGGACAACCCCCACTGGACACCTACAGACAGAAATTTAAATTGCAAGTTACTTTAGATAATGCATTAATGAAGTGTAAGTTTAAAATATCTGTATAAAATAATTAAATATATGACACTGCCTGTATTTCTGCAAATCTGCAAAAACATGTCAGTTACTTGAATAGTATTTTGTTTTGAGCTTGAATTCGTAGTATCATAGTGAGTACATTTGCATCACATAACCAGCTCCACGTTTGGCTTTTCTGACATAGTAAACTTGCTCAGCAGTGCACCCGGTATAGCGCTTGTGATGCAAAGTGCTCTGATACGAGTCCCTCAAACACAAGTCATGATAAACAGCTCCAAGAAACAAGACAAAATGGCATTGTTGCTTCAGAAATTGCTTTTTTATCTCACGTTTATCTCACTGTTATATACTTATAGACACTTTAGTTGAAAGTGTCTGCAGAATGCATAAATGCACAATTTCTGTAGGGGTATTAGTTAATGATGTATATTGTGTCTCAAGCACGTTAACATCTACTTTGGTCGATGCTAGCAGCTCTGCTACTGCAACGGCTCAGTCTCCAGCACAGAGCCAAACTGTCAGCACCACCTTAGCCTTAATGCACATTTGAAGACAGAACGTTTAGCATAGCATCTCATAACATCTGAATCCATGAATCATAAATGTGATGATCTGTTTACAACCTTCTAAGCATGCATAGTAATTCACAGCGGACGAGTGTTTGCATAACCCTGCGTACAGACAGTCAGATCACGCTGACAAGAGCATGCAGGTATTAGAAACGACGCGAGACGCCGGACCGGCCCGGCCCGCCTGCCCCTCTTCATTACTCTGAGTGTTTCGGGGCCTTTGCAAACACCGCTTTCAGGATTGAAATCTGAATTGGTTTGTCCACCTTCCCTCAGCGGCGGCATCCGCTGTCTGCACCTCTTCCGCGCACCGCGGTTTGTCATGTAAATAACAAATGCACTCAGTGTGGTGATTTACCGCGGGCCGCTGGCCTCTGATGTATATTAATATTGCTGCACGTTTCACTGTACTACAGTCCATCATTCATTTGGATAAAAGAGGAGGAATTTAAAAACGGCCAATGCGGTACAATGGGGATACAGATTGCATCCATTTATTGCGCTGAGTGATGGAGCGGCTGCCCACTCTGTCCTTCACCTTCCCAAGATACTGTGCAGCTTCCCATAAAGCCTAAAAAAAAGAGACGCCCTTTGCCCCTCGCTCTCCCTCTGCCGATGGGACACGAACCGAATATTCCTGCTCTAGACCACCTGCACAGATGTACTCACAAGGAAAAATACACACTGATAAAAACATCTTAGATCATTTTAAATGTCTGTTTATTGCAACAAAAACTAACTTAACTTTTGACTCCTGCCAAAAAGTCTGGTCACATTGAAACTTATCCTGCAAAACAACCGCCCGCTTAGACAGGAAGAGGCTGACTGACTGACATGAAAAGTGAGCAATCACAGTTTTTGTTCACTGGGAGGCCAGAAATCTGAAATAATAAAATATACCACAAAGTAAGACTTTTGAAATGTAAATAATGATGTCCTAATCTCTGTAAATAGTCCTATACACTAAAAAAGACCTTTATTTAATTTAATTTAGGATTTTTTTTACACAATTTTATTTACTTATTTATTTTTTTTTATTTTTTTTTATTGAAATTAAAATTTAAATATAATGCATTAATGTACTATTGTATGTTTAACTTGACTTTATTACATTTATCTAACTAAATTTTCTCACGTTGGTTCTTAATCTGTTTAATCAGTTTACTACTATTTTATTTTGTCATAAAATAATTAAATAATTAAAATAGAATTAAATAATTAGTAACACTATTTAATTAATTGTCTTATCTTGGACAGTTTTTTATTTAATTATTTATTTATCTACTTACTTACCTTTAGGCTTAATTAATTTTCATATGTTGATCTAATATACGCTCATTTGCTATTGTTTACTAATTGTTTTATGTTTTATAATTGTCATTATTATTTGTTTTAATTTACTAAGGTTTAATTAAATTTCTCGTATTGATCTCATTTAAATTAAACAGTAATATGAAATTGACATTTTACTAACTTTATTTGAATAATTTGATTATTGTAAATTTGTTTATGTAATACACATTGATTGATATAGGAAAAATGTGTGCAAGAGAACTCTAATGCAAAATATGACATCCATGCTTGTAATACTGCGTAATGTTTAATGTCATAACTGAATACTGCAGTGAATTGTCAGACTTTTCTCTAGTTCAATCATCATGCAGGACTTCTCCAGTCATTCAGCCCTCTTGCCCTCCTTAAACTATGTTTTGTTTTGGCCATTCAATTACACAGTTGTGGGTGCCTAAAAATGGAAACTTTTGAAAACGGGTTTCAAAGTGCACGTTTTTGAAAACGATACAGTTATTGTCTCCGTGTAAATTATAAAAATGTGAATTTGTGAAAACAGTGATGTCATACACATGTATGTCATACTACAGTGAGACAACACCAACTACTGGCCTGGCATGCATAATACAGGAATTTTAGTCATTGTTTATGAAGATCTTTTTAACAATGTTGTTATTTTTATTACGAAGAGCATCTAGAGTATTTCAGAGCTTGGCATATCTAGAATAATTCTGCTGTTTTAGGCCTGTAAATCACATTTTAAGATCCTCTGCTATTTCCAGGTTTCCATGGGTGTGGGAACCCTGTATTTATGAATACATTTCCAACATACAGTTATTCCCAGTGGTTGTTTTGGCGGTACAGCTCATTGTTCAGATGCTCTGGCGTGTGTTGCTGCAGTCAGTGTGATTTATCATGCGACGGCTTTCGTCCCAGTGTCAGTTTTTCCGGCTGTATCTGCTCTGGATAAATCTTTACTCTAGCGTCTCGCAGGAACGGGGTCGCTCGCTCTCGCTATATTCCAGTCAGGGAATGCGGCACTTTGAGAGATGGTGGGTTTGATTGTTTAAATGGTAATTAGTGTCCTGCTATTAATTTGTGTTTGTGCACGCTCAGACTATCGGCCCAATCCCTGAGAGAGACAGAGAGTTTGAGACTGGAGACAGTCTGATTTCCAGTGTTATTGTGTGTCTGCCGTGGTGTCGCTGTACCCAGCTGCGCTTCAGCCGCGTCTCTTTATCTCTTTAGCACTCACAGGCATTGTGTTGAAGCTAGCTGTGAAAGAACTCATCAAACAGCCTCTCTGTTTGGGCTGGACAAACGCTCCACTTTACAGCCTCAAATTGGCTGTCAAGAGCAAATCTCACTGTCACCAACCCAACAATACACACACACGCCAGCCCGAGCGGCCCGTATAACACCACTCCCAGCATGCTGAGGTTACTATTCAACAGACATGACTTATATAATTCTGCTGAAAAGAACATGTTGACCCTGCGTTGTGTTGCAGAATGTCTGAGCTGCTCTTTTCCATTCAATGAAACTGCAAGGTAATTTATACTACCAAACACCGGAGACAAGACAGCAACATAAGAGTATAGTAAAAGTGCATATGAAAAGTCACGATTGCTTATGGACCAATGAAGTTTCTTGTCAGTGTCTTAAAGCCTCGAGTGACACAACGTTTTTGCATAAATGAGATTTGAGAGCTGCAACTGAGGGGAAGATATGCTGTGAATTTAACTCATACAAACCATCACATGTTTTCGAAATGCTAATGTAATATTTCACACAACTTTTTTTTTTTTTTTTTGAATGACAACTACATTTAAATGCAGGATCTTTGTGAAAAATAACTGCACATGTAATAGCTGCACATAACGGCAAATACATATTACATTACTAATCTAATTAAATGTTCATAATGTAATAATTTTCTCAAAACGTAATAAAATATTGAGCTCATAATGTGATAACTTTTCAATGTAATAATGATTTTTCACATAATGTGAAGGTTATTGTATGAGAAATTCATGACATTATGAACACATTGTAGCAACTTATAATGCAATCATGGTTCATCAGGTAATACCAGCACGTAATATACTGTATAAGTAAAACAGTGTTTATAGTATAATAATTATCGGTCACACTTTATTTTACGGAGCACTTGTTACAGTGTAATTGTACATGTAAGTAATGGACAATATTACTTAACAACTTGTACTTACCATGGGGTTTGGTTTAGGGTTATTGCATGTTATTAAACAGAATTTACTATAGTACATTTACTATAGTTATTACTATAGTAAGAACATGTAATATGTATAACAATGTTGTCTTTCAATATAACACATTTAATAACATTAATATTATTATTACACAATAATATTAGCATCTTTTAAAGTGACTGGTTACTTTTATTTTATTTATTTTATTTTATTTTGCTATATTGATAGTTTGTTTATTTATTTATTTATTGTACAACATAATATACTTTGTACACAGTGTTGGTACTGTGCACTGTTTAATATCATATATTTAGATTTAAAGATGTTTAGATTTAAATTAAAAAAACGTACTGCTAAGGAAAACCATTTTTATGTAAAAAAAAAAAAAAAAAAAACCTATTACAATTATGATAATATGACAATAGTTTTAATGAATTTATAATGCAATTTGTTTCTTACGATGAAAAAATACATTAATAGCTCAGGATTTACTGTTTTATATTTTGAGACATTACAAACATTTTATTACATTCATAATGTAATATTATTACATTATGCTTCATTATTACATAATGAGTTTTATGTTGTAAGTTTGTATGCTACAACCAAATCGCCTTTGGGAAATGAACAGACTCACTTAATAGGACCTAAATACATCTTTATATGTAATTTCAGAACAACTTCTACTGTCTTTGAAATATGGTTAAAGTGTACTGAATATTGAGAAGCATTTACGGTAAACTAAAATATACTTTAGTGTCATTTAGCATGAACATGAGTGAAATACGGCTAGCTGAAACAAGCAATATTCAATTAGTTAAAATCTGACCTGTTTCATTTATGACAAACATGCATCACATTAAGTTAATCAGTTATTTTATGTTAAAACAGTGTAAGTACAATGCATTGAAATTTTGTATGTAATTCAAACATAAAATCAAACATAAATATCACATTTAGGCCTAAATAATAAGTATATTAATGTGATTGTCACTCCTGAACGAGATGAGGATAGAAGAGTGTATTCAGCTACAGTGTGAACATGGACTAAATGATTTGATGTTTGCTTACAGTTACAGTAAGTTCAGTTCTGTTTAAAACAGCTCGACCTACTAACAAGGGCACGTCTTTGGCTTCTATATTTGGGATGCTGTTAACTCTTTCTGACACTCGTGCTGCCCTTTCCTGCCTCTGCAACTGCTGTTCTCTCATCCTCCAGTCTTTCTCTTCAATCTCCATCACCTCCGTTTTTCCTCCATCCTTCTTTTCATCCTTGCACAACACCCTCCCCGCGGTGACAGATCACCTGCATCTAAAGTCCTGGTGTTCTCGCCCGGCGGTCCGTCCCCCCTCTCATTAATGCCCGCGCCGGCGTGAGGGCCATATGGCAGCGCAAGACAAATAACGCCAGCGCTCAGCCATTGCTTCTGCTGACAGAATTGCAGCCCACCGCAGTATTTTGCCCTCAGCCGCTTCACTCCACGTACTCGCCTCTCCTCGCGCGTCCTTCAAAAGCCCACCGCTGAGCGCCTGTTGCGCTGCGCCGGCCTGCGCTCGTGTCCGCGCTCTTTTCCTGGATGCGTCAGGGCTTTGGACAAGATTGTTCATGTGGTCAGGAATGAAGATCTCTCCTGTTGTGAGGAGTTACACTGTAGATTCATCGTGGTGGAAGTGTGATGCGTGTTTGTGAGCACATAAGAATCAGTTTTTCAGCTAAGCAGAAAACTAAAGCCAGGGCTTAGTTACAAGACTAAACTGATCACAGAGAGCACTGGTGTCACAACTCATTTTTTTGCATTTGGTTTTGCTAAAATCAACGCAATGCAACAGTTACAGTTATTTTGACTGCCTTTCATGCCTTCCGTCAACAGATCAATCATGAAAATGTTGTGTGCAATGGACTACACTAGGTACACTGGATTCCTAGGTAATGTTAACACAGCAGCAGAATACAGCTGTCTGGCCTGTATGAGTCCTTAAAGACAGGGTGGGTTTAAAAAGATTTTTTGTTAAGCTGATCCTGATAGCAATGACTAAGCTAAGTGGTCTACATGTATTTATATGTATATCATCTGTGGAAGGAGTAGGACCATAAAATGTTTGTCCAACAAATCATATCCCTTGGTCTGAGGACTACAAGGTTGTCCTGCCTCGCTGTCAACGTATGTATTTGCAAACCTTTGCACTCCCTGTTCACGCAGACATGATACAGCATCAGCTTGTTCAGTATGCTATTGCAGACCGAGCGAGAATGGAAGACGCTTCCTGTACAGTCTTTTGTTACTCTCAGCAACTTATGATGCTCTTTGAAGACTCTTTGTGTTTGTGTGTGTATTACATACATTTTAGCATGCACATTTCTGATGAATCATGATTTGTTCATGAAAGCGTGGCCAAAAATATCGGCACCCAATTCTGTCAGAAAATGCAAAACTTCTCTCAGAAAATTGTTCCAATTGCAAATGTTTTGGTATTCACATGCTTATTGTTTTTGTTTGCACTGCAACAACACAAAAAAAAAAAAAAAAACGGAGAAGAAAAGTCAAACTTGATAAAATTTCACACAGAACTCAAAAATGGACTGGACAAAATGATTGGCACCTTTGGCACCAAAATTGTAAGAAATAATTGCTTTTCAAGCATGTGATGCTCCTGTAATTTGTATTTAGACACACTTGTGGCAAGTAACAGTTGTGGGCAGTATAGTAATCACACTTGCAAACAGATAAAATGGAGAAAGATTGACTCAACCTTTGTGTTGTGTGTCACACTGAGCATGAGGAAAAGAAAGAAGTGTAAAGAGTTGTCTGTGGATTTGAGAGAAAAAATTGTGTAAAAACATGAACAATCTCAAGGCTACAAGTCCATCTCCAGAGATCTCAATGTTCCTGTGTCCACTGTGCTCAATATCATCAAGAGGTTTACAACCCATGGTACTGTAGCTAACCTGCCTAGACGTAGACGGAAGAGCAAAATTAATAAAAAATTACAATGAAGGATTGTTTGAATGGTGGATAAAGAACCCCGATTAACTTCCAAACAAATTCAAGCTGATCTGCAGACACAGGGTACAACAGTGTCAGCTCGCACTATCCGTCGCCATATAAATGAAAAGGGACGCTATGGTAGGAGACCCAGGAGGACACCGCTGCTGACACAAAGGCATAAAAACACAAGACTGGAGTTTGCCAAAACTTATGTGACAAAACCACAATTCTTCTGGGAGAACGTACTGTGGACAGATGAGACAAAAGTAGAGCTTTTTGGTAAAGGACATCATGGCACTGTTTACAGAAAAAGAAATGAGGCCTTCAAAGAGAAGAACACAGTATCTACAGTCAAACATGGTGGAGGTTCAAAGATGTTTTGCTGCTTCTGGCACTGGATGCCTTGACTGTGTGAACGGTATCATGAATTTGATGATCACCAAAGAATTTTGGGGTGCAACGTAGTGGCCAGTGTCAGAAAGCTGTGTCTCCACCAGAGGTCATGGGTCTTCCAGCAGGACAATGACCCGAAACACAGTTCAAAAAGCACTTAGAAATGGTTACAGACAAAGTGCTGGAGAGTTGTGAAATGGCCAGCAATGAGTCCAGATCTGAATCCCACAGAACACCTGTGGAGAGATCTCAAAACAGCAGATGGGAGAAAGCATCCTTCAAATCTGAATGACCTGGAGCAGTTTGCGAAAGAAGAGTGGTCCAAAATTCCAGTACAGAGGTGTAAGAAACTCATTAATGGTTACAGGAAGTGATTGATTTCAGTTATTTTTTCCAAAGGGGGTGCTACCAAATATTAAGTTAAGGGTGCCAATAATTTTGTCCAGTGCATTATTTGGGTTCTGTGTGGAATTGTTTCAGATTTGACTTTTCTTCTGTGATTTTTTTGTGTTGTTCCAATGCAAAAAAAAAAAAAAAGATAATAATAAATAAATAAATAAACTCGTGAGTACCAAAACATTTGCAACTGCAAGAATTTTCTGAGAGAAGGGTTGCATTTTCTGAAAAAATTGCAAGGGTGCCGATACTTTTGGCCATGACTATATATATATGCAGTTAGTGAACGAGACCCATTGTTGAGACCCACACTGAATGTCTTAAAGGTGCACTAAGTAGGTTTTTGTTCTGTGTTAGAACAGTTTTACACAAAGAATGAACAGTATTTTGTGTAAGCCTGTGCAAAGTTTTGGCTTTTACATGAGATAGAGACAGTCATATCAGTGGTCTAGAAGAAGTGCTGGTGGGGGCAGCAAAGAGCCTAATACTGGACGATTGAGAGCTTTTAGTGCGCCATTCATTAAAACATGTAACATTAAATTGAAAAAGAGCATTTTAAACATTCACAGGTGAATAATAATAATTTATTTTGGTGTGAACTTTTCCAAAGCTACTTCCCCTCAGAGCAACAGTGCCATCTTTATGTACGAATCAAACATCCTCATTTTGACACGGACCGTTGAGAACTTGCTGTTGTGACTTTGCTCAGCCGAGCAGGATCGGGCCGTTTTTCCATTCGCTGTTCCCGCGTCCCCTTATGACCGCTCGAGTGGATGCTGGTTTGCCACACAAAAGGCTAATCATTAAACAGTCATTTAGTCGTGTTCTTTTAAGTATATGAATCAGCCGCCTCATTACTGTCAATGTGTAATTAGCTGATTAATAAACAGGGGCCGGGCGGACCGGTGGGAAGCGCTCGTGAAGTAATTGTTTCTGGAGAGCCCGAACACAAGGGCCCATTAAGACATAAAGAAGCTCGCATTCATCCCAAATCATTACTTTACAAAACGCGCCACTCGTCTCGGGGCTGTTGATGTGTAATGGTTTCTTTATGGCCGGCTCTTCTCTTAATCAGCTACGGTCGGCAGGTGTAGTCCTGGATGTACAATAGCACTAAAATTAGACAAACACGCTCGCCTTTTTAATCACTGTCAGATTGCGGATTCCTAATGGCGTGCGTTGCGTTTAATACCGAGTTATTTTTCCCTGATTAATTTTAATGTAACGTCTAATCGGTTTTCTGAGCACGCTTTGACCTTTGGCTGCAATCTGAAGGCCGTTTCTCATGGTCATGTGCTGTTTTGAAATCCCTCAATGTGTAAACCCAAAACAGCAGGGTTTTGTTTTAAACACATCTTGCGGTTAGCCATCGTTCCCTCCAGAAATATTAATCAATTATCCTGCCTTGCTCCCGGTGCAGGATCCGTATGGAGAGGAATTCATCTGGAAAGAGGCACAAGCAGATATAATAGGACTGAGCAAAAAGCCCGTTCGCTGAGTGCTGTGCCGTCTAATCCTGAGAGACAGCCTAGAGCCACAATGTCACTTTTAGTTCCCCCCTTAGTCCCTCAGTGCGGCGCTCATCTCAAAATGGCCGTGTAACGTGGATAAACTTCCGAAGTGATGGACACAGACAGCGCGCGCTGGAAGACGCTCGTATTTTTGTTTTGATGAGGATCTGAAAGTGTCTGCGAGGCTCATTGTTCTTTCATATGGAGGCTTTTACTCAGCCTTGCTCAGTGCCTTTATTAATGCTGGATGGGAAGTAAAACATCACCATTACTACTGCTTATGCTTATTGATTTTAACAGGCCCTAATCTGAAGTATTGAACTTGTGATTGCTCAAATCATGTGTTGATGAGTTATGTTACTAAGTGATCAGACACGTAAAACAGATCACGAAACTGGTGAAAAAATCCCACAAATGCACATTAAAGGAGGCACCTGAGCTACAGACCAAAGATCTCTGAAGGCATCTTTATGCAGCCAGAACACCCTACCCCGTTGAAAAAAAATGCTAAAACCAGCCTAGGCTGGTCTTAGCTGGTTTAAGCTGGAAGTAGCCGGTTTAAGCTGGTCTCCCAGCCTGACTAGGCTGGTCAGGCTGGTTTAAGCTGGTTGTTCCAGCTGGTCTCCCCTCTAAAACTAGCCTGCTGACCAGCTATGACTAGCTAAGACCAGCCTGGATGACCAGCTAAAACCAGCCAACCAGCTTAGGCTGGTTTCTGCTGTTTTTTTCAGCAGGGTAGCAACCATCCAAAACAAACCAGCAGCCACCCCTGAACAGCCTAGCAACCACCCAGAATACCTTAGCAACTGCGTATTGACATTTTATCAACCATTCCAGAAAACCCTAGCAACGCATGTCAGAAACTACATATCATCTCTTTTGTAACTGCCTAGACCACCAAGAATGCATTAGCAATGTCATTTTAGCAACATTCTAGCAACCACCCAGAACACCCAATCAGCTACCACAAAACAACACCCTAGCAACCACCTAGAACATGTCAGAAACTATTGCCGTTTCTCAATATGCGTTCTTATGCGACCCTGCGTCCTTGTGTTCCCTCTCTACGTCATCGTTAACCGCCGAAGTTCAATTCCAAGACTTGCAGACTTGAGAGAGTCGAACCGTTAGATTTCCCAGAAGATGCTGCCGGCGTACAGAAGCCTGTGAGCTTTAAACTTCTCGTTCTCACTTAAGAGATTCCTGCTGCAAGTGCGTAAATATGTGACAGCTTGTGAAAGTAAACATTTGTCCTTTTGTTTTGCATAATTTTAATGAAGTGAGAAAGCCTGTCGTACTTTTTATTGGCATATTAAAAAGAATAAGTAACATTATACATAGCCTAATCATTTTCACAAACACATGCCTTAAAAAGCTATAAAATAATATGAAAATAAAATGAAATAATTGTTTTTAAAGCGTTACAACATTTGTTGGTGATGTTATTGTGCATTGCATGCTGCTGTCTCACTCCTGGGACTGGGACTGTCAGTTGAGCAGCAAGATCCTCACAAAGCATCTCAATTCTCACAAAGATGCGTTCTGCGTTCTCGCATCCTTCAGAGTTCGTTCTTTCAAGGAAGACTGGCAAGACCGCTCTCCACTAGAACACAAGTACGTTCTTTGTGTTCTTGGAATTGAGAAACAGCCTATATATCAACACCCTAGCAACCACCCACAGCACTGAGCAGCCACATATCAACATATTATCAACCAAGTAGCAACCAACTAGAGCACCTCAGTAACCGTTTAGCAACCACCTAGAACACACCTGCACCCTGTTGAAACTGCTATTTTGAGTCTGTTGTGTTATGGGTTTTTATGTTTCATAAAGAACCACTCATAAAAATGTGTTGATAGTCAATCTCAGTGCCGCCTCCAGTAAAGATATAAAATCATGTTTGAACCAAAACTGCTTGGAAAATGTATAAATAAGGAAGCTTCGATTCCCGTGTCTGCAGCCTATCCAAAGATGGAAATGCTAATGCAATCAAGCCTGTTAATCACCCATCCACTGGCCATTTTCCTAAGGAGGAGGCTGTGTTTAAAAGCTCTGCCTTTAAAGCAGCAGTTCCTAGAAATGATCATTCTGTGTTGATGCTGTTATTTTTTCAGTTCTTTTCCACACAACAGTGCAATGACCACAACCATCCAGCTCAAAAACAAGGTATAACATAATGCATATGTAGGCATAATCATACTTCTGGTCATATGATTTCTTGTTTTGTGTTCCACAGAAGCATATGGTTTTGGAATGACATGAGGGGGCTCGTTCGGGAAGTAAATGATTCATTTTAATTTTTTAAGGTAAACTATCCCATTTTAACTGTCCAATCTGACCTTTGACTTCAGGCATACAGGTAATTCAAATCAGTAACTATGATTTAAAGTTCAGTGTGAGGGTTTATTATCTGTACCAATTAGAGAAATCAGTATGTAGTAGCACATTTTGTGGCATCAGAAATCCTGTCGACCTCACACGGTTCTGTTGCTCTTTTAGCTTGGATATGAAATACGCTCATTAACACAACAGAGTGCGTGTGTTTCTGTGGCCTCCAGCGGCTTCCCTTCCATGTTCAAATGTTCACACATGAAAGTTTGCTTCAGTCAAACGCATAAAAGGGCTTTTTAATTGTCAGTCATTTGTCAGATTGTCTGGGCCGCCATGCAGTGTCACGATACAACTGTTTAGAACCAAGACTCATAGGAAAAACGTGCTTATGATGACATTTCTGCAAAATGCATGTTTTGGGACACTTCAGAAATAAAATGTACATTAAGTGGCGCTAAAAGCAGGTTCACTTATATCTGAAACATATCAACATGAATCTAGTGAAGTTTTTTTTTTACTTCCGTTGTTGTACGTATTGCAGCAGTTCTGAAATGGTGTTCAGTGAGTGACACTAAAAGGATAATACTCTATCGCATTTGAAAATAATATATAACACCTACACTAAACGTAACCGATAGTGCTATTAAAAGCAAACAAAAAACAAGGTATATAGCTAAGATAAGATAACTGTTAGCTTGGATTTTTAGTAACCACACAGAACAACTCAGTAACCACATAGCAACCAACCAGAAATAATAGTAATTGCCCAGAATGCCTTGGCAACCACCCAGGACATGTCAAAAAAGAACATATCAACACCTTATTAACACCCTAGCAACCACAACTACCAACAATAATCATGTATGAACACTTTTGTAATTACCCAGAACACATCAGTGAGCACATAGCAACCAGTATCATGACTTGCAGTACTGTACCGGGTGCGCTACCAAACAAGCTTACTGTGTCAGAAAAGCCATATATGTGGAGCTGGTTATGTGATGTAAACGTCAAAATGTATTAGTTTACAAATCATGAACTAGGATAAAAGTAGTAAGGTCATGAAATAGTTTTGTTTAAGAAACTGCATGAAAATAATTCTTCAGTAATCAATAATCTGCCACTGAAATTGTAATTTGTGTAAAAAGGAATATGTTTTCCTAAAATGTATGTAAGGGCATGTTTTTCCCAATGAGCCTGTTAAGGAGGGCTGTGGTATCGCTATACACCATACTACTATACAGTTTGCACGTTTGCATAAAGAGAAAGCTGAAAACCATCAGAAGAGCGAAAACAAGAATGATTCGATGGAGATTACTGACATATATAGCAGCATGCAAAAAGGAACTTTTTTTTGTTTATGATATATAATTTTGCGCAAAGCCTTGACATCATATCTGGGAGATAAGTCTGTAAATTCAAGTATAATCACAGGCTTCGTTTGTCCTGTGAGAATGCGCCACACAAAAGTCAGACGTGAGAGAGTAATTTCTAAATAATACAAGGTCTAAATCATACTAATCCCGTGCGAATAGTACTTTACATTGACTTTTATCCGAAGTGATATTTCAGGGGTTTTTTTTTCTTTCTTTTTTTTTTTTTTTTGGTCCTTTTGGAGCTTGACAAATGTTGTCACAACTTGAGAGTGAGTAAATTTGTACATGAATTATTCCTCTGATTGACCACTCAACACATTTGAGTCACTTTAAGATTGCAGCTTTACAACGTTACCAGCAACTGGCTTTTACGCACGCTGACAAAGATGTCCAGCCACATCCACTTATACCTTTCTGTAGCACGTCAAAGAGATTTGTCCACTTGCTGTAATTAGTCGTTACCATGACAACTTCCTTTCACAGGAACAGCCCCTCCCAGCCATAAAGTCCTCGCCGTCCTCGATGGGCTGAAATGAATTTCCTCACTGGGGCAGGAAGTAGGAAAGGAGGGCGGTGTGTGTGCGCCCAGTCAATCGTCCAGCTCCAGTACAGGAATCCAGCGGCTGATGCTGCTCATATTTCAGCCTTGGTAAAGATTAGCTGTCAGACCCAGAGGAGATGTATTGATCTGTTTTCCTTTTTTTCTGCCAGCAATCACCTGACAAAGGCAGCGAGGAGGGCTTCTGTGAGTGATGCCCGTTCCAGTCTCCACCTACTGTGGTGGATATGGGGGGTTCCGGTGACCGCTGAGGCTGGGATATAATTAAACCATAAACTTTACATGAACTTGCACTCGGAGTCATGTATGTTTCATTCATTAGGATGAAAAGGCCACATACAAACAAAACTCAATTAAATAAAAGAATTCTATAGATCTTTTTGTTGTGTTTTTTAGAAAAAGTATTCATTAAGAATATGACTTTTTTTTTCAATATGCTTGAATCAAATATAAATAAAATTCCTGACGAGCTTGAGAAACATAGTTAATATTATTTAATGTACCTGAGCTAACATGAATTATTAACTAACTATTTTTATAATTTTACTACTAGATTAATAAATGCTGTAACAAATGCAATACTCATTGTTAGTTGTAGTTAGTTAATGCATTAATTAATGGGACCTTATAGTAAAATCTTACCTGTGATTTTTTTGACAAATTGATAATTTAACACCAGAAGTTTCAATGACAGGGGAAGGAGAGCTGAGATCACCAGATTTGGGGAGTGCTGGGACCACTGGACTAGGAAGTGCTGGTACCACCGGACTTGAGACCACCACACTTGAAGTACTGAGACCACTGGAGTTTAGACCACCAGACTAGGATCGCTGACAACAACAGACTTGGGACCACTGGACTAGGGAAACACTGAGGCCACCAGGGTTAGGGAGTGTTAGGACCACTGGACTAGGGAGCAGTGAGACCACAGGTCTAGGAAGCGTTGAGACCACCGGAGTTGGGACCACTAGGCTAGTGAGCCTGAGACCAACAGATTTGGGGCCACTGGTCTAGGGGAGTACTAGGACCACTGGACTAAGAGGCGCTGGCACCACCGGACTTGAGACCACCAGACTGAGAAGCACTGAGACCAACAGATTTGGGATCAGTAGGCAAGGAAGCACTGAGGCCACCAGGGGCTAGGGAGTGCTGTGACCACTGGTCTAGGGAGCATTGAGACCACCGGAGTTGGGACCACTGGGTTAGGAAGCCTGAGACCAACAGACTTAGGGCCACCGGGCTAGGGAGCCCTTTGACCACTGGACATGACAATGAATTTGGAACCACTGGACTAGAGAGAGCTAAGACCGCCTGACTTGGGACCACCAGGGCTTACGGAACGCTGGGACTACTGGACTAGGGAGCACTGGAGTTGGGACCACCATGGAGAATTGTGACTAACAGACTTGGGACCACTGGGCTAGGGAGCACTGGTAGCACTGGTGCTGAGAACAAAAGACTTGGAACCACCGACTTCAGAGTGCTAATACCACCAGGCTAGGGACCACAAACAAGGGTGAATTGGGACCAACTAAAATTGGGACCACAGGACTTGGGACCATCATGTCACTGAGATCACTAGGAAGCTCTGAAACCACCGGAATTGAGAAGGAGATCTAACCAGTTGGGACCACTAGACTAGGGAGCAGTGAGACCAACAAACTTAGGACCACTGGGCTAGGGAGTGCTGAGAACACTGGACTTAAAACCACCAGACAAGAGAGCACTGAGACCACCAGGCTACGGAGCATGAAACTTGGGCGCACTGAGGCTAGCTGAGGCTACCACCAGAATTGGGAACCAGCTGTACAGTAGTCTCAGCCTCAGACGTCACGCCCATGGACCGCTGGCTGAACGTCTGATGTATATGGCACACAAAAGTGGAAAGACTTCAAGAGTTTCGAAATTGTCATTGGATTGGATGAATTATACAGGATTTCAGGGAGATTTGATTTTCGCCTTCTGCCTGGAAAGAAAGATGCCGTGATGCCTAACCCCCTCATGGAAGAAGGATGCCGTCGTGTCTATGACTGTGACGATGAGCGCATATCAGGATCAACTAAACACTGTATTTTTTAAAAGTATGTGAAATAGTTCAAGTTCACAGCACAAAATCTTTAAGAAATCTAAAACGACTAAGAGATTTACAACATGCCACAGAACGAAACATGATTGGTTGCTTTATCTGTCAGTCATATGGCCTCTTGGGCGGGCCTTGACCATTCAAAGCAGCCAAGGTTCCCAGACCATCTGCCGTCAGTCTGAAGGTCTGGCTTCATGAGACTAGTTGTACAACCTGCTCGACAAACTCACAAAAGGTCCCTCAGGGCCTGTAAACACTACTAAAAATATTTCCAGTGTTGGTCCATCGCTCTTAGAAAAATGGTATACAACTGTTACTGGGGCAGTATCCTATGTATACTTTAGGTACTAATATGCATTACATGGGGTAAATAAGTTACAAAGATTAATCTTTTATCTTTCGTACCTTAAGGTACTGCCCTAGTGACAGTTTTCTATGTTTTTTTTTTTTTTTTTTTGTGCTGGATATACTTCTTATCCAACATTTGGACTATAGCAGTGTCTGATTGATTGATTCATCAATCTAAAAAGTGTTTTTGTCAGTTATTGCAATGTTATTTTTTTTTATCTTAGCGTTTCTTTATGACCAAACTGAATCATTATCTCTGTCAGTCTGTCTTTTCAGTGTCTGTCACGCATTGCTGTTTCCTCACATCACTTAATGCAGGTGTTTGACTTGCTTATGCTTGCTTATGACTTAACCTATAGATCATACGGTACTAATCATATGCTGGTTTATATATTATGGAGATTCAGTTGCAATTCTTTTCTTTTTTTTTTTTTTTTGTAAAACAGTATGCTTTACAATAACAATTCAGTAGTAGTTAATGCTAATGAATCTGCAAATGCATGCATGCCATTCATAACTGTGCTCAACTCTCTGTGTCTGTTAATGGTTATCGCATTAACAGCTAGTCTGGGGCAAATATATTAATTTACAAGAAAATGTTTACCTAAGGAAACATTAACCTGGGGGGTGGTCACTTTGTGTGTGAACTGTTGGTGGATAGCAATCATGTATGCATTAAGCTCTTATTCATGTTTGACTGTTTTTGATCCAGAAAAGTTTCATAAGAAAAGTCCACTGCTCAGCAGTGATTTTCTATTGCCAGTGTGTAAACTATTAGCCCGAACACTAAAAATGTGCTTACACAATTATATACATACATACACAATTGCCAGCAGTCACAGGACATGTGCAGCACTGCTTCTTGAGCATCACAGTCCCTGTTATTAATGCACTGTATGGTTCCTCATGTCATACATTTGTATGTGAGTATGTGGACAGCCAGTGTAGCCAAACCCGAGTATAAAGTATGTCTGTCATAAATCAAAGCACGACTGGCTGCGTGTGATGTCACATCAGTCGGGCCCCTGCGGTGCGGCCCTCTGTTACAGCCAGCATACGGGGCGACTCCGGCCGTTTAGCCTGAACTCAATCATGAGGTGCTCCCCTGTTAATCTCACCGCCTGGAAAAACACTAAAGATGTCTGCCGCCACTTCGCTTTGCGTCAAGAGCCAGGTAATTCTCTCTCCGGCGCTCTGGCGTAACAAATCACATCTTCAGCTGTCCGTCTTTCCATCTGTCTATCCCTCCCCCTTTCGGCCAGCAGAAGATTGATGGAGAGATGGAGGGAAAAATCAATGCTTTCCTGCGAGCTGTGTCATGTTTAGGGATGGCTGATGCGTAGACGGCAGCTTTTCCTGGATCGCTGCCGCTGCGGCCTCTCGTCCATCCGAGTGAAAGAGGCACGTGGATTCACTCCATCTATTTTTCTTCCTCTCTGACCTGATTTCTTTTTGATTTTCCTGCTTTTAGGTATTGGACAGCAGGTGGTAGATGAAAGCGAATGTTCTCTGCGCTAGTGGATCTCTTAGCTTGTTTTCTTCGGCGGACGGTGGTGATTTTCAGCAGCTCTGTTTCCGTGAATATGACTTTCATCCCTATTTGTCATTTTATGGTTAATTATACGCTTACACAGTGCCTGTCGCACTTGATGTCATTCATCTTTTCTTTAATCAGCGACTCGCTGCCATGCTCATTTGTTCATGTATACAGTCAGGGTCTGAAATTAACACCTGGCAAATGAGAGTAAAAATGGGCTTTAGCGAGAAAAACAAAACGTAACGTCACCACTGAACGGTTTAGGTTGAACTGCTACAGTACGTGTCTGTTAATGCAGAAAAAATAGCGTTACGTTTTTGTGGCTGATTAGTATTTAGCAGACAGCTCATATAAACTACTTTCACAGTGCTTTTGGGAGCTTGGCAGCTGCCGGTCTCTGTCTGTATTAACTGTATGGAAATAAGCAGCTTGAACATTCTGCTAAACATCTCCTTTTGTACTCCTTGGACAACAACGTGAGGCTGAATAAAGGAATAATTTAGCACAGGCATTTAACACACACATCAGATCTGTGCCGCATTAGTGTGACAGTGACGGTCAGATCATCCCTCTTCCAGAAGCTCCTCGTTTATCTGTGAAGCGGGAATAACGAGGAGACTGACAGCTCTGCCTTCCGCATCTCCTGTCCCGCGCTCACAGAGACGCCAGCCACCCCGACTCTTCCCAAGCGGAGAGAACACACACTCGTGCACACGTTCCCCCTCGCTTGTTCCTCATCGATCTTGCCACTTCCTATTATTGTCAATCAGGCATTCTGCATCTGGGCAGAAAAGAGCCACAGAGAGTTATGAACGCCACTGCTCCTCCATGATTCAGAGACGCCTCAGTGCCGCTGGAGCACGACTGAGGCCTGCCGGACACGCCACCGATGCTTCCCGGCTCTGCTGGTTTCGCCCAGGTCTGTTTTTGACAAAAATCAGTGAGAAATGTGATAGAAATTATTCCCAGATCATTCTGATGTAATGATTAGATATAGGTTTTACATACATTCTCAGTGTGCCTGTGCATATGAATCTGATGCTGTCTGATACTGTAGAATGGACCGTCCATGACTGCATTACAGTAGGGAATAAAAAGACTTTGTACATGCACTCTCTGTTCTTTTGTACCCTGATATGCTGTGACATTTCCCCCTTTAAATGTATTCATTTTCCTATTTTGGAGTGCAATCAGCTCAATTTCACAGGTAAATGTATCTTTTTACATTTTGCATAAATTTGTATAATGTGAATCATACAAAACATACAATTTTTAGAAAAAAGTCAGCATGAAGGTCCACCCCTAAACAATCATCAATGGGGTGTAAGCAGAACCTACAAAAACATACAAATGAGATCTTATGAGTTATGAAATATGAATTAGCCATCAAATCATCAAAATGTAAAACAGCTAAAAATTGCCATGAGAATGAGTTCCTTTTACAATGTTTCTTAATATTTCAACAGATTTACATCAATATTGACCATCAACTCCAACAGTTTTGAAAAATATTAACAATAAACTTAAAAAAATATGTACACTACTGTTGGTTCGCAATGCATCATTTAATTAATACAGTAAAAAACTGCAAAATTATGAAATATTACTATTTAATACAACTGTTTTCTATGTTTTATATTTGTTAAAATGTAATTGATTGCTGTAAACAAAGTTGAATTTTCAGCATCATTACTCCAGTCTTCAGTGTCACATGATCCTTCAGAAATCAAACTAATATGCTGATTTGCTGCTCAAGAAACATTTCTGATTATTGTCAATTTTGAAAACATTCAAAAGAACAACATTTATTTAAAATAAAAATCTTTTGCAGCATGTCTTTACTGTCACTTTTGACTGAGCTGGCAGAAAGCATCTTTTGAAAGAGAAATACCACATTATGCTGCCTATGATTTTTTAATTATAATGAATGATTTTTTATTTTTTTCCCCCAATGCAGACAGAAACTGGGGTGCATTTTCCATACAACGACATAACTCGCTGATTAACCACCATAGTACGATGCTTCATTGTGGAAACAAACTATCTAGTCATGACTGTTTCCTGAACACTGTCGCATCTTCATCATTTGAACCACATTAGTTCTGTTGTTAATGACGTAACACGCATGTGGTGGAGTAATAACTTCTGCTATTTAAATGATTAGAGACCTCAAAGATGTTGCTGTGATGAACATGGTACCTGATGACTAAATTACTGTATTGTTCCCTATCATTTCGCTTTATTTGGTGTCTGTTTCATTGCAGCTTCCCTCTTACATCATACTCCGGGGTTCCCTCAGGCATTTATGCACATGCACACTCTTCAAAAAACGGCGCTTACAGAGGACACACAAAAATACATAGATTAAAATGCATTATATTTAGACAGAATGGAAGATATAGATTGTACTGCATGTTAGCTTTGTTATTGTGCCCAAGAGCATCATTTATTTAAGGCCATTTGTCTTACTAATAAGAAACTATGCTTCTAACCACATGTGTTCCATCCACTTAAGTTTGCAACACTGATTGTGAATGTTCATTTGAACAATGGTTTTTAAACGAATTGTTGAACTATGTTGGTAACGACGGAACTTGCAACCATAGTTGGCTAACGATGCTTTTGGGAAACGCATCCCTGGTCGATTGTATTGAATTTATTCATATTTGTATTCAAATTATGAATTCCAAATATACACTAAGCTAATGCATAATAGTGTTATATGTGCACTGATCCAGTCATGAAAAAATCTAAGTGTAACTTTGCATGGTATTAATGTTTTATAATATGTGACCAGAATTTGCTTATACTGTATCTTATCAGACTCTAACTATATGAATACTAAACAGTCTTTAACAAGGTTGAAATAACAGTGCTGCTTATATTATATAACATAGGCCTATATAATATGCCATACATTACTTACTGAAAGAGTGAGTTATTTAGATGCAGATGATTTGTTAACCAACATGGCATTTCAGCACGGTGGACCCACACCCTTGACTCGCCCGTGTGCATGAGCTCTGGTCTCTCAGCGGTGGCGGGCGGCAGCCATAAGCACACTAGATTGATGGACGTGGCGCACTCCCTCTGCGCTGTAAAAGATTATCTGCTCGCCCGCTGGAAACAAAGCCGTGATGGAAATTCGTCGCGCATCATCAGCAACAAAATATCTACACACCGAGACGGGAGTGTGTCATTTTTCATGGGCTATATATTAAATAAAAAGAGCATTAAGGGAAGAGAGCAGAAAGGCAGCGGCGCCCGGCACCTGAGTAATAGCACTAGTTAGTGTTTTTTAAAATAGGGCCACTTGAATGGGGGAGATTATTGGGTTTTTATTGGCTGTCAGGAAACGCAGCTTTTGGCGTACTTCACCCGCTGGAGCTCGTACTGTTCTGATTAGAGTGCCAGAAAGAATGAGAAGAAATGGGACGGACGCTCTGAGCAGCTACAACTGTGGTTAGAAAAGGACAAGGAGGGAAATACACCATTGTAAAGATCATTTTTGTCCTTAAGACAACGAGGTTGATTAGCCGCTTCTTCCTTATATATTAGTGACAGGTCAGTGTGTAACAAGACGGATTATCACTGTGAAGTGAAAAAAAAAAAAAAGGTTAAATAAAAAAAAGGATAAATAAATAACAACCATAGAAGTTTGTTATTATAAAAAATGCACAAAAATACTATTTTAAAATTTCATATGAAATATATATTTTCTAAAACATGTTTTTCTCCAAGAAAATCAAGGCATAAATCTAAACAAGTTGTGTTAGAAATCTGAGGTTTTCTATCTGAGATTTCATATATATATATATATATATTTAATATTTAAATAATTTAAACTTTTTAAATCATGCCCATCATTTTATTGATTGATTGATTGATTGCTCTATACTAAGTTTAGAGCAATTCTGATGAACTAAAAATTTCTAAAAAAAAAACAAAAAAAAAGTAAAATGATACCAGAGGGTTAAGTGCTCCATTGATGGGATTTGTTGGTCCAGCGCATTCCAAAGATGCTCAGTTGGGTTGAGATCTAGTGAATTTGGAGGCCAATAAAATACGTGCAGCTCATTGTCATGTTCTTCAAAGTATTCCTGAACAGTTTTTGCATTGTGCCAAAGATGCCTTATCCTGCTGACAGAGGCCACTGCCATCATTGCCATGAAGGGGTGTGCGTGGCCATCAGACCAGGCAACCTTCTTCCATTGCTCCATGATCCAGTTCTGACACTCGCATGCCTATTGTAGGCACTTTCGGTGGACAGGGGTCATCATGGGCACTTGGAGAGGTCTGCAATGCACTGCATGTTCTGACTCCTTTCTATCATGGCCAGCATTAATACGTTTTTAGCAATTTGAGCTCCAGCAGCTCCTCTGTATGATCGGACCAGAAGGGCTCCCCTTCACTCCCCACATGCATCAGACTTGGGCGCTCATGACCCTGACGCTGGTTGTCCATTCTTGCACCACATTTTGAACCCAGTTAGCGTGGCCCGATTCAAGGCTTGTCGCAAACTATTTTTATCGAAAAAACCTTAGTTGTGTGGTGTCATTACGATTATCTAACTGCTCCTAATTCGGAGTCGGAGCCTCCCCAATGTCAAATCATAAATATCAGACATGTTTGATATCAATGACTCTTGATGGGGCTGCCTCTGATGTGATAGCCAATGACAGCGTCACCAACTGGATGTTGCATGCTTCTACTGTATAGCTGAAACTTAGCAGCCACAAACATGCCACGTGGAGTGGAGTATTGAGACAGAAGATCACCCATATTCTTTTTTCTTTCCTCCTTTGTTTTTCTTCCCATGAAACAAAACTTACACCAGCAGAACCAGTTGGCAATGTTGATCATCCTTTATTTGTTTTTCGAGTCTCAGTGTGAAAATGATAACACAATCAGCAGGTGTGTGGTCTCATGGTCTGGCTGATTCATGTAGTGTGTGTGTGTGTGCGTGTGTGTGTGTGTGTGTGTGTGTGTGTGTGTGTGTGTGTTCGGAGGATTATAATGTTAAACGTTGGTTGGTTGTCCATAAGTCTGTGGTCTTCACCAGTTTTAAAATCAGTTAAGTTTTGAAAATTGTCCCAGGCCTAATGGGTAACAATAGACAGTTTTAAAAAGTGATTTTTCACTATTATTTATAACAGGATCTGCATTTTAATAGGTTTAAATAAAAGACTGTTGTTATAAAAGACAATAAAAAAAAAAACAAATCTGTGCATCAAAACCACTCGTTTGCTGGTTAAAAAATAAATACATAAATAAAACTTGCTTTTCAAAAGTCAATGAAATTGTGACAGATGAATGTAAAATTTTTGACAAACCAATCAAGTCAATCTCTGAGTAACATGTAATTTATTTAAGTCACAAAATAAAGTATAATGATCTATGCAAAAAGCATTTTGAACTCAAAATTTTCCAGCACATTTTATAATACCCAAAAATCAAGCATTTGAGCCCTCACACACATTATCATGTACGTCGAAAACATATAATGTTCCAACCGACAGCCAGCCTAAGTAAAAACACCAACATAACACATAATCCTTGCCAGCTAAGAAATACTTACTTTTCATTTTACAATCCACCTTATTTGAATATCATGATATTGTTGTCTGTCAAAAAATAACACAAATAGCACAAAACACAGTATTTACAAGAAGCAGAGGTTCAGGAAGTACACCCATTACCTGGAAAGCCCACACTGCTAAATGTTTTGAGTACATCATCGCTTTCCGAGAAGGAGAAAATGATGGCTTGAGCGGCTTTAACATGCTGTCTGTCAGAGACTGTAATGTACCTAATGAATAACACACATGAGAATAAATTTGTTCTTCACTCACTGAGATTGACAGGTGATTTTTACGTCTTAACAATTAAGGCAATTGTCAAGGTTTGGCAAAATGTTTAATTTTCCAATTGAATCTGATACATTTTATACATGATTTGTTACATTTAATTATCCCTTTGCAGATTTTGAGACATATTTAGCAACTGATTCATCACAAGCATTTATTAATGTCAGGTGAATGGTAGGTAATAGCTTTGTGTGTGTGTGTGTGTGTGTGTGTGTGTGTGTGTGTGTGTGTGTGTATGTGTATGTGTGCGCATTTGAAAATGGCGCTAAAGCTGAGAAGCCTCGAAAGTGTGATCAAGTGAAAAAAGCAGGATTAGGCCCTGGTGAGATGTCACGAGTTCAGTCCAGTCTCTAATTGATTGGTGTGAGATGCACATGAAGAAGACGTTAAAGTGAAATGAAGTCATAACAGTGAATAGAGACATTTATTAGGTCAGACACGGAACCCACCAAAACGTTGAGATTGTTTATTGATTTTTGTGTTTTGGCTGACTGCTCCTGTGTAATCGCTTGTGCTGTTGCGGCGACCCGGACCCTGAAGCCCCCGACCGCAGACGAGAGCTCACGTGCTGTCATCTGACGTGCTTCCAAACGAGCCGCCAGAAAACTGCCAATCGGCCTCGTTACAGGGATATTCCTGTTATGTATGACTTACGGTTTGCAGAGAGCATCTGAGGTATGATTAGCACAGAAAATCATTCTGTGCTTAGATTGTAAGTGTGGTGATGTGGAAGTGTTCTGGAGGTTTTTAAATGTTAATCTGATATTGTGGTTAAAGTAAAGTGTCATACAAGCAGTATAGATAAATGTAATTGAGACATCTACATAATTCTAAGTTTGCTCCATTTAAAAGTGTTTCACATCCTTGTGTGGATCAAAGTTACCAGGTTTTAAAAAGGATAAAGCACTAGACATACCTTTTACAGACAGGTCTCTTTAAAACCCAACCCCCAAGACGCACCAGCCAATCCTGGACGTGCAAAATGATTGGCAGGCAGAAAGTGTTTATGATTGGCTAGTTTTCCAGCGGCCTACTTATTTGTGCTTTTTGTGCTGTTTGAGTTTTTATGATTTTTCCCCCCTAGTAAATATGCAGTTATCATTGTGTGTGTTATTATGACGTAAGTCTTAAAGGAATAGTTCACCCAAAATGAAAATGAGCTGAAAATGCACTCACCCTCAGGCCTTCCAAAATGTAGATGAGTTTGATTTTTCATCAGATTTGTAGGAATGTATCATTCCATCACTTGCTTACCAGTGGATCCTCTGCAGTGAATGGGTGCCGTCAGTCCAAACAGATGATAAAAACATCACAATTATCCTAAAGTAATCCCCACCACTCCAGTCCATCAGTTAACATCTTGTGAAGCCAAAAGCTGTGTGTTTGTAAGAAACGAATCCATCACTGGCATTTTTTTTAAATCTATAACACAAGTCCATAATGCATAATAACACATCCTCAAGTCAATGTCCTGTTGTTTCTCACATCAAAATCCACCTCCATATTTTTTTAGAACTGTTTTGGCATGATCTGTGCAGATCTGTGGAATGTTTTTATCAGCTGTTTGGACTCTCATTCTGACGGCACCCATTCACTGCAGAGGATCCGTTGGTGAGACAGTGATGGAATGACACATTTCTACAAATCTGATGAAGAAACAAATTCATCTACATTTTGGATGACCTGAGAGTGAGCACATTTTCAACTACTTTTAATTTTTGGTGAACTATTACTTTAATGTGTAAATGTTATTGATTTAGACACAAACAGCTTTAAACTGTTGCATACACCAGTGTGTTCTCAACAGACCATCTCATGCCCAGTTTGCTATCAGAGTGGTTGAGTTTGACCATGCCTCATGCAAGTTTTAAGGCCCAGGGAAACCGCCGTTTTAGAAATGAAATGTCTAACCTCTGATCGCACCTCATCCCACAGTTGTTGGTGTAGTTCTACACACATATAAAGAGCGGCCGCCGGCTGAAGGTTGATATGAATCTGCTGGCGGTTTATTAGACGGGGCAGTGAGCTGTGACTGACGGTATTGTCCACAGATGGACTGAAGTCCACGGCACACGGGACCCTGCGCGGCCTCGCTGACAATACAATCAATAACCACGCGCTTATTACATGACCTCCCTCTCTCTCGGAGCGCTCCAGTGCCTCTCTTCCTCTGCTTCCGCTTCTCCCGCTTCATTTTTAACCCCTTTTATGTCTCCTGTAACCTGATTGTGCTCCAGAATCTTGGAATGCCTTGTCTCTGTCTGTCTCTCAGGCCAGAATCATACTCTGCACAAGCTCACACATGCAAACGGAAACGACTGGCCAACTCATCGTAAGTACACAGTCTCACTCTACATATGTGCACTCTCTACAGCTCCCTTCATATATCTGTGTCATTATATTCAAGGTTTGACGAGTTAGCATTGGCTAGTTAGCTCCTGCTGGTAGATGTTGTGACTACGCCATTGTATGAATGCATTCAGAAATAGATGTGCTCTCACTAAATATTTTCTTTTCAAACAATATGAACAAAATTAAATTTTTCCTTTTTGAAATTGGAACTGAAAATAATGCTTAATAATGAATTAATCTAATTGGTTTAATAATCAGCAAATAAAAATAAAGTTGTATTTAATCACTTCAGTTACACAAATGGACATTTTTAATACTTTGTTTTTAATTTTCAATTAATTAGTTATGTTCCAATTTTTTTTGTTTTTGAAATATAAACATTTAAATGTTGGCTGTCATAAAAACTTGTTTTCATGGCAGATTTATTCAAACATTAAATAATGAAGACATCACTTACAAGTTAACTAAACTATAATGAATATGTAGTATAGTACATACAGCTGTGTGCAAACTTATTCATACCCTTGGTAAATATAATTAAAGAAGGCTGTGAAAATAAATCTGTATCATTAATCCTTTTGGTCTTTTATTTTAAAAAATTACCAAAATCTAACCTTTCATTGTAGAATAAAAATTTAAAATGGGACAGAAATCTCAGTCTTCACTTATAATGCCTGATAAGTTTAGAGAACATCTGACAAGAGATCAAAGACATTCCTTTGTACAAAATCTCTCCAGAACCTTCAGATCTCCAGGTCCATGTTGGTGCTTCTCCTCTTCAGTTCACCCCACTCGTTTTCTACAGGGTTCAGGTCAGGGAACTGGGTCGGCCATGGCAGAAGCTTGATTTTGTTCTCAGTGACTCCTTTTTAGTTTTGATTTTGATGTTTGTTTGTGAATCATTGTCCTGTTGGAGGATTCAGCTACAGCCCATTATAAGATTTCTAGCAGGGACAGTCGGTTTTTAATATTTTGTATGTTGGTATTTATTAGAATCCATGCTGCCATCTATCTGAATAAAATATCCAGCATCTCTGGTAGAAAAATTGGCCCACAACAGTATATTTCATTGTACACATGGGGTACTTTTTTATCTCTGTTTGCACCAAACTCATCTTGAGTGTTTGCTGCTAAAAAGCTCATTTTTTAGTTCCATCAGAGCCAGTCCCGTTTGGAGTTCCAGTAGTGTCTAGCAAATGAATATGACATTTTTGAATGAAAGATCAAATGTATAAATAGTGTAGACCTATTTTCCAGCCTTCTTTGATCATATTTATGAAGGGTATGAATAATTTTGAGCACAGCTGTATATTTAGCAAAAGGCTCATTTTGTGATGTTAAGTGACGCTTTACATACAAGCTCATTTATTGTGGTCTTTCCACAGTTGAAACACTGATTAATCGATTACTTGAGACATGATCCAATTCAGTAAGTTGTACCATTTCATTCAACACCTTCTGATGTCAATTCATATTTATTTTGTTGCAATGACTAGTAGTAAATTCAACAATTCATCACATTTTTTAAATTTTCTCCTTTTGCTAAATTTGTTCAGTTTCTGCAGTTTCAGTGCATCCCCAAATCCTTTTTTTAATGGTAAATGTTGTTTCGCCAGTCACTGATATTTTTGGAGGACTGCGACTTGCAATGTTCCTGCGATTTCAGAGTAACTGGTCTCATGGCATTTACTGTTTAGGCTCTAAAACTGGCTCTTGAAAAAAGTATGTAGTCTGTCTGTTTAATATTTTGCCTTTCAGTCTTAGCGTTTTTTCAGCATCTTGCGGCATGAGTGTTTGACTTTGAGAGATGTGTCTTGAGGCCGATGCGTTTTGTTCCGTTCTTGTTTTTGAACGATAGAACACGTCCTGACTCTTTCTCTCTCTCGCAGTCATGCGGCTCTATGCTCCCAGAGTGGACCCCACGGCCCATAAATGCTAATGTCCTCCACTTGCCTCTCTCATAAAGCCCAATAAAAGAGCCCCATAAATCCTGCCAATTAGCACTGTCTATCAGCGCTGTTAATTGGAGAATGGAGACTCATTGGTGGGTGACCTTGCGTGTCAGAGATGATACTGACGGCTGATGGAGATCAGTCTGTGGTCGGAGCTCAACAATGAAAAGCAAATGGTTCGGGGACGATTTGAGATGATTTCTGAGACATCTTACACTGGTATAATCACTGTACAGTGTTGTTTGATAAGTGGCTTACAGTACTAAGTCTATGAACGCAAGGCCTCTTACGGGTTATTACTTTATTAAAAGCAAATGGTTTGGTCAAACACCTACTTTTTTGGAATTGTTTAGCATTCTATGTTGATGGATACTTTTTGTGGTCTGCGGTGGTTCTGCAATATCATGCCTCTGGAGCTTAGTGTGGTTGCGCATTACAATGACATGAAACCAGACTTTTATGGAAAACTGCTGTGTGAAAATTTGTTGAAAATATGAGTAACTTGTGTATCTGAACTATTTCACTGAAGGTTAGGACTCTGTGTGGCCCGTCATGACCTGGTCAGGGAAGGGACACGGCTTTCATCCACAACACTCATTCGAGTCTCTGATACAGCCTGAAGGATATAAAGAGAGAGAGAAATAAGAGCCTGGAGTGAGTGAGTCTCTCCTGCTCTCTATCAATCTCTCTTCATGTGGATTAGAAGCAAAGGCCGCTTTAAGCTGCGGTTGTGCCGTCCACCGCACTGACACGCTGACATGCACTTCCTGTCACAGATAATTCACTCATCAGCCTTTGAACTGCAGTTGAGCATGGAGAAGGACGACGGGCCGCGGGAGACGCTCTCGCATGAGTGTGTGTTCATCTGCCACGGATCTGTTCCAAAAAATGCTGCGCTCCCTAACTAGACAGCATTAGAAGGTACACCTGTCAGCACACTTTTAAAAAGCATACTTACTATGGAATTAATGTACTTAAGTGAAAACTGGATGTAATGTTTGTCTGATGCTTGACTGCACGTTAGTTTCAATTAAATTAAAGATATTATAGATTAAAAATTATTTATTTTAAATTTATAGTAAATGTCAGTTGGCTGAGCTTTATTTGTAAATACACATTTGTAATTATGAAGTTGCAATTTTAATTGCAGTAAATTTGAAATTAACTTAATATCAAAGAACACACTGCAGTTAAAATTATAATCAAGTACTTCATGTGTGCTTTAATGTTAGTCAGCACATCGACATAAGTGTACTTCTTCAAAGAATGACAAGATTATTAAAACAATTTAAGCGTATTTTGTAAAAATACATTATTACAAATTGCAACAGGTATGAAAATGAACTCTAAAAACACTTAAGTGAAATTTTATTGCATTAATATGATATTATCTTCAAATGCAGTTTGCTGAAAATATACTTTAAAGATTTTAAGTACACTACAAGTGCACATTCTTAAGCACACTTTTAAAGAATGATACATAAATCAAAGGAGAAGTCCACTTCCAGAACAACAATTTACAAATAATTTACTCACCCCCTTGTCATCCAAGATGTTCATGTGTTTCTGTCTTCAGTCGTAAAGAAATTATGGTTTTTGAGGGAAACATTTCAGCATTTTTCTCCATATAATGGACTTCATTGGTGCCCCAATTTTGAACTTCCAAAATGTAGTTTAAATGCAGCTTCAAAGGGCTCAAAACGATCTCAGTCGAGGAAGAAGTGTCTTGTCTAGCGAAACGATTGGTCTCTACAAACTGGACAAGTTTGTATACTTTTTAAGCACAAAAGCTCGTGTAGCACAGGCTCTGGGATGAGCGTCCACGGCACTACGAATCACATCTAAGTTCATCATCTGTGTACTCCGGCTCAAAAAGGTAGAGTATGGTGAAAAACTCCATCTTATTTTCTCCTACAACTCCAGAATCATCCGACATCATTGTACCTTTTTGTTTGTAAACAGCGTTTGGCTTACTTGCACTTTCTTAGTCTTCACGCGTTCGCTTTGTAAACACTGGGTCTGTAGTTCCGCCTACCTTTCAACGTGATTCGATAGTACGTAGTGTCGTGAACGCGCATCCCAGAGCCTGTGCTACACCAGCTTTTGTGTTTAAAAAGTAAACACATTTTTATTTTCCAAAAAAAATGACAGATCGTTTCTCTAGATAAGACCCTTCTTCCTCTTAGAGCCCTTTGAAGCTGCATTTAAACTACATTTTGGAAGTTCAAAATCGGGGCACCAATAAAGTCCATTGTATGGAGATAAATCCTGAAATGTTTTCCTCAAAAACCATAATTTCTTCACGACTGAAGACAGAAACACATGAACATCTTGGATGACAAGGGGGTGAGTAAATTATTTGTAAATTGTTGCTCTGGAAGTGGACTTTACCTTTAACAATTATAAACAGCATAGAAAGGTGTGAAGGTCATTGTTGACCTTGACATTTGAACTGTTAATTAATGTAAATTTTATGTAAAGGGTTATTTTATAAAATCATTGAGATGCTATTATAGTTTTTGTTAATACTTTGATTTAAATCATATTTTCTGTTTTCATTTTAACTTTGTTGTGCATTTGTCATTGTTTTTAAAAGATAGAGTTTATATTCATTTATATTTTTTTATTATATTATTTTATTTCAATTTTTACTTATTTACACTAAAAATAAAAGAAAACAAGAAATGGTGCTTTTGGCAACTAGCTTAATTTTTATTGTATTTTATTTTAATTATATCTGTGTAATTTAATTTTAGTTATTAATAGAATTTTGTTTACACTTTATTTTAAGGTTCAATTCTCACTATTAGCTAACAATTAACTATGACTTTTTCCTCAATAAACTCGTAATTTGCTGCTCACTAATAGTTAGTAAGGTAGTTGTTAAGGGATCTAAAATATGGTCATGCAGAATAAGGCATTAATATGTGCTTGGTAAGTACCAATGAAGTTAATAGTGAAAATAGGTCCTTAAAATAAACTGTTACCAAATAGTTTGATGGTTTTAGTTTTAGTCAGTGACCCTGCATCCTGCTCATTAACCCTGTATGGCATGTATGTGCGTGACGCTCTTTTTCTTTCATCTTCATCTTCCTCCTCTTTATGAATGCAGAGAGTGGAGTGGATGATCAGTGAGAGAGGAGAATAATAATTCGCAATAACCGTCAGTACAGAGCGGCTTTTGTTTGCGCTCGTGGCACGTGGTGAGTCGTACCTGCCAGGTGTGCGAGCCGTGACCCGCGCTCCTCTGTTCTGGGCCGGGCCGGGGCCGTTGAGAGACGCGGCTCTGCCCGTCAAAAGCCCCATTCAGACAGACTCACGGGCAGCACAGTGGAGGACAGTGTGGGCCCTCGAAACGTGACACCCCGTGACAGCGGCACGGCAGGACCCCGTCCCGCAGCTGCTGAAAGCTCCCGGAGACCGGCGGAAGACGGGACACTGCCGCCATTGGGCCTTTTGGATTTCCACAGGCCTGAAAAAAAAAAAAACAGTGAAGAGCCGGGCGGGAGGCGATAATAGGAGCGTGTTTGAGCGTCTGATCATCAGAGAACAGGACTGTGGAAACAGATTGTCACTTCAAACATCGGATCGCTTGCACACAGGAACAGGTGTGTCTGAAGACGACACATACTCTTCCTCTGACCGGCGTTGTTCTGATCTGTCATATTGAGTTTGCTGGTAATGCGAGTCCAGATGCCTCAGTGTTCTGATGAATATGCCATATGAGAAATTAAAGCTGTTTCTGAATCAAACCAACACTTTCAGTTCAGGTCAGTTCAGGTCAGCATCACAAGAGCACAAAGTACATAACCTCTGTGTTGAATTCATCAAATTAAATGCTCAAATACTTATTTTCTTTTATTTTTTGGCAATTATAATTAGTTCCAAACTAATGAACTCTTACTGAGTGATTGCTTCATTAAGGTCTATTACTTTTAAATGTGTGAGTCGCTGTTGCTGATGTTGGAACATCAGTTTTATATATTGCATAAAATAACTAATTAGACTTCCTGAGGTTACAATACATACTGACAATGTACACAATTGCTATTTTTTAAATAGGTTTCTTCTGCTCACCAAGGCTGCATTTATTTGATCAAAAATGCAGGAAAAGTTGTGAAATATTATTACAATTTCAAACAGCTGTTTTCTATGTGAACAACAGTTAATATATATATATATAATATAATATATATATATTTATTATGCGCAATAGTTTGAGGAAACTGTGATACATTTTATTTTTCAGGATTCACAGATAAATAGAAAGTTCAAAAGAAAAGCATTTATTTGAAATAGAAAGCTTTTGTAACAGTATAAATGTCTTTACTGTCACTTTTGATAAATAAAGTATCATTTTCTTTCAAAAAAAAAAAAAATGAAATAAATAAATAAATAATAATCTTAATTGACCCCAGTAGTGTAAGTAAGGACATAACAAACAAACAAATAAACAACAACAAAAAAAGATATTTTGAAGAATGTTAATGCAGCTCTTTTCCACAGCAACAATTCATACAGCTGTCAACAGACTGAAAACAACAACATGAGGCTGAATAAATAATGCCAGTGTGTTGGATTTTGGGTGAATTATTTATTTAACTATCATCTAGATCCTGCAGATGTCTGTCAGGTGTATTAATCTTCTGTTCAGCTGAGGAACATCATTATGATTTAGAAACGATGAACCATTTTCAATTTGATCTCATTACAGATATTAGTAGATAAAGGTGATCTAATCAACAAATAAGTGTGTGCTGCTCTTTGCGATCATTTTTTTCCCCTCAACATTAACAACTTTGACAACTGTGAGAAAAATCTGTCTGTTTATCTTAGTCTCTTATCCAATGAGAAAAACTGCAGGATGGGACTCTCGAATGGTTAAAGAGTAAGATGGTTTGGTGACGTCAGCTGAAAAGGAGCAAGTTATTAAGCTTTGATGAAAGATTGTGAAGACAAGCTTTTGTTCCCCCCAATAACCGGTAACACTTTAGAATTAGGGCCCATAGGTAATGTTACTCAGTGCATTAACTATCATTACAGTGTTACTGTATTTCTTAATCTTTATTAATGTTAGTTGATAAAAATACAGCTGTTCATTGTTAGTTCATGTTAGCACAGGTCCATTAAATATGAATATGAACAAGAAGGTGGCTAACTGCACACTGATCCGCTCAAGACTGGAATAGTCTGCAAAACATCTTTTTTTATTTTATAAATTGTATTGTGCAAAAAGTGAAAAGTGCATGCGAGTTTAAAACTGTTCATTTTCAAGTATCCCACTGGCTCTACGCACCTGTAGTAAAAGAACTTAACTTTTGGAGCACTACAATTTTTCAAGTTTCCATTAAATACTATTAACAGATACAACTTTTGAAATATACTATAATTAACATTAAAGTTAATAATTGCTTTAGAAGTATTTTTCATTGATGATTCATGTTAATGTCAACAAATGGAACTTTGTTGCGGTGTTTATTCAATATCATGTATACACAGTGTTTTTTTTTTAAATTAAAATGAAATGAAATTATTTATTTATTTATTTATTTTTGTGGTATTCTTTTACTTTTCATATTCATTTTAAATATTTTTTGTTACATGTGTTGTCTTTTTTTTTTTTTAGTTTTTGGTCTTTTTATATATTATTATTTAGGTTTCATTTACTTTATTTCCAATTAGTAATTTTAGTGCTTCTACCTAAACTTATCCAGCTGTTGGAGCAACATTTCTAATATTTATATTTTATTTTATTTCAGTCAACAAAATGCTTTTAACAGTTATAGTTAACAATAACAATGTTGCTTTATTGTAAAGTGTTACCGAATAACTGTTGAATCAGTCACAGGAGCGAGAAGATGAATTCAGAGTGACAGATTGATGTCATGACATTCAAGACATAAACATACTGTCTGTTTTCACCAATCTAAAGGCATTGCTTGGGTGTTTGGCAAATGGCCTGACATTATCCTCATATTCAGATTCAGCTGAATCTCAGTCCAGACCCTGAAAAACAGGTTCAAACATCCAACGTATGGTTCCTTTGGTTCTTTCAGCTGTGAATCTGCATCATTCTCTTTGTGAAAGTGATTTTTTTTTTTTTTTTTTGGACGACTGAAGCATGCACTGCAATAATGTTTCAGTATTGATCTGTTTGGAAAACACCACCCAGTTCATTTTTGCAATACAAAAACAAAGGTTCCCATTTTCTTTTATGCACTGGTCATGTTGCGGTTCACACATCAGGGTTTAATGGCATCTTATTGGTTTCTTTTAGAGTTGTTGTGATCATGAGCTCGTTAATCTAATTTCCCTTTGCTGTGATTGAATGCTGCGCTCTGCACTTACTTTATAACCCAGATAAATCTGCGGCCTGTCGTCAGAGAAAATGTAATCTGTCACGCGTCAAAGCGACGCTCGCTCACCTGATGGTTGTTAATGATGATGTCGAAGGGCATGAGCGCCTCTCCGTCTCCACTGCTTTGTTTGCCTTCACCAACACCTGATGCCGAATTAATTAATTGCCTCCAATTAGCCGGTGCGCGGCCGTGCCAGGTGAGTATCTTAAAGAGAGTTATGGGATATTAAAAAGCGGGGAGGGACTACATTAGGGCTGACCTTTTCCTTTAAATTACTGATATTTGAGAGTTAATTCCGAATTCAATGAAAAGCAGGCAGGCTTTTTAGTCTTCGTGTTAAAATAGGGCGCTCTTCTGCCAGGAGGTCATTAATTATCATCTTTATAAATTAAATGAAGAAGATGTCACTGCTTGATTCACTCTATTTTTTAATCTACTATCGTGATCACAGATTAGTGAACATTACAAACCAGACAGAGACCCTGTTTATGACCTTCCTGTGAATTAACTGCGCGTCTAAAAAATGAGGAAACAGCTTTCAGTAAAAACTACGGGAAAATGCAGGAATATTGCTCGTGTAGATCATTTACGGAGGAAAAACTAAGCAAATAATGAAATGCAATTCCCTACATAATCGTGCAGAGTTAAAACACCAATATAATACCGTTTTTAAACTTATTAAAAAGACTTCCCATATTATAATGAAGGAGAAATCTTTGATAAGAAAACCATTAAAGGAACGGTTCACCCAAAAAAGAAAATGTGTTGCAATTGTGCTCACTTTCAGGCCATCCAAGATATAGATTTTACAGTGTAGAACGATATAGTTTTTTCAGATTTGGAGAAATGTTTCCAAATTACATCACTTGCACAGTGGATCCTCTGCAGTGAATGGGTGCCGTCAGAATGAGAGTCCAAACAGCTGATAAAAACATCACAATAATCCACAAGTAATCCACACCGCTCCAGTCCATCAGTTCACATCTTGAGAAGACGAAAGCTGAAACAAATCATCAAGACATTTTTAACTAAAATCCGAGTCAATAATCAATAATAACGCTTCCTCCAGTGAAAAAGTGGTCTGGTCTGAATCAGGAGAGAAATCTGCACGGATCAAGCACCATTTACAAGCCAAAACAGCTCTAAACAAATATGTGGCTGGATTTTGATGTGAGAGACAACAGGAAGTGGTATTAGATAGTGGAATTGTATTTTAGCTGGAAACAATGGTTTGAAGTTAAAAATAATGTTGGATTTCTTTCTTTCAAACACGCTGCTTTTGTCTTCTCAAGGTGTGAACTGATGGACTGGAGCAGTGTGGATTACTTGTGGATTATTGTAATCATTTTATCAGCTGTTTGGACTCTCATTCTGATGGCACCCATTCACTGCGGAGGATCCATTGGTGATGGAATGACACATTATACGAATCTGATGAATGAACAAACTCATCTACATCTTGGATGAACTGAGGATGAGCACATTTTGAGCATGTTTTTACTTTAGGGACTGTTCGTTTAAGTAGTTTGGCATAATCTTTTATTGTCATGGCATGAACTGAGTTTGATGAAATGTTAATCATTTTGCATATGATTGCGCTTATGCAGTTCATGGTAACGGTCATAACAGTCATGTTTGATTATAAGGACTTTTTTTTTTTTTTCTTTCACTGATGATTTTATTGCTGTTTCCATTTGATATTCAATGTAAAGTCTGGGTCCTTAAACAAAACCATATTGCTTAAAAGTATAAAAGCATTTCATTTTAAAGGCCGGCCGCATTCAGGTAATGGCACTCGGACACCCTGAGAGCGGCTCTCGCACACATCCTGACCTGCATGCATTTATTTATCTCTTATGTTTCCTTATTCAGTTTGACGAATGAGTGACAGGTTGACACCTCATTCGGCAAGATTAATAGAACGACACAATATTTACGTCGCCGAGACAGCCAATTATCCCACCATCTATCACCAAGATTATCTTTCTGATTGAAAACTACTCGTCCATGTAATCAGAATTATTTGGAATTAGTAGGAAATTTACGGCTCCATGTGTCATTTTTTTTCTGGCTGGTGGTAAATTAGAAATATTAGATACATAAAAAGAATGCAAGATAGGGAGTAGCCCTATATAACAGACAAAAAATAAAAAAAGTCATTGGTTTTATTTCATTTTGGCTTTGGAAAAGAGCCTGTGTGAAACACGCGGCCCGACCGGCTGCTCTAGAAAGACGAGCGAAGCAGACACAAAAACTAATTGCTGGCTGATATTGACTTTTGGATGACATTAAAAGGATGATGATTTGTTTATTGTCTTTAATTCCTCATTAGTCTTTTATCAGAGGTGATTACAAACAAGACAGACTTTTCCTGGGATGCTCTCTTTGTTCATAAAGTGGTGTTAAAATACTGATATTTCTTTAAATGTTTATAATCAGTCGTCCACTGAATTTTGTCTTTGTTTTGTCTTGTTATACCGTGGCCACCACTTTTTTTAGGTTCAGTGTTCCTGCTGGTGTTGAGATAAAACCCTGCTGTAAAATGTTAAGGGCCTAGAAGCATTTCATTGAATTACTCGGTAAAAGTATTGATCAGTGATAGCAAAATATATATATATATATATAGAAAATTGAGTTTTTAAGCCATCTCTACTGTGCTCCTATATTAGATGAACTGGCCAGAGTGTTTCTTCTCATACAGGCTTTGTAATATGATTTTAATTGTGACGTTTTATCCCCTTAGGTGCTCTGGCACCAGAAACCTTTTGGCGTTAAGTGTAGCTTGCTTTTAAAAATAGCAAAAATTGTCACATGTAAGCATGTCCGCATGGTTCCGTATCGACGCCAGAGATCTGTAAATAGGATTAGCTCATCCCGATATAGAGCTTTCACAACTAGTTTGTTTATTTTTATCTTCTTAATAGGAAGGTTGTCTCCTTAAAGGGTGCCAAAATTATCCTGCAAATCGCTGACAATGAAAAATGAAAGGTCTCTAACGGTTATTATAAGCAATCTGTCTGCATTGTGCCACAACGTGACTGCTGCGCTTGCGATACCAATGGGGTGACCTCACCGAGATGTGAGCTGAAAGTCAGCATTTCATCTCCAGGCCCGGAGAATTGTGTGACTAACGCTTTTTTCGCCTGTATTACATTTGTCCTACTTTACATTCATTCATTAGATGTTTTTCTTAATATATATTTAACAATTCATAACAATTCATTTAAGTATAGTCTCATATTAGGATTTTTTTTTTTTTTTGGTATAATCAAACTGGCCTGTTGTCTATTGTTCAGTTATTCCATAATTCAGCCTTGGGACTGTAACAGACAAGACATGATTACTTTTAATTGGAATGACTGGGTTTGAATGAAAGATTAAACTGTGTGTCAGTAAAAGAACCCAGTAGACATAAAAATAAATAAAAATAAAATATGGCCCAAGACAGAACCCTGTGGTACACCACAGTCACAGCTGGAGACCATCAACCTTAAAGGTACAAAAAGTTTTCATGCTTAAGATCAGGATTGTCAAATCTGGCGATGAGATCTAGCGAAACTGAACAGTAAAGTGAGGGAAAAGTTAAGAGAAAATGTAATAATTAAATCCATTTTTTTAAGGGATTGTTTCTCTTCAGAAGACTTGAATCAAACCCAGTGATTCATATGGATTACTTTTACAATGTGTCTTTATGTACTTTTTGAAGCTTGTTGTTTGAATGTTGATTGCATAGACCAGTGGATTCCAACTCGTCACTTGAGAACTACCATAGCTCATGGCCTGATTGGAGGCAGCTCACCAAGATGTACTTTTCATCTAATCACAGTAAGCCAGTATAGACCGATGTCCCACCGCCTCCAATGCAAATTAATTATTTGTTTTGATACTGGCCATGAGGTTATTTTAATTATCCTGTTTTGTATTTAATTATCATTAAAACCATATTTGATTGAAAAACTCATGGTAAATACTACGCAGCATTAAGCAAAGTTAGTAAAGTCTCATGCAGGCTCATGTTTTGTGTGAAAACGTGACTGAAGGCAGACTGCTGAGAGAAATTACATGAAAGAATGTATGCTTGAATGAACTGTATGAATGCATAAGGGTGAACAGAAAACTTTAAGGGTCAGAAAAGTTTCCATGACATTTGCTTTTCACCTTCCACCCCCATGTAATGTCTAAAACAGCAGTGTTTATAAGAGCAGCACTGCTTTGTTTACAGTGGTTACCGGGACACAGCTCCTTTTCTGCTGTTCCATAAGCGCCACCTGCTGTCAGACATTAGATTTGCATTTTCATATTATCTAATCTGTTGAGATTTTTAGAATGCATATTAGCTTATATAGTACTGTTTATGGAGCAGATAAAATATCCTTTTCACAAAATGTAAAGGTTGGATTGTGAGGTTTATCATTTTACAGAACTTCTTTTGGTCAAAACTTTATTTGAACATATAGTACATAACATATTTTGAATATTTTTTGTTAGTTTAAAATCCAGCCATTGTTTTGATGTATTCACTTCAATGGAAATGCATAGAAAATGTACATAATGCTATTTATTTGTTGGTTTTCGATATATAAAACAATTTTTTAACAATACTGTGTATAACAGTTTGGACTGACAAATTATTTAAGAGATGTAAGTATTGCATAACATGGGTAGCTCTCAGCCAAGGAGCTCTTGAATGAAATAAGGTTGAAGACCTCTAACATAGATTTCCAATGGATTGACTAAAAAGTATTATATAACTATACTATTAAAAACAATAGTAGTAGTTTCAACATAGGTAATCATTTATAGAGGGGAATAGAGTAATAATAAAGAAGGAAACACTATTAGCTTCCTCTCACAATATTTTTTTGTAAGTACTTAAGCTAACACTTTATTTTGCAGTGTCCTTGTTAGACATGTTACATGTGCTTACTACAGTAATAACAGCAAATATGCAAGTACAAGCAACTCCTAACCCAATAGTAAGAACGTCATGAATTTAATATTGCTCAGTACTTACTGTATTTTTACATATATTACACTGTAACTGTCACCTTAAAATGAAGTGAAAGTTAATATTTTAACATGTTGTGCTTTCAGTGCATTAACTTTTTAGTCTTCCACCTGATGAAACATTATACACATGCACGCACTGTATATGAATATGACTCTTCCAACTGCATTGTTATTCCACTCCGTCCACCCCAGAGAGCAAATTAACAGTTTACCCACATGCCTCCTCCTGCCCTCCTCATGCCCTGAGTGGCATTTGTATTCTGATAGTCTGTGTAGCTGCAGCGCATGTTGTGTGTGAGACGCTGCTGAAACGTTGCATATGTAAATGGGCAGCGTGGTGAGAGGCTGCTGAATGAAGACTTCCTGCAGCGTCTAACTGAGACTTCCTGGTGTGGTTGCCACAGCGAGGTTGCGACCCCGAAACATGGCACAGAGCGCGTGTCTGTCTGCCTGTCTGTCGAGGGCTCTTCAGAGAAGGGAAAAGAGTAACAAAAGAGGAGGAAATGCCACTCGCTCCCTCTCACTTGTTGCTGATGAAGAACTTTGTCAGAGACAGAAACGGATTGCACAAACTAATTAGCATGTGGATGTGAGCGTATTATGCATACGCATTTTAAATGCAAATGCATGCTTCAGGGGGCAATATTCTTAGTGAATTTGTTATGAACCCACACAATATACTGTATATATTACATTATTAATGGAAAAACAAAAGTCATTTTAGTGTAGTTTGCAAAAAATACAATTATGCTGTCACGGTACGTAGGAGGGAAGAGACGTGGAGATGTAATTCAAAATAAACAGTCTATAAAGGGGTCCTATTATGCTTTTTCACTTTTTGAGTTTTAGTCAGTGTGTGGTGTGTATGTTTGGGCATAAAAAAAGATCTACAAAGTTACAAATCTCAAAGTCCACTCTAAGGGGGGTTTTTAAGTTTTAAAAAAAAATCCCTTTTCAAGAACTACAACGAACGGCTCCTTGGGACTACAGCATTTCTAATCCGTATGCAATGATGTCACAAAGTGTCCATTAGAATATCATTAAAATAAATCCCGCCTACGGAAATTCGAATGGTTGGGGGGTGGGTAGGGACGAGGCGGGGGATTAGCCTAACTTTAGCAATGCAGCACAGAAAGGACAGGACAGGCCTGGACGGGACGAGATGCCTCCAAGGTGCCAGTGGAGCAGGCAACTCGGGGAGCCATGGCGGAGCAGGGAGCTCGGGAACAGGATCCCTCTCTGGACTGGACTGGTCCCTTTCTCTGGGCTAACTTGGGAGCGGCCAGTGGGCTTGACTTTGGAGCGACTGGCAGTCTTGGCTGTGAAGTGGCCAGCAAGCTTGACTTTGGGGCGGCTGGCGGTTCTGGGCTGAGGACGAAGGTGGGGTTTCGGAGGATTCGGGGGTGCTTGGAGTTAGGCAGGCAGTCAGAGCCGTTGGTAAGATATGTGGGGGTTCTCGGCGTGGGGTGAGCTGGGGAGACACGAAGCGTTCCAGCGGGGGCTGGACGACGAGACTTGGAATGTTCTCTTACTTCTTCCACTTTGAAGTCAGAACCATTTAAGTAAAAACGAGATTAATCAGCTCCATCAGGGGAATATCACAAATGGGAAAAGATCACAGTGGATGGTCTCGTCGTCCAACCCCAGCTGGAAGCATGCACCTAAACGACATGCACACAAACCAGTGACATTTGTTCTCATGTGAGATGCAAGCACATTTGAGTTTCATTGTTGCATTGTTTTATTTGAGATTTTCAAAACAAAGATTATTGAAGTACACTTTTAAAGACTATTTCACTGTTTCAATTTAGTGTGTTATTTGCAATTTTTATTTGTAATTATTTGTGAAATTTCCTATCAATTTCAGAATTGAAAAAGTATACTGCAAGAACCAACGAGGATTTTTTTTTGTTGTTGTTGTTGCACATCAAGCAATTGTGGTTGAGCTTGTGTTTACCATAATCAATGTGCTCTGTGTATGTGCACTACTGTTTAATTGTTTGGGCCAAACCTTTATTTATTTATTTATTTTAATTAATGCTTTTGTTGAGCAAGGACACATTAAAGACATGTATAATGTTACAAAAGGTTTCTATTTTAAATAAATGCTGTTCTTTTAAACTTTCTATTCATAAAATAATCATTTCCTCCAAAAATATGAAGCTTGATAATAATCAGAAATGTTTCTTGAGCAGCAAATCAGCATATTAGAATGATTTCTGAAGGATCATGTGATACTGAAGACTGCGGTAATGATGCTGAAAATTTTGCTTTGATCACAAGAATAAATTACATTCACACAGAAAACAGCTGTTTTAAAGGGGTCATCAGATGCCCATTTTCCACAAGTTGATATGATTCTTTAGGGTCTTAATGAAAAGTCTCTAATATACTTTGGTTAAAAATCCTCAATGGTAGTGTAAAACAACACCCTTTTTACCTTGCCAAAATCAGCTCTCCAAAAATCATCCCATTCTGGCCGAGGCTGCTTTAAATGCAAATGAGCTCTGCTCGCCCCGCCCCTCTCTTCTCTCTGTGGAGTGATGAGAGATTGTTTACTTTAGCTGCATTTAGCCACTATACTTACTAACTAGCACTTTATTAGGAAAGACGATCACAAAGATTCATAAAAAGAAAAACGCTTATACTCACTTCTGCTGTAAGTGAAGCTGGATCATGAATGATTTGTGCAAACATAGACGGATATATGTAGATCGGGAGGCTGCATCTTCAGCGGCTCAGATGTCGGGAGTAAATGACGACCACTGTGTTCATTTATTACATCCAGCAACACAACACCTCAATCGCTCAATCGGAGATATTCTTGTCTAACTTACATCCCTGCTCCGGCATTGAAACAAAGAGGGAGGACTGTTACAGCTGGTCTGAGGTAAGAGCTCATGTCAGTCAACTATCATGGGAGCGGCCTCTGATGGTGTGACGCCACAACGACAGGCATCTGAGAATGGCTCGATTTGAAAAAGGGGATATTATTTTTACAGATTAATTAAAAACCACTGCATGGATTTTTATCATTATAGGGCAGATTTGTACACACACTGCCAACACACATTAATGTTCAAACAGCTTGTAAAAGTGAACTTAGCATCTGATGACCCCATTAAATTGTACAAATATTTAACAATTTTACAGTTTTTACTGTATTTTTGATCAAATAAATGCAACCTTGGTGAGCAACTTCTAAACAGTAGTGTATCTGAAAAAAAAAAAAAAAAAAAAAAACCTAAATGATGACAGATTTTGTTTTGGGTGAACTAAGCCTTTAAGACACCCTCAAATAGCCATTTGAATCAAAGATTCCCAAAACACATTGATTAGTTCTGTACTAAAACCAAAACTATTTGTCAACTATTTGTTAATGCAACAATCAGAAGAAGCATACAGCTTTTAAATGCACGCTTAAAATGTGCAGCAGGCAAGCAAGCCATTAGTGTTTGGAGCAGGCGCTCTGCGCAGCGGCCCGGCGTCGTGGCACGCAGGTCTACTTCTAAGAGAAAAGTTGTAGGGGATTTCTCTGGTTTTCATCTCCTAGCCTGGGGAATCTCGGTGGGTAGGACTCTCATTTCCTCATCAAACACTGGGCGAGTGATTCGGAATATTTATGAGGCTCCCAATTTAAGTTAAACATTTAACAAAAAGAAAGCAATTGAAATTATACAGCAGAAAGAGTTAAGGTCCCCGTAGGGGGGCTGCGGTAAAATTTGAACTAGAAACACTCAGGTTGAATTAAAGCAGGAATTCAGTGAAATGAACCGTAGAATCCTGTCATCTTCGGCGGTCTAGATTTAGAGGGCATTAGCCAGTCAATAAAATGTAAATTCTCCAACGCCGATCACATTGCATTTGACTGTGTTTGGACAGTCGCATTGAGGGATGGAGATACGATCAAAGTGTTCCTAAAGTGGTGCTCTAAAAGGTGTTAATTACTAGCGCTCTCAAACGACTGCTTTCTGGAGGCTTAGCCGTGTCAAAAACAGGTTGTGATTTGACAGGATAAGTAGAAGCGCTTTAGTAACGCCACAGATTATCCCGGTCCGATCTGTGTTATTCTCCCGTGAGGATCAGAGGAGCGAATGTTGGCGAGGGTCACGGTATCACTCCAGACTTCTGTCCGCTACAGTTTAATCGTCTTCCCTCAGGGATTTCTCCACATCTATGAATCAGGTGGAGTGGGAGAGACGAATTCAGCCCGTTTGATCACCAGCACGATAGAAGGTGTCTGACTAGATTTAAGGGCATGAAAATTACAAGATGAGCAGTGACTGTGGGACTGGGCTCTAGAGACGTCTCTGGAGAGTCCAGTTATCAGTGTATGGTTTTCTGAACTATAGGGTACTAGAACATGACGGTTTGGACTGAAGTGTTACCTAATCGTGTGCATACAGCGTTTGAATGTTTTATGCATCAGCTTTGTATTACGCATTGCGTTTTGTCGTGTCTTAGGGTTAAAATAAATGTCCATAAACTTAACAGACAATGTCCTTTACATGAATATGTTTATATTTAGTACCTAATATGAAACCCTGTCAAAGAGGGCCTAACCCAATGTGATAAATCAGTGTTAGTTTATTATCACTGAGATGCTATTATCGTTTGTGATAATATTTTGAATATGCTTTTATTTTATTTACACTGTAATTTTTCTAAGTTTATTCATTTGAATAATTTAGTTGTGTTGTCATCCATTTTTTTTATGTCTACCCCATTTTAGCACATAAACCAAATGAAAATGAGAATTGCAACAAGCTGAAATACAATAAGCATTTTAGGTTTTATTTTATTTTGTTATGTTTATTTTATTTTAAGTAACAAAAATTTCAGTTAAACTAATGTCACAATAGCTGTGTTGCAACACACACACAAACGCAGTGATGAAAGTGAAAGGCAATCTTTAATAGATCCATAGGCAGCTAATCCACATAGAGTAAACAGCTACAGTACAACAGCTCTAGACACAGATGAGACCTGACACCAGTGAATGGAAACGGAGGAACTTAAGCATACAAGCAAATAATTAACAACACACACCTGAACTTATCATTATTAGAAAAGTTTCCAATATTGGGCTGATGATACTCAGCTGTATGTTTCAACAAGACCAGTTGAAATTTATAAATTATCTAAGCTAACAGGGTGTGTTAAAGATATAAAAGATCAGATGACAAGTAATTATCTTCAAATTGGATAAAACATTACTGATTAGACCAAAAACAATGCACATAGAATCTCTTAAGCCCTATTCGACCAGTAATTGTTTCTCATGGGGACGTAAGTGATTTTCACCATCTACAGTGGGTAGTCTGTGATTTAATTAGTGTCTGAATCCAGAATGTCAGTGTTTATCACTCACCACCCTCGTAAAAATCACAGATCAGTTTACGAGAAGAAATCAATTCAAAATTCAATGTTTAATATGTTTTTGACCACTGCTGAACATTGTACGGTAACTGTTGCACTTCGCTGTGATTTGCATGTTTATTATTACTGAAATACTGGAAAGTATTTAAAAGAACAATACTTCATAACTGCTCCACCACAGCGAGTGGGAGCAGAAAGAGAAGAAAAGCATGTAAACATTCAAAGTGGGACTTTATTATGACAGCAGCAGGTATGTAATGCAATTTTAAAATGTGTATTATATACAGATTTATACATAACTATATTGCATATAACTATATACACAGTGGGGAAAATAAGTATTTGATACATTGCTGATTTTTCAGGTTTTCCCACTTACAAAGAATGGAGAGATCTGTAATTTTCATCGTAGGTACACCTCAACTGTGAGAGATAGAATCTAACAAAAATCCAGAAAATCACATTGTATGATTTTTAAATAATTAATTTCCATTTTATTGCATGAAATAAGTATTTGATCACCTACCAACCAGCAAGAATTCTGGCACCATGCAAGATCTCGCCTCGTGGAGTATCAGTGATCCTGAGAAAGGTGAGGGATCAGCCTAGAACTACACGGGAGGACCTGGTCAATGACCTGAAGAGAGCTGGGACCACAGTCTCAACGGTTACCCCATTAGTATCACACTACACCGTCATGGAATAAAATCCTGCAGCTCACGCAAGGTTCCCCTGGTCAAGCCAGTGCATGTCCAGGCCCGTCTGAAGTTTGCCAAAGAGCATCTGGATGATCCAGAGGAGGCATGGGAGAAGGTCATGTGGTCAGATGAGACCAAAATAGAACTTTTTGGTATAAACTATAAACTTGGAGGAAGAAGGATGAGTACAATCCCAAGAACACCATCCCAACTGTGAAGCATGGGGGTGGAAACATCATGCTTTGGGGGTGCTTTTCTGCAAAGTTGACAGGACGACTGCACCGTATTGAGGGGAGGATGGATGGGGCTATGTATTGTGAGATTTTGGGCAACAACCTCCTTCCCTCAGTAAGAGGATTGAAGATGGGTCGTGGCTGGGTCTTCCAGCATGACAACGACCCCAAACACACAGCCAGGGCAACTAAGGAGTGGCTCCGTAAGAAGCATTTCAAGGTCCTGGAGTGGCCTAGCCAGTCTCCAGGCCTGAACCCAATAGAAACTTTATGGAGGGAGCTGAAACTCTGTGTTGCCCAGCGACAGCCCCAAAACCTGAAAAATCTGGAGAAGACCTGTATGGAGGAGTGGGCCAAAATCCCTGCTGCAGTGTGGGCAAACCTGGTCAAGAACTACAGGAAACGTCTTAAACAAAGGTTTCTGTACCAAATATCAAGTTCTATTTTTCTATTGTATCAAATACTTATTTCATGCAATAAAATGGAAATTAATTATTTAAAAATCATACAATGTGATTTTTCTGGATTTTTTTTTTTTTTTTTTAAGATTCTGTCTCTCGCAGTTGAGGTGTACCTACGATGAAAATTACAGATCTCTCCAAACTTGAAAAATCGGCAGTGTATCAAATATTTATACTTATTTGCCCCACTGTATAGTGCATCTATTTTCCTATTTTTTTTTTTTTTTAAGCAAGATAATAATCAAATAATAAATAGGACTATACTATAATATATGCTTGAAATAAGAAGAGACATTTTACATAATAATAAGTATTTTTTAAATACATTTTACACAATAATAAGAATGAATTTGCAAATAAAATGAATTTTATTTATAGCAGATAATCATGTGATTGGCCACGTGAGCAGTGCGTTCCCAGGTTCGTATGATCACAGAACTCGCTCCTCCGCTGTGAATAAATTGTTATCTGAATCCATGAGTTTTATCACTGCGGTGATATGTACATTTATTTATACAGACATCCATTTGACAAAACAATTACCGTCCAAATAGGGCTTTAGAATACAGTCTGCATCTAGAAGGATGTACTTTTGGAAATCATATTTCACGTTGGAAAAACAGCATTCTTCCATCTAAGTAACGTCACCAAGGTATCGAACATATTGCCTGTTTCTGATGCAGAGAAGCTAGTAAAACACAATTTTTTACCCCAATTTTACAGTCTCTACACTGTCTACCTATTAAGCTCTGCATTGATTACAAAATATTACTACTTAAAGAATTAGTTCACTTCCAGAACAAAAATGTACAGAAAATTTACTCACACCCCATTTTTTTTTTTTTTTTTGAGGAAAACATTTTAGGAATTTTCTCCATATAGTGGAATTCTATGGTGCCCCTAGTTTGAACTTCCAAAATGCAGTTTAAATGCAGCTTCAAAGGGCTCTAGCGAAACGATCGGTTATTTTCTAAATAGATGTACAGTTATACATATACTTTTTAACCTCAAATGCTCGTCTCGTCTCGTCTCTGCGATGCAAATGCGAACTGTGTGTAATCTGGTTCAATGCAGTTAGGGTATGTTGAAAAACTTCCATCTCATTTTCTTCTCCTGTTTCACTGTTTTACCTTTTTTTTTGTAAAGGGTGTATGATCTTCTTTGCACGTTCACTTTGTAAACACTGGATCGGTACTTCTGCAGCAGAAGGGCGATTTTAAAGTTGGAGGAGTAAATGAGATGGGGGGTTTTTCAACATACCCTAACTGTATTGAACTGGAGGTGAACAGAGCACGCATACAAATCTCAGAGCTAGACAAGACGATTGTTTTGCTAGATAAGACCCTTCTTCCTCGGCTGGGATCATTTAGAGCCCTTTGAAGCTGCATTTAAACTACATTTTGGAAGTTCAAACTTAGGGGCACCATATCAGTCCATTATATGGAGAAAAATCCTGAAATGTTTTCCTCAAAAAACATCATTTCTTTACAACTGAAGAAAGAAAGACATGAACATCTTGAATGACAAGGGGGTGAGTAAATTATCCATAATTTTTTGTTCTGGAAGTGAACTACTCCTTTAACTTATTAGACTCTAAATGGTTTAGCTCCTGTGTACTTAACCAGTCTTCTATCATGCTACAATCCATCATGCTCCTTAAGGTTGCAGAACTCTGGACTTTTGGTAGTACCTAGGATAGCAAAGTCCATTAAAGGAGGTAGAGCATTTTTGCATTTGGCTTCTTTGGCTACTGGCAGTAAAGGACATTTCAAAATTAATCCGGAGAATAATAATATATTATGAAAATAATAATTTTCCATTATTATAGTATTCCTGATTCCCATGTTTGTGTATGTAGGTTTTTATAACTTTATTATAACTGATTTATTTTAATTTATTAGTTATATCAAAGTGAAGTAAAAATAGAGTGATGGCGTTATATATAGCTCCAGCTGACTCCTTGCGTGTTTACTTTGCTGGCTCAGGTGTGTGTTGGGTGACTACAGTCGTCCCACATCAACAACAGGGATGCAAAGGCCAGTGTATTTCTGCTCATGAAGCACAGAGGTCATGAGATGTAGCAGCCATTTTGCTTTGCTGCCAATATCGAGTTGATTTTTGAAGAGCTCGACTACGTCACGCAACATAATGTTCTGGACGGCAGCGAATTCCCCTCTGCCCCCAAAATAGTCCATGCGCATCATCCTCAACCAGACCAGCGGATCAATAGTTCCATTCCCATTTCAGCCCGTCCGCCCACATCCCTGAATAGGACAGCTTGCAAAACCCTCTCGCTGTGTCAGCTAATTGCAAGCCTATTGCTTTAAAACGACATCTGTGCCACTGCAACGACCCTGCCAATGAGCAGACGATAGCGGCGCTTACCTAGAGGTCACCAGGTGCGGCACTGGTCAAAAGATCTGTTTCAAAACTCAGAGTAAACTGAGGTACATCAGGGAGCGTCTCAGACCTCAACAAGTGTTGTCTCCCCTTGAATTTAGGGTTGTCAGCAATTACAGTTAGGGATAATAAAGGAGATTTTAAAAAGTCACAGTGATGCCATAGAAGAACTTTTCAGTGAATTTTGTCTTAGTGTGAAGAACATTTTAATAATCTAAAGGACCCTTTTCACTTTAAATAACCTTTTTGTGCAAATGGATGGTAAAGGTTTGTCATGAAACCATCCATCCAAATAAGGAACCTTTATTTTCCGCAGAAGAACAATTTTAGATTCTTCAAAGAACTTTTCAGTGAACATCTCTTAAAAGACCCATTTTTATTTCCACTGTAAAGAACCTTTTTTGGAATGGAAGGATTCCATGAATGTTCAAGGTTTTTCGCTGAAACACTGATGCCAATGAAGAGGCTTTATTTTTAGGACTGTAGGCCCTGGTGGTGTAGTTACAGCATTAGCAGGGGTTAATGGGACAGTGTTAACCAGCTAAACCTCATTAGGCATAGTCTTAGGGACTATGTTTATTTGACAGGAATGTTGTTTCACAGGGTTTCCACACCTTTTGACCAATGAGTTTCCATGACTTTTCCAGTTGCTTCTGGTTTCTGGATGAGGATTTTTTTTAGGAACAGAGATTGCACCCACAAAGAGCAATTTCTAACTGATGCAATATATTAAAGCTGAGCAAAATGATTTTTTTCATTGTTTTAATAACAGAATAACAGTTGAAATTGGATCAGGTTTTCTGTGATTCCAGTTAGAGCGAGAGATGTTGATCCAAGAACGTATTACACCTGATGCATGCAGAGATACACACAGTCCCGCTGTCACACACACACTCTCACACAGATACAGATGGACAGACGTGCCACAGAAGGCAGCATATGATTCCTTCAGGCTATAAAATGCCGGCCGCTGCGTCACTCGATGCCCTGAAGGTCTGACAGACAACATTAGTACAAGGTGAGTCGATGGCTTTCTCGCTTACAGCTCAAGTTTGCCTTAGTGTTTTAATTGTGTACTTAACAAATTGTGTACTTAACACTAATAAAAAATGCAGAAAAAGTACCAAAACTTTGTTCAATTTAACATGAAAACAGAAAATATAAAAATAAAAACTAATTCATAATCTTAATAAAACAGTAATAGGAACTCAGTAAAATAACACTGAAGAAAATTTCTCAAGACAGACATAAATGGGGAAAACCTCATAGCATAAAACAGGCAGTTTTGTCATGACAACTCTCGGAGGGATTGGCATGGTAGTGTACATGACAATGTTACTGTATTTGGTCTTGGTGGAATAGGTCTGCTACGCTGCTGCTGTGACAGGGCAAGTACAGAGACTTGCTACTGCCAATACATCCACAACATGCTGCTGTGAGCATGTAAGAAATACTGCTGCTGCACATATAACATATATGAATAACCCCCATATAGCATACATGAATCACCCTGTAGCAGATCTATACAGGTGGAGCTGGGGAAGGTGGAGGGGTTCTGAAGCACGCTGCAAACTGCTACAGCAAACACTAGTCATATATTTGAATGTTGAGCAGCGAGCTCATCGACTACTGATGCAGAAGAGAACCAATCAGTTGTGCCATGTGATAATGATGTGGTTAGGTCAGATTGAGTTAGAACTATTGGACTGCGCCATCTAGAGTTCCATGCCAAAACTCTGTATTTATAAAAATGACAGGAGAAATAATGTATATATTTATAATGCAAAAAATTGTAACGTCTTAAAACAAGATTTCATCAGCTGTTTTTCTTATCGACATATTTTTTCTCGAATTTTGGGATGTTGCGTAATGTCAAGATACGTAAAATCTTAAAATGCACATAAAAAAGGTATGCACTCAGTTAAGGTGGATATATTTTTTTTATTCTGGAAACAGAAACACATTTACTGAAAAATTCCTGGATGTGAAACCAAATATCATGTGACTTTGCTTCAACAGATGATGTGATTGGATAACTGGACTAACCAGCACACCAATCACATCGGTCACCTCCCAGAAGTGTCTCATACCATTGCATTCCCAAACAGAATCTGCCTCAGAACGCAAAATAATATGACAGCGTTTGTTATTGTGTTTAGTCTGCATACCATTGCATTCCCAAACAGAATCTGCCTCAGAACGCAAAATAATATGACAGCGTTTGTTATTGTGTTTAGTCTGCATACCATTGCATTCCCAAACAGAATCATACTGTGTTTTGTCTGCACACTCTGAGGTCCAAATCATATATTTATTTTTTTCTTTTTGACTTTGGGGCAAAATGGCACATATTAACCCAATTAGATGCAGTTTTGACCCTTTGCGTGAAAAACAAGTGCCCAAAAGTACTATATTAAGCATTTCCTATAGTGGAATTTGTTCCTGTAAATTTGTTTAGACTTTCATGCAGTTTTACCGTAGAACGACATTATGAATGAAAATGCAAACAGCCTTGCATTTGAATGTATTTTATTACACAGTTTTTAAAATGATTATCATTGTTTAAATCTATCATAAATTGAATCATTACTACTCTGCAAACAGTCTCTGATGTCCATTTGCACCCGATAGTTTGCCGGTTCAGTCAACGACAGCATGTAAACATTCAGCGGTAAAAGCAGATGCATTGCATGTGTTTGAATGCGACGGCCCGCAGCACGCCTCAGGCTTTCCCAGCAGTCTCTGCGCTGCCAACTCTCCACGTGTGGCTGCTCACGGCAGACATTAAGCGGTTAATGCTCAACTAGTTTAGTGATATCACATGCGGGGTTATTGACCACATCCTCCTCCTCAGAGTGGATGGTTGAGCTTTTAGATGCATATCTGCACTATTCACGGACCTTCCCCGTCTTAAACAAACATTGTGTAATCAGTCACGGGAATACTCAAGCAATATGAATCAATTTGGAAAAAAGACTTTCCACATTAGTGCTGCTGTCAAGCACAAATTACAGTGAACGCATACTGATGAAATGAGCTGATTGGAAAAGGTTTGACTAAAGCAGGGCCATTGCTAGAAATTCATGCATTCATGCATTTTCTCTCAGTTCCTGCAGTGCTGTGTGTGGTAAATCACAGTCTGTGTCACTCAAAGCTGAAATATCTGGCCACTGGCTCTCTGAAACCAGGCTGACAAAGAGAGGCCGGAGAGACAAGAGGAGTCGACAGGAGCGCAGTGACTGTGTCGCCGCATGCAGCGCTGCAGTATTAAAGAGCATCAGACCAAACACAATCCACATGCATTGAAAGTCTGAAAAAAAAAAATACATTCAGATCCACATCTGCATTATTATTCCAAACTCACAAATTCCCTCCAGTTCTGTCATGAACGTCGGTTTGTCTGTATTTTACAATGGCTTTGAATGCAGCTCACCCCAGTCAGAACTGTCTGTTTATACACAGTAGTGAGCAAAGTGAAAACTCCTCACCTTTACCCTATCATTCAGACATATTATCAAAAATGTATCGATTTTGTAATCATAATGCATGTGGTTGTGGTTGGAATTAGTGTTATTTTAGCATCGATGACATAGCATTATATTTTTTTTGTTAATATTGTTTAATTAGATTTTATTTATTAGATTTTGTTTTAATTTAGATTTTAGTAAAACTTTTAGTAATTTTATTGTGTTTTTTGCCATTATTATTTTTTACATTTTCAGTTTCCAGTTTTAGTTTAATTTGTTTAATAGTTATTTCAGTGCTTCAACAAAATGAAAACCAGCTGAATTGTGTGGACGTCATTTTTGGCCAAGCTGACATACAAAGCCTGCACTCATAATTTTCAGCCTGTAATTCAATAAATCACTGTAGCCGGTGTTAGCTAAATTATTAGACATTATTTTGCGGGTTTTAGTGAAACTGCAACCTAGGAGGATATAATCAGAATCTGATCAGTTGACTTCAGATATCGCTTGGCTGCTGGATTTGAAGGGTTACAGTGTCTGCAGAATTATTGCAAATAACTGTGAGACTTGTACCATGCAAAAGCACTAGGCCAGTCAAAGAAGCCTATAGTATAGAGAGTTTGGACAGGCAATTGAAAATCACCTCAATGTGTGAACACTTAGATAACTTCCAAAGTCTTGGATGAGATGTGCAATTGGGAGGAACCTCCAATTTCATCTTGCACTTGTAACGTAGGGTTTGGGTTTTGTTTCTTGTTCTTTGTTTTCATGTCTTTTATTTTGAAGTATAGCCCTTGTTTAATCATGCGATTCCCTTGCTCTCATGTTATCTAGTGATGGCCGCTTTCGAAGCACTGCTTCATGAAGTTTCGAAACTTTTGTCAATCAATTGTTTCGAAACAGTGGTTCGGAGCACGTATCAAACTACCAAAGACACGTGATTTCAGTAAACGAGGCTTCATTACGTCATAACTGTTTTGAAACGTTTCAAAATGTAATTTCTTTGCCTTTGGGGGGTGATCTGTGTAAACCCGTGAATCATGCGAGTTCATTGAGATCACCCCCCCCAGCGGCGAACCATTGAACCAGTGTCTGTGGTTTTTACCTGATCTCGGATCAGTTTAATCAATTTGTAGACATTTTAAACGAGACATTTGTGTAATTAAAATGATTAGTAGTAGTTAATAGTCTCTTACTGACCACTACATACAAGCTAAAACAACAAAGTAGGCATCACTAGCGCGTGGTGTTTCGAGCGCTTCGAAACAGTGAATCATTTTGCGAAGCAGTTGGTTCAATTGATTCGAAGCTTCGAAAAGGCTAATTTTCCCATCACTAATGTTATCCTGCTATTGGTTCCCTTGTTAAATGTGTTATGTTCTGATTGGTTGTTCTAGTCATGTGTCTTGTTCCTCATTGGTTGGTCTGTGTCATGTGACCCTCATTGTTTGGTATAAGTAGCCCTCATGTTGCCATTGTCTCTTGTTGTGTATTGTTGTTGTAACCTGCTGTCGGTGAGTCAAGTCTGTTCATGCTACATTAAGTCTCTATTTGGATTATGTTTGTATTTTGGATTACTTTTGGAATAAAGCTGCACTTGGGTTCTTAAACTCGCCTTCAGTGGACCTCCTCATTACAGAACACACAACCTACTATGAACCCAGCAGATCGTTTCGTCACTCTCCGAAAGGGAGACTTGCCCTTAGAGGACTAAGTAGCTGAATTCTGCAATCTTTACTATCAGGTGGACTTTAATGAGACTTTCTTAAAAGACATTTTTGTTTTGGTTTAAGCAAGGACAGGGTTTCCATGAATTAAGGCCTTGAAAAGGTCTTAAATCAGAGCAGCAAGTCTTAAATTCATATGATCATGGCATTAATTTCCGTGAGGGATTGTTTCCTCGTGTGTTTCATTTTAAAGTGAAGCGAAAGCGTAATTTTTGTGCTACGTGGCTTAGGTCGCTCAATATTCATTAAAAAATACGCAGTAGATGGCGGTATACGCTCCTTCATCTGTCAGTCACCCGAAGAAGAACTTGTCGTTTTGATTTTTTTAATAGTAATAAATTAGAGAACAGACAATACAATTAAAACTGAACGCGGCTGCTCAATGCAGTGTGCCGAACGACAGTCGCATCACAGATCAGATTTCATTTATCATGTGAATGTTAAATTATCGAGTGAGTGGAGCTGACTGACAAGAATAGAGAGGTGAAAAAGATTATGGCAGAAGAGTTTCAAAACGAAATGCAAAAGCGCCCGTTTAAAAAATATTTTGGATTTTGAAAAGCTTGTTGACTTCTGCCATTTGTCTAAGGTATAGTGGAAATTTCATATTTATTTGGTTCCACAGTGTTTGCTGATTTTTATTTAAACTGTGTAATTTTTTTAAAATATATATTACATAAAGTAATATATAATAAACGTTCTACGTTTCTTATTTATTTGGTTACACAGTGTTTAATGATTTTCAGTTTTGTATACCTATTTAAACTTTGTGTAAGTTATTATTTTATATTAGGCATATAACGTGGTGTATTATTGTTATTCGTTTTGTTAATAAAAGTTCGATACGTTACGTTAATGCCGCTAATTTAAAAGTGAAAGTAAAATGCGCAGTACGCTTTTACAAGCAGTACCGGCGCAGAGCGGTCTGCCTAAGGCACCAACTCCCAGGGTGGACACCATCCCAGTTGCTAAAAAAAAACTTTCGTTCTATAGTAATATTAACATACACATACAGTAGGTTAAGCACACGTAACGCGCCATTCCCGCATTCGCGCCCGCGCCCGCCCTCACCCTCAGTAGCCTCATGTTGGCGGCTGACTTCGTCTGGCGCCGGAAAAAAGAAAACGAAAAAAAGCCAAGATGACGTGTATCACTTTCAGGTAATCTTGAGAAACGGTTTTGGCTGTTAACGTTAATAGCGTGTTTTAATGTCGGTAATAATTTTAGCACCACCAATGCAAGTGCCTTACTAGTTTCCATGGCTTAAAATGCATTAACTTATATAAAAACAATGAGACAAGAATGATCGGTTAATACGAAATAAACAATTTATGTACTTTAGATATTACAAATGGCTGCAAAGGGCATTGCAAAGGCCTGACAATCGTTGTTGTTACACTTACAGGACGATCAAATCCTTGTTTAATAGTAGGGGTGCTCCGATCAGGATTTTTGAAGCCGATCGCCGATCACAAGAAGCTGTATCTGCCGATCCGATCACCGATACCGATCTTTTTAAAGCTTTTTTTTTTTTTTAATTTGAAGGGTGGAGGGGAGCATTTTTTAGACTTTATTTTATATATATATATATATATATATATTTTATATATATATATGTATATCACATAGATGTTTGATCATGCAGTGCATTTTTGTTTTTAGAATTGTGCAAATATTGTGCAAATCCAAACATTGTTATTGAAAATACTTTTTCAGCATGTTTACCGCAAACAATGCGCTGTCACTTTAATTCTGCGCATGCAGCACAGACTCCGTGCGGAAAGGATCTCTACACTGCTGCAGATACAGCGCTCCTGGAACGCACTACTAGACCGCAACTGTGTGCAACTTGAATGCTTTAATCCGTTAACATGACCGCGGAAAAAAATATGCACTGCAAACGGAGGTATGTGAACGTGGCGTTATGTGTTTACGCCTCGAGCGTGCATCAGCGCCCAGTCTCCAGGAGAGAGTGCGAGCGCTGAATGGTTAAACCTGGAAAGAATTAAAAAGAAATGCAGTTTACAAACTTTAGCGACGATGCGACACTGATTCTATTTTGCAAGTAACAATTCCTGTGTCAACGGTGCAGCTCGCTTATAGTCAGATGCGATGTGGTGATTGGAAGCCATTAGCGCACTTTTGAGAGAGAAAGAGAGAGGGCGCGCGGTCATTCAATCGTGCTGTTACAGCTCACATAAGGTTTTCAAATTACTTTATAAGTTATTAAACGAAGAAATATGAATTGTACCTAACCTTCAGCATTGTAATTGTTTTACCCGCGCCGAAAAGAGACTGAGACGGTGCCGCTGCATGTCGTACCAAACCTCTCACGGCAGCCGTGTCATCAGCTTTAGATCGGTTTATGAGATCGGCCTTTTTAGAGACTGCCGATCAAACATCCCCAAGGGATTATCGGCCGATAATGATCGGTAGCCGATCAATCGGAGCACCCCTATTTAATAGTGACCAAACATTTAATTTAAATATCCACTTAATCTCGTGATAGAAATGCTACAGCCTCTAATTTCTTCAACAAAAACATGTGCACATCACAACCCTTGCCAAAATGAACTATGATTTTATCGTAGTAAAACTGCTTAACTTTCCTTTGTGTGTTTTCTGGATGCTTGAGACAATAAAATCAATTAAACAACTATATTAGGCCTATAAAATCTTAGTCATAGGTAACGGTCTAGATAATTGTAATTGATAAATAATACAATTTAAATGCAATTTATTCATTTACTTTTATATGTTATTAAAGTTCTGTTTTGACTCTGCATAATAGGTGTTTTTTTTTTGTTGTTGTTTTTTACTTCCATAATAAGGGAGGGGTTACAACAATACAATTCTGCTTGGGGCACCCATTTTGCCAGCAGCGGCCCTATTTACAAGCTACTTAAAACCAAAGGACAGTGAAGAAAAGAGGGAAAACTCAAACAAACTAAAAACAAACAACTGCTTGATGCCGAATTGCCACTAATTTGAAAGTGAACGTATGTGCACGGCACTTTTACTGAAGGAAAGCGAGGAAAAGAGGGAAAACTCAAAAGAACTAAAAACAAACAATTGCTAGATGCTGAATTGCTGCTAATTTGGCAGCAATTTAGTGGAAGTAAATAAAGTAAATAAAGTGGAAGTAAAACTCTATATTTAGGGAACATATTGCTGTATTGTTTTCTCTTTGTTTTGTTTTTGTTTTTGTTTTTCCTTAAATTTTCTTTAGTTGGTCTTAAAAAGGTCTTAAAGTCTTAAATTTACTCTCATAAAACCTGCAGAAACCCTGAAGGAATTATCACATTTCATGCCACGCAATACCCCTCACTGGACTCTGGCCCGTTATATTGACTTTGCTTTGCTTTTGAGTGGCTGTGCGTTTACTGGGGGGATCGTTAATGAAGGACCCACGTTCAACCATTCATGCGTGTCACTAATTAGATGATGGGGCATTTGGCTATTTACAGTATGTTATCAAGAATTCCAAATGCTGTGGAGGTGCTCTTAAAAAACGCTGATGGTGAGGTTATTCCAGGTTTTCATCACCACTGTATGGCGTATCATTTTAGTTTGTAGACTTCCTTTTTCCAAGTTCAGGTGTGTACAGGTCACAACAATTATAAGAGTCATAGTTACTCCCTCCGTTTTACCACGCTTCATTGAATTTCTTCACTTTGACATTCAGAGCACTGACAGAAATCACATTTCGTCAACACCAGCCAGAGTCCCCAGCCAAGATAGCCACCACGCCTGAGCCCCATCGCAAGATGGCCGCCATGCCCGAGTCTTTTGAAGCCTCTCCTGTCCACAAGTCTGTCCTTGAGGCTTCTCCTGTCCATGAATTCAGGCCAGTGCCTCCAGAGGTGGTGACTCCTGCTGCAGAACCTCCCAAAGGAGTGGCGCCCGTTCATGAACTCACTGCCTGTCCTGTCATGGTCAAGTGGTCTGTCCATGTCCCTGCCCTGCCTGCTCTGCCTTGGCTTCCTGCTCCTCTGGATCAGACCTGGTGGTTTCCTGCTCCACTGTTTCACTGTCTGCCACTGCTCCACAGCTCAGGTCCTCCAGTGTTTCACTTTCTGCCATTGCTCCACGGTCCAGGCCCACCTCTGCTCCACAGCCTAGACCTGCCTCTGCTTCACGGCCCAGGTCTGCCATTGCCCCATGGTCCAGGTCCACCACTGCACCATGGCCCATGGTCTTGCCCACTGCTTCATGGTCCAGGCCATGATTCTGAACCCCTGCATGGGCCTGGCCCTCCATCCTTTACCCTGTTTCGCCTCAGCTACACCACCCTCCTGGACTTGTTGGGTTTCGGATTTTGTTTTGGGTGGTTTGTTAGGGCGTCTGGTGCCGCCAGATGTTTAGCCATGGTCCTTGTTTAGTCATATGATTCCCTTGCCCTCATGTTATCCTGCTATTGGTTCCCTTGTTAAATGTGTCATGTTCTGATTGGTTGTTCTAGTCATGTGTCTTGTTCCTCATTGGTTGGTCTGTGTCATGTGATTCTCATTGTTTGGTATAAGTAGCCCTCATGTTACCATTAGGTGTGTTCGACATAACGCAGTGCTGCGCAGCTTGATCAAACTCTGACTTGAAGCAGTGCATGCCGGTTAGAAATTTTGTCCTACTTGAGACAGCGTCGACATCTCTTGACTGTCACGTGTGGCATCAAAGTACCGCGGTAACGATTCGAGAGCAGCTGGCGCAGTTCCTTGAGAGTGGCTGCAGGAGCTCTGATGACGACACTGCGGTTTCGCGATTGGCCAGATTCACTGCATGACAACGATCACGTGTGTTTCGGGTTTATTCTAATATCCTCAAGTCCGATAATGCTCACAAATCTGTATTTTTAGAACAGTGAAAGTGTTTTTACTGTAGTTGCAATGTTATATTGAATTACATTTGTCATAAAACACTCATAAAAGCATATATAACCCCACTTTATTACTATTTAAATAGAATATGTTTATGTTGAACATTATTCTTGTTCAGATGACGCTGTATTAAGCAGTATATGAAAAGTGTTTATGTTGCTCATTAAAACAAAAACTTCAAACATTTGACTTGTCATGTATTGTTGTTGTAACCTGCTGTCGGTGAGTCAAGTCTGTTCATGTCACGTTAAGTCTCTGTTTGGATTATGTTTGTATTTTGGATTACTTTTGGAATAAAGCTGCACTTGGGTTCTTACACTCGCCTTCAGTGGACCTTCTCATTACACACTTGCACGTATGGAGGATCTGTTCGGAGACTGAGCATGGCATTTCTAACACAATTATGGTCCCAAACACACCACACATGCAACAAAGGCGTTCCTTGATCTCAGTGAAAACATCTGGAAAATTCTAAACCTGAAATGAAGCTGATGAATGAATATCAGCTTTGGGTAAAATTAGACAGTCTTTGCAATAATTTAGCCATGACATATGCACAAAGCTTACTGAGTAATGCCCAGAAGAATAGATGCTTGTAACTGTGAGCCCATGAAATATTAATAACAGATTATATGATAGTCAGTGTATGCTTTATTTTCTGTGAATCTTTTGTTTTTCTTTGCTTTTTGATCATAATAAAAATAAAACTCATAATCCTTGATCAGCCGTGATAGTTTAAATTTGCCTTAAGTGACAAAAACATTTGATAAAGTAAAATACCTTAATGAAGTTTAGTGTTCTTCTTTTATTATTTTGTTTAATTGAACTTTTAGGGTAATTAAAATCAAACACTGTGTAAATGACAACGCAGAAGTAGAAGTAGTGAGTGTGCAAGACTCATGATTCATTAGCCGATGTGTGGACGGGGTTTTTCTTGGGTTTTTCTGATAGTTTGATGCATCGGGAGCGTATCGGTACCGCCCTCCCCCTTGTTGAAATGACAATGACATGCTTTTTAATCAGGCACGGTGTAAAATGTCCGTGTGAATTGCAGTCATCAAAGGCGGCCACACGCGCCGAGCAGTCCATTAGCAAGGCAGGAAGAAGATTGTCTCTAAAATGAAGTCATTAGTTACGCAAACCCCACGACCGAGCGCTTGTTTGGATGAATCGGTTGGATCTACCTGCTTGCCCCGACGACTGTTTTACCCCCAGTGAAGCGGACAGTCGTGACGCTTGCGCTGATCAGCGTCTGACGTCGGTCTGAATGGCCCCAGTTAGGGCAGAAATTACGGCCGAGGAGAGGGGCTAATAACTGTTATTAACCCCGCGCGGACGTGGCCGTGGAGCGAGCGGCACGATAACGAGGACCCGCTGTCAGAGTTCTGAGGTGCGACGCGGAGCCGCTCGCCCCCTAGGAGAAGCTAACTTATTAAAATAATGAATTAGCCCACCAGATTACTGGAGCCTGCGGCAAAGGCAATTATCCCTCTCCAAATCCCCGACCGGGGCTCCCCGACGCTGCCATAAAACAAGCGCTCGCAAAGAACGGCAACAGAAAGGCCCATTCCAATGAAAAGGCTGTTAATTAGGATCTCTCCCACTGCGGGCGGCCCTTTACTGCCGCCACAACACGAGCCCACGATGAAGAAGAGAACCCGTCTGAAACTGCGGGAGAGCGGCGTGCAGAAATGATGCGGGAATATCAAACAGGAATGAGATGAAACTCTGGAGGTGATTGAGCAGCTCCACTGACAGGAATCACTGGCTTTGTGTGCTGTTGGGTTTGGTGTCTTCAGAAGACCTGATCAGATATCGCACATCCCTCAATGACATTTACTCTCTCTCTGTGTGTGTGTGTGTGTGTGTGTGTGTGTGGCCCAATAAGAGTCATTAATCCCATATGCCAAATTTTCAGCCAGCATCATAAGAGATAAATGAAATTCACCCTAGTAGGAAAAGGATTATAAAAGGACAGCAGTATACTGTGGTGATAATAATGGATCATAATATTAAAGTGAAACTAACCATGTAATAGTATTTCAAAATAAACACACTAATAACCTTTAAACTGAGGAGAAAAGCCTTTGCATGTTGTTGACATCAATGGTTGTGTGTTAGGGCTTCACTATACTGGATAGAACTAAAATTATGGTATTTTGCTTTTCTGTGAGATTAGATATATATATATATATATATATATATATATATATATATATATATATATATATATATATATATATATATAATGCTGAAACATTTTAATCTGACAAAGTTTTTAATGCAAACCATTTTTATGGAAATTTTAAGAAAATTCAAACACTCTCTACAAGAACCAACTCAAATCTCTTTCACTAACATAAACAATGTAAAAATAAAATTAAATGCATGAATGAATGAATGAATGAATGAATAAATAAATCCCACTATTTTTGACATTTAATATGGCTAAAGTAATATGAATATAATATAAAAATGCCATATATATGAAGTACAGTACCTCTCCTATGTATGGAGACTTTCTGTTATTCAAAGTGTCAAAATGTCATGTGTTGTGACTATCCAGCCATAAATGTTGTTTTGGAAATATCTTTGAAATTAAACTAAATGTAGTCTGATTAATCTTCTGCACTATTTGGCATGATTTCCAAAATGTTTTGTAATCCTGTATAAAATGGCAAAGCATTTGTATTTATAGTTCCATCATAATATATAAACAAACTTTGTCTGATGCTTTCCATTTTATGAAATATCATGTGGTGCAACCAACAAGAAACTACCATTTTGGGACTTTTATGCTGAAATCAATTTGTCAATGACCCATGGAAGCATTTGGGAAACAACAACAACAACAACAACAACAACAACAACAACAACAAAAACATTTTAACAGCTGGTATGTAGTTACAGTACCACATTTGGGGGTCATGTGGTATGACCTCAAAAAAAAAAATAAATAATGAAAAAAAAAACTATGAATATTAAGTTATTTATAGTATTTAATTTTTATTATAAATTTCATAGTGACTTTTTGTGGAAAGCTAGCTTGTTTCATTTCACTGAATTTGAAATATCATGTGCGACCAAATATCATGTGGTGCGACCACTGCAGAATGTTTTCTATTATAGATATATGTTCCAGATTGGCAGTTTTTGTTTTTATATTCAACTGATAGCTTATATACATTAAATACTTTATTTCAGTATCATTTGAAATTTTATGCAATTTGGGTTATTTCAGATTAATGATTAATCGTTGTACAATATGAGAAATAAATGCAAAAAATTAATTTAGAGCATATAATTTTAGTTTGGTAATAATGTATTTATTAATTTATTGTTTATTTATTAATAACTATTTTAATGTATTTTCCCAGATTCCACTGCCAGGCAAAGTAAAATAAACGCTCGCCATAGGCAACACGTTAATTCTGACCCTGAGGTCAAGCACAAATTCCAGATTTCATGCTGATCTCAGAATCTGGGCCAGCAACCTCCCGCTACTCTAAATTGACCCTTCGCAAAGACCCCCTTAGTTACATCAGAAGGTATCTTGTTTCACCTGTGAAAAGATGTCAATACACACATTTTTTTAAGTTTAAGTCTACCGACTTTAATCTACTCTCCTGTCTGGTTTGTTTGTCGGACAAAATGGCATTATGATTGGTCAGATCGCCTGTTAATCAAACTCCTGGCTAAGGGTCAATTGAGCAGCCAAGATTGGGCAATGTTCAGAAATAACTGGAGCTAAAGAAGAGCCTGCAGGTAATGCCATGTGCTGCACTTTTCTTTTTAAATAGATTTTTAATTATGTAAGGCCTTTGCATCATTTGGAGCGACCACTCATCATGTGGTGCGACAATTCTCTGGAAAAAAAAAAAAAAAGTACAAAAGCTGTCTTTGGAGTGGAACCTTTTCAAACAGGAGATCTATAAACCTTATTTACCACCTAAAAGGTTCATGTTAGTGCATTAATATTACCTCAAATGTACATATTAGTACCTAAATGGTACTGGGTACCAACCCAGTGACAGCTTTTGTACATTTTCTGAGAATGACATATTTCCTTTCCTTTCCTAATTACACTTCAAATAAATGGTCCAGACTAAATTAAATTTCTGACATTATTTACAATACTATATTTACTGCTACATACTACTGTACTGTATTTACTTGCATATTTAAGTGACTGTAGCTCAGTTTGTGACCCTGATATTCTGATGCATTTGAACAACAACAAAGAGCATCACTGATCTCTGAGCAGTTGTAGTCACACCATGTTGACTCTAATAACGTTACATCAACCTTTGTTGAAGGAGTCCGTCCGGCTCAGAGCGTTTCGGGCTGCCCGTGAAGCACAATCAAAGGGCCCTCTGACCCCCTGCGATTCATCACTTTTACACATTAGCCAGACATGGGCGGGAATATTAAGGAGTTTCTTTACTGCGAAGTTCTGCGGTGAAGGATCAGCATGGGAACATCCATTTTAATCAGCAGGGAGATTCACTTCTGTGTGTTTAACAGTCTCTGAACTCTCTGCTCAACACGGCTGAATATCTTACAGCTTTATCCTGATGGCCAGCTGCAACACATTTTGAAACCAAATGAGAAATAAGGATGTATTTGCAACATACAGACATTTCAATTAATAATAGACTATGACTTATGATCGCTTATTTTTGACAGTATGAACGCGCTTGCGTTAATCTGAACCGCACCAAGGAAAACCACAGCTGATTTTTTTGATTCTGATTAAAGTTAATAAACGACATTGTTTGGTGAGGAAATGATGCAAATCAGTTAAATGAGGTAAATTCTCAGAGTAGACATGCATGAGCTGCCGTCGCATCAATCTCAATCGCCATCATAGACACGCAAATTGAAAACTAAAGAAAGTCATTTTGTGCCCAATGGAATTGTTCCTGACTAAATTTTGTTTGCCATTAAGAAATAAATTAAGTGCTGGACCGTTGCTTTTTAGATTTATATAAACCCAAACACACTTTAAAGGACTAGTTCAATCAAAAATTAAACTGTGGTGTAAATGTAGATGAGTTTGTTTCTTCATCAGATTTTTAGAAATGTGTCATTCCATCACCAATGGATCCTCTACAGTGAATGGGTGCCGTCAGAATGAGAGTCCAAACAGCTGATAAAAACATCACAATAATCCACAAGTAATCCACACCACTCCAGTCCATCGGTTCACATCTTGAGAAGACCAAAGCTGAAACAAATCCATCAAGACATTTTTAACTAAAATACGAGTCCATAATCCATAATAACGCTTCCTCCAGTGAAAAAGTCCATCTCCTGTTGTCTTTCACATCAAAATCCAGCCACATATTTCAGACCAAACCACTTTTTCACGGAAGGAAAGGGTTATTATGGATTATGAACTCATTTATGTCAAACTTCTCCAATCTGTTCCCATGAAAAAAACAAACTCACCTACATCTTGGATGACCTGAGGGTGAGCACATTTTCATTTTTGGGTTAACTGTTCCTTTAAATGTGTGATGTGTCATGTTTGAATGAAGGATTGATGTCTTGCTCTATGTGAATTCTCTATGAATAAAAAGGCGGCGTGTTTGACACTGAATAAAATAACAGTGACTTCAATTGAAATATGCAGGATGCATCACTATATAAGCGCAGATAACATTTGGTTTGTGAATAAGACACTGAAATATGGCACAAATTTATACCCAAAAGTGAGCTAAACTTCTCAAAACAACGTTTTGTTAAAATTGTAAAAATGCAGTGTTTTCTGTTAGGGTGAGGTTACAGTATTTATAACTAGCTGCATACAAAATCATTATAAGTCTCTGCAATGTCCCTATTTAGACAGCAAAGTAATAGTGTATGTATGTGTGTGTGTGTGTGTGTGTGTGTGTGTGTGTGTGTGTGTGTGTGTGTGTGTGTGTGTGTGTGTGTCCATGCGTGTGCTTAAGGTAAAGAAGTGCACAGCCATCCTTCATGCTGGTGTTTGGTCAACTTTAGTCTGGTGATCAGAGCGGGACAGTGAAGGTCACACACTGACAGACTCTCGTCTCTCTCTGTCTGTCTGTTTTTTCCATCAATCTCTGTAAAATGATATTTTCCTCTGCCAACATGGATTTTGTTGTTTTCTTGTCCGAGATATCTTTGTTGTGTTGTTTTGAGTGGCACTGTCATCCTCGTGTATAATTCATTTTATAATGTAAGTTTGTTATATCTATATTATGTGTTTTTAGATTTTCTAGTTTTATAGACTAGACTATTTTCCACTGCTTTTGTCTTTTTTTATTCTCTTGTCTAGCAGTGTAAACCAGTGTTGGCACATGACAAATCGCTAAAATTTTATACTTATAAAAACAACGCGTCGTGTTCATCTCTCAGCAAGACTTTGAAATGGATAAATATAGAATCTGACTTTTCGTTCTTTTGATTTTTCTTTTTATTCGGCATGTTTAATATCACAGTGCATGATTATTTTAGAGATATCTTTCAGTGAGAAACATTTTAGATACACTATTCCATTAAAAATATAAATATATATATATATATATATATATAAAAGAAAGAAAGAAAGAAAGTGTGTGTGTGTGTGTGTGTGTGTGTGCTTTAATACATTTTTCATAGCGATGCCATACAAGAACCATTTTTGGTTACACAAAGAACCATTCAGTCAAAGGTTTCTTTCTTTCTTACCTTTATACATATATATATATATATATATATATATATATATATATATATATATATATATATATATATATATATATATATATATAATCTGAGGGACCTTTCACCACAAAGAACCTTTTGTGAAACAGAAAGGTTCTTCAGATGTTAAGGGTTCTTTAAGGAACCATTTGGACAAAAAAGGTTCTTCGGTGGCATCGTGAAGCACCTTTATTTTTAAGAGTGTAGTAACCAGTAATAAACTTGAAGGTGCCATTTTTATTATTAATCAACAGTGACTTACATTTCAGTCCATTCCTCACACAAAGCATCAAATTACATGCAATTGTGCATTCTGTCATGTCATATAAAATGCTTTATTTTTACTGTTAAATACTTTAGTTATGCCTCTTTTTTGAACTTGGCTGTAAAATTCACCAGTATATTGCCTGTAATGTTTCACTGAGGAAAGAAACAACATGAATGACAATGAATCAATGAACTGTAGCTGAACTGTTCCATAAATAAAGTGGACAGTAATGAAAATGAAGTCAAAGGCAGGAGCAGTGAAGTGTCAGTGGTGTTGGCTGAAGGTCCCTCAAGCGTCCACGGGCTCTTTTGTTGAGGAGCGTCACTGATAGCAGATATCCCTGATCAATAAAAGCTGTTGGCTCCTCTCTTTTTCCTCAGGCCTTTCATTTCTGCTGCTCCTCCAGTCATCGTGTGGATCTGAGTACATGCATGCGTCTGGAGGAGAGGAGGCGTGCACCGCCGGTACTGTGGCCAGTCTCGCACCCCTTTATCAATCAGGATTTTAATTATACACATCCCAGCTGACAGCTAGATTAGAAAGCAATCGACGCTATCGGCCACCAAATCTAATTACTGTTTATTGACAGATAAGAACACGCTCCTTTCACTTTCCCAAATGAGATAAACTTCCTTTTAGCCGCTTCTTGGTGTGAAGAAGGTCCGACGCGCTTACTGTCCACCAAAGACTTTCTAATGACCTGCTTGTTATGGTGGAATTCACAGTTTTGGTGTCAGATGTGTGCAGCATTAACAGACTCGCTAGGTGTGCTATAGCGAATAACCGTATGGGTTTTTCATTGGCTGAAACTAGAGAGCGATGGCAAATACAATTTAATTACAGAAAATAAGAAGTTGAGAAGAAAGAAAGAAAGAAAGAAAGAAAAAAACAAATAAAACAAAACAAAAAAAAAAAAAAAACAGAAAGTAGATTTTGTAGTATTGCTGCCTTCACATTTTCATGCTAAAGTCTGAGTCATTATTACTCTTTTACGTAAAGTCAGAAATAACACGTGGAAGCAGCCAGAACAAAATATATAAACAATAGATGACGGCATCTGCAAAAAGTTTGCAGTTTGCAATTTTTAAATCACCAAGGCTGCATTTATTTGATCAAAAATATAGTAAAAGCGGTAAAGATGTGAAATATTATTACAATTTTAAACAGCTTTTTTTCTATGTGAATATATTGTAAAATGTAATTTATTCCTGTGATCAAAGCTGAATTTTCAGTATCATTACTCCAGTCTTTAGTGTCACAAGATCCTTCAGAAATCATTCTGATATGCTGATTTGCTGCTCAAGACACATTTATGATTATTATTAATGTTGAAAACAGTTGTGCTGCAAAAATATTTTTATGGAAACTGTGATACATTTTATTTTTCAGGATTCACAGATGAATAGAAAGTTCGAAAGAACAGCATCTATTTGAAACAGAAAACAGTATAAATGTCTTTAATGTCAATTTTGATCAATTTAATGCATCCTTGCGGAATAAAAATATTAATTTCTTTAAAAAAATAAAATAAAAGTCCTTTACTGACCTCATATTATTGTATGGTAGTGTATAGGAGTTATTTATGGCTAAGCTATCAACAGTTAACCCTGTAACCATGATGTTAAATGATTATTGAAAACTGTGTGTTTGTAGATTAATCACCATTAAATGTGTAATTAAAAGCTTGCAGTGTCATGACCTTGAGCATAAAGCTGTCAGTGGGGGATCCTGCATTTTTATGGAAAACTCTCAGCTCTATATTACAGTTTAAAAACGGAATTTATAAATTAGGTTAATAAAAACATTTTACTTTTCTGCTGAATTAAGATTACCCCTTTTAACTTCCAAAGGTTGTGTATTTAACCCTCTGAACTTACAGTAACGTAAGGTTTGATCTATTATAGTTTTTCCTGTATATTGTGTACTGTAGGAAGTTGTTAACCGGGTTTTTACTGTAGCATTTTTACTGTGTCTTTTGCAATCCTTTATTCATTTATTGTATTTTATAGTGTAGTAATAGCAAAAAAATGTGAAATTGAACAAACAGGCAACCCTGTTACTTTCTGGAATCATAGTTAAAATGTATTTATTTAGGCTGTGATAGTACATTTGCTGTTTAAATACATTTTATCCACACGATAGAAATCTTACAGAAATCTAGTTTAATCTGCTTTTTGAAGTGGAAAATACACCCGTTTCAGGGCACGAACCATAAATGATGAGCGCTCGATCGGCCTGAGTTGAGTAGAGCAGCTGCTGTATCACCGAGTTGATTTTATGTATGCACTGACACTCATGGACTCTTCTCTCTATCATTGCCACATTAGACACGTTACTGTTTAAAAAACCTGCGAAAGAGCCTCAGGTAAAGCCGGCCTAAATGATTGGATTATTGTCCTTCCATTTGGCGGCGAGATAATGACTGAATGATAAACATTGCAGTGTATAGATTTCCTGTCAGGTCCCATGAAGTAGACATCCTCATTTCTTGAGTGTCCCAGCCCCCCATTCCTCACACACTCCAAAACACACGCACACTCACGGGGAGAGAGAGAGAGCGAGAGAGAGAGAGAGAGAGATGCGTGGGCGCACACGTGCACGCCGGCGTCCATTCAGAGATTCAAAAAGCACTTACGGCCTCCTGTCCAGTTTTGTTAAGTGAGTAAATCTGCAGCCGGACCGCGGCTTCCAAATGAAATTTGGGTGGATGGACTGAGTGGACCGAGAGGGACGGATGGAAAAACAAGCGCACGGGAGGGTGGACGGCCTCTTATTTGGTTTAGCGCTGGAAAGAAAAATGTTTGGGTTTTGAATTATGCAATGTTCAAAGGGACAGAAGTTTAGATTAATGCTTGATTCTGTTTGATCCGAGGACATATTTCACTGGGTCTTGACTGTCTGCTGCTCTGAACGCCACTGACTTTAACTGGGTTTGCCATGATGCCCTAATTCATTTACAGAGACTGCAGGGAAAAATAAGTAGGTATCACGAGTTCGGAGAAGAAGCCACTGTCTAGCACCCGTGACCCCGGGAAGCCACCCCAAATACGCTAGATGATGTTTCCAACTGGATTGGATCAACATGATGAAGGTTTATGGGAAGAGCGGCTATCCACGTTTATTAACTAAAGTGTTTTTATATCTTCTGTGGTTCTGAGAGCATGTTGGGTTTCTCGTACAATCACGCAATCAAATGCTTATTCTCCTTTGTCTTCTGCAGCTGACGGCAGACACAAATGCAGGCCTGTTAGTTTTAAATTAATACAGTCCACATGTGTCTAGCATGTGCAAACAGTGGATATTAATAATGCACATCTGATAGAAACAGATGATGGAAAGGTGTTTGCTTAATAAACGGTCTACTTAAAACAGTTTTCACTCAGAAACTGATAATAAATTTCTGAAGGCAAGCATAGCACATTGAATTAAGCAGATGGACCAAATAGTATTTATTTATTTTCTTTTTCATTTTTATTTTTTATAAAATGTACTCCAATAATCTTATTTATTTATTTATTTAATTTACAGTGTACATATAAACATCAACTTTTTTTTAAGTGGTGTTTGCCTGAGCAAAAATTATTTTTTTTAAAACAAAGACTATTGGAGTATTTAATATATTTACTATTTCAGTGTTTCTACTTTTAAATTTTGTTAAATTCAATGCGTTACTTGCAATTTTTTTTTTTATTGTTTGTGCTTGCTTTTTTACTATAGCAAATAGTTGAATTCTGAGTGTAAATTGTTTCAAAGGATAATGTACATCACACATTTTCAGTGAGCAGTGTTGCTAAAAAAGTTACATTTATTTGTTGCATTTATTAATTTAGCAGACGCTTTTATGCATTAAGTATTTGCTAAGGTGTTGCCTCTGTGTTTTTGATTGTTGCTAGGGTGTTACTTACTGCACTTGAGCCAAACAATCCCAAAATACACATGAGGTTCCTGCTCAGTGTAAATCTTTGTGTCCATTTTACTATATATCCAACCATTTTCTAAAAGTAACATCATTCATGTCTAGAGCACAAACACTGCAAAATAAGTTACAGGTCAAATATATAATAAGTAAGAGCAAAAGTAATAGTACTGGTTGCTTTAGTTAGTCATAACATATGGTCTTTACTCCCTTCTTCTATCCGGTCCTTGCAAAAATATCAGTTTATGTCTGACATTTGCTAACAGAGTGCTATATATTTTGCTTGTATATACATAAACTGCTTTCAACATGTTTGGAATGAGATGTAAAGCTATAACAAATACTGCACATTCCCTGAAGTGATTGTCTTGGTTTCAGTGATTAGTGGTTGTTTATTGGTGTTTAAGTTGTGGTGAAACAGCACTCCCTCTAGTGGAGTCTAGTGGAATCAGGCTCATTCACAGTTTTCATACCCTGAATCAGATATCTGTCTTTGGGATGTCCCAGTGATAGGCTTGAGAGTTTAATACATGATTTATGAAAGCACTATTTCTCTCTTATCACTGAAGCAGCTCTGCTCATCTGCTTGTTTGTTTGTCTTTTTATCAATATATGGATAACAAAAAAAAAAAAAAAAAAAAAAAAAAAAAATCTTTACACAACAACTTCATATGTTTTTAATTTCATTACACTAGCTGCAAATTCACCTGAATGCTAATTTAAATTATATGATGGTCAAAACAGGCAGTTTAGGCATTTAAAACCAATAGTCATGACATTTAAGCCAGTGATTATTACAGACACTGGTGTGATCTCAGCTCAGTCCAGACGCTCATGTTGTTCTTCTAATTTATTCATCAGTGAAATCCACCCGGCCAACACAACTAACTAGTAGTCTAGTCCAAATATTCTTGTTTATAGCCCTTCATTGGCCTCTGGTCAGGATTCCCATGCTAGTAGAAACCTTGGAAATGACAGGGAATTCTTAAAAGTGTGAAATTAGTATATGCTTCTTCTAAAGTTGACATGCTTTTAAGGTTTTACTAATGTTAGGGGAACATTCTGTGTTTGATAGATAGATTATGATCCTTGTAAATGCTTGTGTAGAATAAAACTGTCCTGCAAGCCAGTCTGTCCAGGGTCCAGCTGCATGAACACAGCCATGTTGTTAAGACTGTGTGTTAAGAACTAGTTTGACCAGCTTGCAGTTAGCCAAGTCTAAATCAGTCTTACGTTTCAGATTCAAATTAAACCAGTCTACCTTTTCATGTAACTGACTTTAATAAGTTAGTCTTGAAAGAAAGAAAGAAAGAAAGAAAGAAATTAAATGACTAACTTTTAAGACTAGCCTATAGGCACAGGTTTTACACAGGCATCTATACTCCAATATATTTAATTGTTTACATGTATTTATTCGAAAAATAATTTAAAATCCTACTTCATTAACGATAAATTAGTTTTGCGTGAGATTAACACATTAGTTTTCATTCAGAATATCACCAAAAAAAAAAAAAAAAAAAAAAAAAAAAAAAAAACCTTTAGCCGTGTTTTCATTAACTGCAAAAATAAGAACGCGTAGTTTTTACGTGTCAACGAGCTGAAATCAGGTTCGCGGGTAACCATAGCAACAGTGCGCCGTTAGAGCCATTTCCGTTACGATCGTATGAGACAGAACATCGACGAGACTGCTAAAATTTATTTCTCTCACTTTAGAACACTTTTACATTTTTATTTAAACAGTTTTAAGACTTTAAGATAGTTGAGATAGATGGGATGTTTAGTTTGGCTAACAACAATTACAATACCTACAGAGACAGAGGTATCTGTTAAAAGTTATAATAGATTAAACAAGTTATTCCCCTGAAAGCGGCAGACTGCATGCTGGCGGGAGAGTTTAGTGCGGTCTCAGTGGTTAGCGGCGGGAGGAGGAGCTCATACAAATGAACGTCCAGCGGCGCTCGCTCCGCGTTAAACGCGCACAGTAGGAGATGGAGACGCACCTGAGGATGAGCTCCGTGTGTCTGTGTCTGCAGGTACACTCAATATCTCCCCTCTTCTCCTCTTTTCTGGAACATTACTGAAATATTACCTTTCCGTCTTTCTCTTTCTGTCAGTGAGTTGTTACGCTGTTTAAAGCCTCTGGAGTGGCGGGAACTTTCACACACCGTTGTGTTTTACTTACATCTATCAAATCTTTTGCTTAATCACTTGCGTTGCTTCGTTTATTTAATTGTATTTACGTTTATGACACAACTGAGCAAAATCACACACCGAATGTCACTCAAACGAAGCGCACAGATCTCATGTCGGCACATTTACAGTCTGATCAGTGTTTTTCTCTTTCTCTCTAGTAAGTTTTTATCCGAGTGTTTTACGTAGCTGTACGTTCAGGGTCAAAACTGTCCTCAGAAGTGAGATACATCTCCATGTTGGGACATTTGGGAAATTATTTATACATACAATAAAGTTAAATTCTAAGAACACTGATTTATTTTAGTGTTATTTTGTAACCAGTACATAAAAATCATTAGAAATCTAGATAACTGGACAAACGTATGTAATCAGACAAATTCGGACATCTTTGAGAGAAAAACATGTCTGCTAGGAACAAAGAGTAGTTAACAGTGATAAAAAACACTATATTCAATAAAACAGCTTGACTTTTTGCTGAGCACTTCATATACAATAGCAAATGTACACTGACTAAAACACAATACACAAACACACACACACACACACATATACTGAGCTTTACTGAATTTGTTAATTTTATTGTGACAAGTTTAATATGCCAAAACATACTTGCTTGCACATAAAGTCATTGATAATAAATAGACCAAACTGAAACTCAGAATGACTTTACCTTTAAGACCTTTAATTTCAGCTCTGAATATATGTCAGCTTTTACTTTATTTATTTATTTATTTATTTATTTTTTGGTAATATATCTATATAATTTGTTTTAAATTAATTTGTGCATTATTGTGTGCAGTTTGTTTTCTCAGAGCAGAGGCACATGAGATGTGTGTATGGCTAAATTAAATCTAGAGATCTCATCATTTAACACAAGCACAATATCAGCGTTTGATATCAAATCCTGTGTAACATAAGACCAGACCTTAATAAGCATTCCAAAGGGATTGTACGCAAATCATATGGATTAGGTTCGTGGATGAATGACCTTTAATTCCATGTTTTTCAATTAAATTACTGTATGTTCCTGAATCCCAGAGACATCAATCATCCACTCCGTATCAGCCACATACTGCTGATGATGATACAGTTAAAAAAGCAAATGCACATTCTTTCACAAGTATTTTTATTTTTTGTATTTTGTTATTGCCTTTTTATGTGTCTGTATGAACTGCATGTGCACATTTACAGGCATCCATATATTGAACGGTTGTCAGAAATAAGAATATTTATTACAGTTACAGGGAACACAGAGGTTATTGCTCTTTTCAGTACCACGTTATTCAAATGAGTCTTTTTTATACATGAGCATTCAGACTCTGATGTCTCACCGAATACATAAGGTTTGAGTTTTGAGGCTTGCAGTGAGTCCTGTGATGATCAATAGGGCTTGTGTGATGTTTTAGTATTGATTATGGAAACGTGAGCTGTTGAATAGAGCAGGGCGGGGTTCAGGAGTCATGTGGAATCAGAGGCATATGTCGACCAATAAAAATACACAAATCAGCTCACCTAACACCTGAATGATGTAGATTCATCAAAATGATTTATTTTGCAATGCATATCTGTTACCCAGCATGCTTCAGCCGTGTGTGTGTGTGAATTTGTGACACTCAGGCAGCTGTTCAAACTGGCCACTTGTCATGCGTGTGCTTTTGCTATGGCTCTCTTCTGATTCTCTGCTTATAAAATGCGATGCAGTAGCGGAGGAGCGCGGATGACTGTGAAACGCTATATCTGCATTCTCTGCATTCTTCAAGGCTCGATCAACACAGAGACTCTGGTGATTATAAACCTTCGCGCCAAAGACAGACAGCGATTTTCAACTTCTGGGTGCCCACTCTTTGACTAATGACTTAAAAACCGTCCAGCACTTGCTCCCAAATGTTCAGACGATTTAATGAAGTAGAATTTCATACACAAAATTTGCATGGATCTTTAGTGTGACTGTAACTGCGTGTCAGATTTGTAAAAATGCATCTCCCCTGTTTTTACTATTTCATGACATTACATAAAACAGATCATTTTTAACCATTGCTTATAAATTAGAATTTTATTAAAAAAAAAAAAAAAAAAAACTTGCAAAATAATAAAATGAATAATCAAAATTAAAATATAACTTATATAATGTTACTGTAACTTTTTCATTTACACTTTGTATAATTTTTGCAGACTTCATAACAGAGTGTGTTTAAGGGAGTTAACACAATAAGTAGATGAGAACTAGTTTCTTAAAGATTTTTTAGCGTTCCTTTTTTTTTTTTTTTTTAAATGCTTTAGAAAAACCTTCGCTGTAATACATATTTAGTTTTTTTTTCTTGAAAGATTGTAATTTTAAATTAATTTACAGTATTTTTTAAATGGAAAAAAAAAAGAAAAACTACTTTTGAATAACATTTTACAATTAACACAATAGGTAGATGAGCACAGATTTTTTCAAACTGTCATTGTCAATAGTGTAAAATAAACAAAGCTAAACAAAAAAGGATAATAAAAGGTTTACTCTTCAGATAGGTCAAATAAGTTGTTTTGTCTGTCTGGTTTTATATATCTGCTTCAGTCTGTTGTAGAGACTGGCTGCTTGTGTGTGCGATCGTCTGTGGGAGTATTTCAGCACGCTGCACATCAGCCCCGCCTCCTGCTCTCTTCCCCCTCCCCCTCCCCAGCGTAGCACCGCCCCATCTGTGTGCTGAAGCCCCGCCTCTCTGAGGCAGCAGCCAACAGCAGCTGTTCCATATTCATCAAGCTCTTCAGTCTTAAAGAGGCCGACACTGAGCATGCAAACACTCATTTCTGCCTCTCCACCGCTCACACGCTCATCGTAGCGCGCTCTCCTGCCGCCGCAGCCTCGCTCGCTCGCTCTCTCTCTCTCTCTCTCCGCTACACCCCGACCAGCCCCCCTCCCCCCCACTCACACACACACACGTGCATGCGCGCACACACACACACAGACACACACATGCGTACCTGAGCTGGCGGTGGGCTGCGCTGCTGGAGGGGCTTTTCGCCGCAACTTTTCTGAAGGTGCTCGCTTGTGGTTTTGGGGGGAGAGGCGAGTGTCCGGCGTATCTTCTTTCCTTCTTCTCTTCCTCCTGGAATGCTAAAACTGGGCTGATGGACATTTCCGAACTTTGCATCCCTGATCCTCTCAGCTATCATAACCAGTAGGTGCATCTTCCTCTTTCATGCACTAACACTGCTTCCTGTTTTCAGTGTCTGTCTGTCTGTTTTTCTTGCTCTTTGCATGTCTGTTTAGGGCGATAGTACGGTTTTCTTGCGCTGGTTGAACTTTCTGCTGCTGTGGTAGGGATGTGTTTTCATCTGCATGGACGCAGTGTTACTTTCCACAATTTTATGTTCTGAATGTCAGCAGAGTGAGGTTTAGGGACACTTTTGTCTTCTGCTTTAATGTAGGTTGTTTGTTTGTTGTAGTGTGTTGCGTGACGCATGCGTCCCGGTGGTCGGACTCTCTTTTAGAGCCGTTTGTGTTTGAAAACAAATCTTAAGGGTTCAGGCGGGACAAAAGGCACAGGATGGATGTTTGTTTATTAAATGAATTAAATGAATGAAAGAGGACGTGGTGAAAGAAAGGTCTTTTGGATGGTGGAGTGGCCCCAGAGGAGCGGCTGAAGGGGTCCAGGTGTCCCGGGGCCGCCTGAGAGCCGCTCTGAGATCGCAGCTCACGCTGGGTTGTGTGATAATGTGCTCGCTTTATAAAGACTAGGAAGATTTTGTCTCATTTTTTATCTTATTTTCCTATCATAATGATTTTATATTTTTTTGTTTCCACAATTCTTGAAACTGCATGAAACACTTTCTCTCTAAATTATCTTGAGGCACATCTTTATTTTGCATTTGAACATTATTATGAAATATAAACGTTAAGGGTGTGTGTACAGTATGCCACATACGGTAATTTTACACAGGGTTTTAAATTATGTATTGACATGAACGGTCAACTGTTCTATTTTAAACAGTAACTAAAACAATTCTAATTTAAAATTTTATCACAAAAAAAAATCAACATTTCGATACATTGACCAAAAAGTGTAATGTGTGTTGATCCATTGATGGATTGTTGGATATGGATTTTTTCATTTACTCTCAGTAACGTGTCACACCGGCAGCTCTGACTTAATGAAATGGGCCAAATGCAGACTCTGTGTGTGTGTGTGTGTGTGTGTGTGTGTGTGTGTGTGTGTGTGTTTTGGGTAAATTAGACTAGATTACTCTCTGCACACTTTAGTCATCTTAAACACACATATTTTAAGCTGCTTTGTAGTTTTACACTAAGACGGATTACAGAGGTTCAATACAGCTCAGCTGCTCTGACGCCTCTAGTCATGCATTTCCACAATCGAAGAAAACCTTTGTTTAGAATTAGTTAGTCAGATCATTTTTATTTGCAATTCATATTTTTATTTAGAGTAATTCATTTTGTACAAATTATTCTATTTCTGGTGTAATTCTATAATCTGAAATAGTGTAAAACTGCAGTGAGATTTCCTTTACTGATGCTTTATTTAGTGATTTAATTATTATGAAGAGTTTTTAAAATGTTTAAAAGATGCAAAAGATTTTTTCTTGATTTATTTGTCTGTCATTAAATATGCATTTCATAAATCTGACCGTCACTGCTGATTTGTTGCTTAAACACCATCATGTTACACTTTTATTTGACGTGCTGTTAATGGACAAAATTATTTTGATATATGAATGTCTAATAATGATGTAATTATATCTCTTAATCTCTTTGCATAGAAAAGAATAAATACAAATTTTACATTATGAATTAAAAAAAATGTTAACACATCTGTTGATGCATTTCGAATTAAGTATTAGTGTTTTTTTTTTTTTATGTGTGTGTGTAACAGAGGAACCTGTTTAAGGTTTTGACTAGCCTTATTGTGCATCGTTTATTTGTTTTATTTTATTTAGTCAGTTGTAGTATTTCCTAAAATATGTCAACAATCCTTGAAATGATTCAATAAACTAAAACATTTTACATTTTAAAAAATGAGCACGACGAGCAATGTGAGCGGCTGGCTGTGTGTGATTACGGCTGCTGATCGTTTACTGATGGAGTTGCATGTGTGTGAATTGAGTGTCTGTCACACACACACTGTCCTCAGATGCACCGCTGCACTGGATTCACATCGAAACGGCCACCGGTAAATGTTTACTGGCACGTGTGTTGAGATTGATGCCGCAGCTACATCGCTCCTGTCTTTTGTTTGTAAACCGTACGCTGCGTGCTTGAGTGTTCATGGGTAGATCAGAGCCGTTCAGGAACGTGGCGAAACAGCCGGTCACTTTGACGTCTTCTTTACTCAGCTGGGATATTCAATATGACCCGGAGCGAAGACTGACTAGACATATTCTCGCTCGTTGCGGCCTCATTTCAGGCTCTCGGTGGCTTCGCGGGGATGACAGCTGGATTATGCTCGTATGCAGAAAACCTCCATAAGCACCGCAAGACAAATTCAATTGAACAATTGTTTGACTTCATTACCGAGTTGGCGGATCGAGCGCACGAAGCGCGTATCTCTGGCGTTTCCGTTTTCCCCCTTCCGTTTTATCGCATTAGGTTGGGAAAAAAGCAGCTATGGGAATTGCATTAGTGCATCTTAAGTTAAAAGCTCGGCGCTCTTTGAGCAAGTGTTTCAGTGCTGTTGGGTTAATCAGATTTTTGCTGTCTGTGAGGAGATGCTATCGCGGGTAACCAAAGCGGCCGGCTCTGACACTATCCAGATGGGATCAGCTTACAGTAATTTGGTTTCAGAAAACATTACTCACACAGATCCATGGCTGTGGTCAGCCCACATATTCATGAGCTTTGGAGAGGGTTTCGATTCTCTCCGCGAGCCCTTCGCCGGCCAGCTGACCTTTGGCCAAAACGAGCACGCTTCTCGATTCGCTGCATGCTTTTTCAAACAAACACACAGACTCTGGGTACCAGCGGGGGATTGTTTTGGGTGAGCGCAGCGCAGTGTTTTTATATGCACATGCAGCGTGTCACTCACCTGCGTTCTTTCCGTTGCGTGTTTATTATCAACACATGCTCTGCTGAGGGTCTTTGGTGCGCTCTATATTTGTCGTCTGTGCACATATAATCCTGGTTCACACTCTGACACCTCAAACGCTCTCTAACCAGCTTGTTTTATGCATCAGAAGCTTGCATTATAACAACTGTATTTCAAAAAGACATCTGTGGAAGCTTTCCATTGCACTGAAGCTTCTTTAAAGTAAAAAAAGACTCTTTATATTATTAGAAAAAAATAAGAACTTCAAGCTTGCTAGAAGGTTCTTTGAGCAACCAAAAATGTTTCTTCTATTGCATCGCTGTGAAAAGCACCCTATTGAAATCTTTATTTCTAAAAGTTTAGTGTGTAATGCAACCGTCAAACATTCAAAGAATGGCAAATTTCTCAATAATGCATGTGTAAATTCCCAAATTGAGTGTGTATTGGAAGACAGGGCTGTGTTGTAGCGCGAACGCTGCGGTCTCAGCGTGTCTTGACGGTAGGGTCACTTTCAGCGCTCTCACACCCTGCGGCAGTGACCGAACCGCCCGACGTCGCCCATCCGTCCCCCGATTCTCACAGAGGTAACCTTGGCATCCTGGCCGTGCCGTGAAGGCATGTTTAAAAATAAACCCAGCTCCGTTAGTGTGCTGAGGATAATGGCCCTCCAACGCATGCCGCATGGGGGGTCTTGTGCACACACACACACACACACACACATGCATGCATGCTCACTCAGAGGAGACCACAGAGGAAGCAGTGATGCTATAGACAGCAGGGCTTGCCTGTAACACATACTAACTTTAGCATGACTATTGTGTCTTATTTACAAAGTTGCATTCTTTTGAACATTCAGCTTGAGCATTAAAAACTTTTACAGTTTAATATCACAGCTTAATATCACAGAAATGTCTATACAGTTTTTATACATTTTTATTTCAGTTTTAGTTATTTTAGTAAATTGAGTTAAGCTAAATGAAAATGAGAATTTTTGCCTTGGCAACCGGCTGAAAGAAGTTAGTTTTACAAGAAATTTTTAATAGATTCATTTATTTTTAAATTATTTTAGATATTTTTCTCTTAACATTTTTTATTTATTTTATTTATTTATTTTTTTAGCTGTAATAATCCTGGTCGCATGTAAAGCCGCACATGCAAATATGCATCTCACGTCGCTAACGTGCGGCCCGTCCGTTGCACTTGCTCTCTATTTGCATCAATCCCACGCATTGAGAGCAAACGATCCGAGCGCCGCGTCCTGATTTGCTCGGGTAATCAAATGTTGCGGGAGGGAAAATGCTAAGTCCGCTAATTTACACTTTGGAGAGGAGGGAAAGAAAAAAACGTGAGGCCAAATGTCCGCGGGGCGGTACACGGGCGTTTATCAGAGAATGGTATTGGTATTGAGCGGCCAGTCGTTTGAAGGTTATGTTTCTGAGCAGTAATTGAAATGCAAAATAACATTAGGATCGATGGTTAGCTCTGTTTATTTATGAAATCAATATTGAAACGGTCTGTCACCATTGCGGCTCTGATTCCACCTGACAGCCAAACTGAGTGTGCTGCGTCCAGACCTCCGGCGGCCCGAGACACAGTCATTACCTGCACTGCGGGCAGGAGCGGAAGCGCCAGGAACTGGGTGGGATTTAGGAAAGGAAATGATGTCGCCACAGGTGTGTGAGATGCCCAGTGAGCCTTTTAGGGTCCTGTGGTTTGTGACTGCCTGTTCTGTCCCTGTGCGTTTGGGTTGCATCTAACACAACAACATATTTTCTTTTTTTCTTACTTTTTTTTTTTTTTTTTGTAAAAGTTTGGGGTTGGTATTATTTTTAAATGTTTCTGAAAAAGTGTCTTCTGCTCACCAAGGCTGCATTTATTTATAAAAATTGTGAAACATTTTTACAATTTAAAATGAATACCTGTTAAAATGTAATTGATTTCTGTGATCAAAGCTGAATTTTCAGCATCATTACTCCAGTCTTCAGTGTCACATGATCCTTCAGAAATCATTCTAATAAGTTGATTTGCTGCTCGACAAACATTTCTGATTATTATCAGTGATGAAAACAGTTGTGCTGCCCGATATTTTTATGGAAACCATGATACACTTTATTTCCAAGATTCACAGATGAATAAAGAGTTCAAAAGAACAGCATTTATATGAAATAGCTTTTGTAACATTATAAATGTCTTTACTCTCACTTTTGATCAATTTAATGCGTCCTTGATGAATAAAATCTTACTGACCCCCAAGTTTTAAATGGCTCTTTCCCCTGAAGAGTGAAACATTGTGACAAACGCTGATCTATTTGTTTGAGCAGCCCAACAATTTCTGACTCCACCAATGATGTGAGTTTGGGGGTGGGACGTACTGTTTGACAGGGGGAGTGTTTGGAAAACCTTCTGTTATTTGTGCAGTTCAGTTTTGCTGCAGAAAGGCACAATTCACTTTTAATAATATTGTTATCTAAAATGGTATTATCTTGATGTGTTCTTAGTTTGTGAGTTCAAGGTAGAATATTCAGTGTTTGCATACTAGCAATTCTTGGCTGCACTAAACAAGACAGAAATAGTGAGAGTTAAATAGTAAGTAGATTGTTAACACACAAGTGTTTTAGGGCAGTGCTTCAGAAATGTTTTTTAATTAAGGACCCTGTTTATGTACTCGACAACAAGTGCGTCACTCAACCGTTCCATGTTGGCATCTGTCTAATATTACCGACAGGTCTCAAAATACTGTTCACTGGACATACGACTAAACAAGGATATACAAAGTTGATACGTTTAATATTTTGCTATTATTTTGTTTACTGCATTTCTGTATTCAAACACACACTCTTTATTATCTATAAGGCTTTGCTGGTCTCTCTGTGTGAAGGCATTTTAAGTCGATGTGGAGGTGATGATTTCTGCGTCATGTAAATCAGGGTCTGATATTCAGCGTCTGCTCTCACGTTGACCCGTGAACGCTCACAGATCATCAGAGGACATTACAATGGAAATCTGCTGCGTTCATGAAGGTGAGCTGCAGTCAGATGACATGGAAAACCTCCTGCTCCAGTGACGGGAGAGAGCGCATTTGAACGTCACCTGAGTTTGTCATGCGCCGCTCATTTGCGATCCGTAATTTTCCACACCGACTGAGTTGTGCAAGTGCTCATAATGGTGGTTGGAAAAGCATTTTTTTGCAATAAATATTGACGTCTGCTGTCAGATGTTATTGTGATCGCCGAATAGTGTCATTAAAATTAATCAGACAGAACATTTGATAAAATAACACAAAAGGCAAGATCATACAGATGGTTTTGTGCTGGTTCTGTTGGATTTGGTGCAAAGCAGTGAACAGACAGATAAATGCAGTTCATTACAGTACAGTACAGTAGTACTAGTTTACAGAGAGGAGGGTGATAATGACACTGTTTAAGTGTCTTCTCTGTATTAAAGTATGACATAATTGTACTTTGAGTTGGTGTTTTAGTGACATTTACACAAAGACTACTAGCTGAAAAATGTGAGACCGCAGACAAAGAACGGTTATTTGAGCTAGATGTGTGGCAAACATGTTAAACTCTCTTTTGTAGCAAGGTTAAATTAGAAGCACTTCATTAAACCATCCATTTGAATGAATTGATTAATTCAGTTAGGTCAAAAGAAGTGTCAGCATGACAAGTTAAAAATAAAAGTTGCTATGCTTGCACATTATTATGCATTAGTGTACATGTTCATATAAGTGAAAATTATTAAATATAATAATATATAAAAAAAGTTTAAATGTCTCATTTTATTTTTAACTGCTTGCAGATTATTTTTAACTAGACTTCTGCTGTATTTTTTTTTTTTAAAGTCATTTCTGAGCAAATAGACATTAGCCTGAAAAATACTGAGATATATATTAACTTTATGACCCAGCCTCACTATAAAACTCTCAAAATGAGTGCAGAAGCTGCAATATCATTTCTAATATACTTCTAATATTATTTATTTTGTTTTCTTAGAGTGGTTTCTCCCAAGTTAATTTAGGAAAGATTGAGAATCTCAGCATCCGCTGAAGTGTGTGTTGTTTTTGCTTACGAGTAAAGATGCATGTATGTGTTTCTGTGTCATGAGGGTTTGTTTGATGAGCTCAGATATGTGATAAAGAGGAGCGTGTGTGATTTCATGCACCGGGTCAGCCGTAATTCACACACGTTACTGTAACGCTGATGGACTCGTTCAGTGGTGCAGGCACCGCATAATGCACACGTCACACAGTTCGCATGTCATCTGATGTTTCTGTCTTACGTTTTAGGGTTGTTACGGCGTAATCGCAGGCTTAGTTCTCAGAAGACAGTGTGAAAATAGACATTCATGGTTTATACGTGAGGTAGTTTGTGTTTGTGCAGTTAAATGTGTTAAGCCGTACGCACACGGCATAAGATGGTCTCGTTCAGACGACATGAATCATATGCTCATCTGCCTCTGTGTCTTAGGAGCATATTTGATTTGGCAGCTAATTATTTAGCAGAAAAATGAGGAATATGCATTATTTCTAGTGTAAAGAGGGAAAAAAGGGGAACGATTTTAAAAAAACCTTCCCAAGTGTGCTCCATGCGAGGAATGAACTACTTTTTCGTATGATGAACTGTTCAATTCAAGAGGGAGCTTTACCGTTGGGCTCACACACTTTTACATGTTAACTCTTTCGCTGCCGCACTCGTCACACCGCCTGATTTACACTCCCTTCATTACACAGTATATGTGCACATTATTTTGAACCTGCGTCACTTGGAAAGGAAGACCTCAAGCTAATCTTTTGACTACTTTGATGCATTACAAGCAAAACAGAAAGTACATTAAAGCTATTCAACTGGACGATATATTTTTAAATATACAACCGTCAGATTATACAATGTCTGCTATTTTCTATTGCAATAGAAATTTGTGGAACTCTCAAAATACATCACTTTGGGAAAATACAGGGGTTTAAAATAGTTTAATATTATTTATTAGAAAATAAATATCCAGTAAATATATTCTGTATTTATTTATTTATATATTTTTCAGATTTTGTTTTTCCTAAAACATCAAAATACATCATTTTGGGGAGAGAGAGAAAAAAAAAAAAACTTTTTAGTTATATTTATTATTATGCTATTGTTGTATTGCTGTTAATTATTACTATTTGTTGTTTTTATATTTATTACTATTATTATTGTGTATTTATATTAATTTATATTATATATTAATGCATGCATTTATTAATTCTGAGGAAAGAAAATGTTGTTGTTTTTTTTAAATTTATTTTCAGTTAAATTATCATATTTTATTGTGCTATGTTATAATATTTACACTCAGGTGACAAATAAGTATAAATCTGTTTCATTTATTTTGCTAAGTCAGAAATATAATGATGAACAGCAGTTTTTAACTAAAGTCGTCTGCAGAGACTTGTTTTTATCTTGAGCTAGTTCATTGAAATGAATCCTCTAAATCAACTGATTCACTAAAATGATGCAGTTTGGTGCAAGATAAGACCAGTTTACATTTATAAAATGTGACAAAAACAGAGATTTTCAGCATGCCTTACTGCTACTCGTATGACAAGTGTCCTGTTACTGGAAAAGCAGTACAGTTAAGTGTTGTTACCTTTACTTAGTGACTGTCCAACACTGTGTATATTTACATGAAATTATTGTGAGGTCAGTCTGGAGTTTGTTGTGTTCACTATGGCTTTATTTGTGCAAGCTGTCATTTCTGAGCATGAACTGGGTTTGCTAGGGCTAAAGGCTAATGGCTGCCGGTCCTGTGTGATGTTTCCTACAGTATGTGGCGGATGAGAGCGCTAGTTAGAGACGTGACGCGCGCGTCTCTCCTCCCCCACATCCTGAACACAGGAAGGACGCGGCGGGGATCGATAGATGCGATCTGTTTCTGGGCCTGCAGCGGGACGTGGCGTGCTAAAGGCTCACGGTGTTGTCGCGGGTGAGCTCATAGTTTGATAAAGGCCGCAGAGGCGATGCGAGGCAGACGGACTAAATTTAATCCTTGGCCCAGGAGTTTAATTGGCGGAG